>CM046303.1:27285947-27814279 GCA_025267735.1 Mactra quadrangularis
GACGTGCGCCATGGCAACAGAGCCGCAAAATATACCGTGCAATATGGCTATATAGGGCTATAGAACAGCAAAAATGGCCGCCTCATCCTGGTGTCCCGAGGTTTGCACGCGTTTTTTGCTACCTTAATGTAGTTAGTTACTTTTTTGAACACATTTTTTCGATGCCCTACGTAGTTAGCAACCTATTTGCAAAAAAATCATACCTGCGCAGTGAGATGCGCAGTGGCTACAGAGCCCCAAAATCGCCCCTCATCCTGGTGTCCCGAGATTTGCACGTTGTTTCTCGGTACCTGAACGTGGTGGGTTTAGTGTTTAAACGCGTTTTCCAGGTGCCCTAGATGGTTAGCAACCTAACTGCAAAAAATCACATTCGCACACCGACTTGCGCCATGGCAACAGAGCCGCAAAGTATACCGTGCAATATGGCTATATAGGGCTATAGAACAGCAAAAACGGCCGCCTCATCCTGGTGTCGCAAGGTTTGCACGCGTTTTTTGCTACCTTAATGTAGTTACTTACTTGTTTAAACACATTTTCCTGATGCCCTACGTAGTTAGCAACCCATTTGCACAAAAATCATACCTGCGCAGTGAGATGCGCAGTGGCTACAGCGCCCCAAAATCGCCCCTCATCCTGGTGTCGCAAAATTTGCACGGGTTTTCTCGGTACCTGAATGTGGTGGGTTTGGTGTTTAAACACGTTTTTCAGGTGCCCTAGATAGTTAGCAACCTAACTGCAAAAAATCACATTCGCACACCGACTTGCGCCAAGGCAACAGAGCCGCAAATATACCGTGCAATATGGCTATATAGGGCTATAGAACAGCAAAAACGGCCGCCTCATCCTGGTGTCGCAAGGTTTGCACGCGTTTTTTGCTACTTTAATGTAGTTACTTACTTGTTTGAACACAGTTTTTCGATGCCCTACGTAGTTAGCAACCCATTTGCACAACAATCATACCTGCGCAGTGAGATGCGCAGTGGCTACAGGGCCCCAAAGTCGCCCCTCATCCTGGTGTCGCAAAATTTGCACGGGGTTTCTCGGTACCTGAACGTGGTGGGTTTGGTGTTTAAACACGTTTTTCAAGTGCCCTAGATGGTTAGCAACCTAACTGCAAAAAATCACATTCGAACACCGAGGTGCACCATGGCAACAGAGCCGCAAAGTATACCGTGCAATATGGCTATATATGACTATAGAACAGCAAAAACGGCCGCCTCATCCTGGTGTCCCGAGGTTTGCACGCGTTTTTTGCTACCTTAATGTAGTTAGTTACTTGTTTGAACACATTTTTTCGATGCCCTACGTAGTTAGCAACCTATTTGCAAAAAAATCATACCTGCGCAGTGAGATGCGCAGTGGCTACAGAGCCCCAAAATCGCCCCTCATCCTGGTGTCCCGAGATTTGCACGTTGTTTCTCGGTACCTGAACGTAGTGGGTTTCGTGTTTAAACACGTTTTTCAGGTGCCCTAGATGGTTAGCAACCTAACTGCAAAAAATCACATTCGCACACCGACGTGCGCCATGGCAACAGAGCCGCAAAGTATTCCGTGCAATATGGCTATATAGGGCTATAGAACAGCAAAAATGGCCGCCTCATCCTGGTGTCCCGAGGTTTGCACGCGTTTTTTGCTACCTTAATGTAGTTAGTTACTTTTTTGAACACATTTTCCTGATGCCCTACGTAGTTAGCAACCTATTTGCAAAAAAATCATACCTGCGCAGTGAGATGCGCAGTGGCTACAGAGCCCCAAAGTCGCCCCTCATCCTGGTGTCCCGAGATTTGCACGTTGTTTCTCGGTACCTGAACGTGGTGGGTTTGGTGTTTAAACACGTTTTCCAGGTGCCCTAGATGGTTAGCAACCTAACTGCAAAAAATCACATTCGCACACCGACTTGCGCCATGGCAACAGAGCCGCAAATTATACCGTGCAATATGGCTATATAGGGCTATAGAACAGCAAAAACGGCCGCCTCATCCTGTTGTCGCAAGGTTTGCACGCGTTTTTTGCTACCTTAATGTAGTTACTTACTTGTTTAAACACATTTTCCTGATGCCCTACGTAGTTAGCAACCCATTTGCACAAAAATCATACCTGCGCAGTGAGATGCGCAGTGGCTACAGCGCCCCAAATTCGCCCCTCATCCTGGTGTCGCAAAATTTGCACGGGCTTTCTCGGTACCTGAATGTGATGGGTTTGGTGTTTAAACATGTTTTTCAGGTGCCCTTGATGGTTAGCAACCTAACTGCAAAAAATCACATTCGCACACCGACTTGCGCCATGGCAACAGAGCCGCAAAGTATACCGTGCAATATGGCTATATAGGGCTATAGAACAGCAAAAACGGCCGCCTCATCCTGGTGTCGCAAGGTTTGCACGCGTTTTTTGCTACCTTAATGTAGTTACTTACTTGTTTAAACACATTTTCCTGATGCCCTACGTAGTTAGCAACCCATTTGCACAAAAATCATACCTGCGCAGTGAGATGCGCAGTGGCTACAGCGCCCCAAAATCGCCCCTCATCCTGGTGTCCCGAGATTTGCACGTTGTTTTTCGGTACCTGAACGTGGTGGGTTTGGTGTTTAAACACGTTTTCCAGGTGCCCTAGATGGTTAGCAACCTAACTGCAAAAAATCACATTCGAACACCGAGGTGCGCCATGGCAACAGAGCCGCAAAGTATACCGTGCAATATGGCTATATATGACTATAGAACAGCAAAAATGGCCGCCTCATCCTGGTGTCGCAAGGTTTGCACGCGTTTTTTGCTACCTTAATGTAGTTACTTACTTGTTTGAACACATTTTTTCGATGCCCTACGTAGTTAGCAACCTATTTGCAAAAAAATCATACCTGCGCAGTGAGATGCGCAGTGGCTACAGAGCCCCAAATTCGCCCCTCATCCTGGTGTCCCGAGATTTGCACGTTGTTTCTCGGTACCTGAACGTGGTAAGTTTGGTGTTTAAACACGTTTTCCAGGTGCCCTATTTGGTTAGCAACCTAACTGCAAAAAATCACATTCGCACACCGACTTGCGCCATGGCAACAGAGCCGCAAAGTATACCGTGCAATATGGCTATATAGGGCTATAGAACAGCAAAAACGGCCGCCTCATCCTGGTGTCGCAAGGTTTGCACGCGTTTTTTTGCTACCTTAATGTAGTTAGTTACTTGTTTGAACACATTTTTTCGATGCCCTACGTAGTTAGCAACCCATTTGCAAAACAATCATACCTGCGCAGTGAGATGCGCAGTGGCTACAGAGCCCCAAAGTCGCCCCTCTTCCTGGTGTCCCGAGATTTGCACGTTGTTTCTCGGTACCTGAACGTGGTGGGTTTGGTGTTTAAACACGTTTTTCAGGTGCCCTAGATGGTTAGCAACCTAACTGCAAAAAATCACATTCGCACACCGACGTGCGCCATGGCAACAGAGCCGCAAAGTGTACCGTGCAATATGGCTATATAGGGCTATAGAACAGCAAAAACGGCCGCCTCATCCTGGTGTCGCAAGGTTTGCACGCGTTTTTTGCTACCTTAATGTAGTTACTTACTTGTTTGAACACATTTTTTCGATGCCCTACGTAGTTAGCAACCCATTTGCACAAAAATCATACCTGCGCAGTGAGATGCGCAGTGGCTACAGAGCCCCAAAGTCGCCCCTCATCCTGGTGTCCCGAGATTTGCACGTTGTTTCTCGGTACCTGAACGTGGTGGGTTTGGTGTTTAAACACGTTTTTCAGGTGCCCTAGATGGTTAGCAACCTAACTGCAAAAAATCACATTCGAACACCGAGGTGCGCCATGGCAACAGAGCCGCAAAGTATACCGTGCAATATGGCTATATATGACTATAGAACAGCAAAATGGCCGCCTCATCCTGGTGTCCCGAGGTTTGCACGCGTTTTTTGCTACCTTAATGTAGTTAGTTACTTGTTTGAACACATTTTATCGATGCCCTACGTAGTTAGCAACCTATTTGCAAAAAAATCATACCTGCGCAGTGAGATACGCAGTGGCTACAGAGCCCCAAAGTCGCCCCTCATCCTGGTGTCCCGAGATTTGCACGTTGTTTCTCGGTACCTGAACGTGGTGGGTTTGGTGTTTAAACACGTTTTTCAGGTGCCCTAGATAGTTAGCAACCTAACTGTAAAAATCACATTCGCACACCGACGTGCGCCATGGCAACAGAGCCGCAAAGTATACCGTGCAATATGGCTATATAGGGCTATAGAACAGCAAAAATGGCCGCCTCATCCTGGTGTCCCGAGGTTTGCACGCGTTTTTTGCTACCTTAATGTAGTTAGTTACTTTTTTGAACACATTTTTTCGATGCCCTACGTAGTTAGCAACCTATTTGCAAAAAAATCATACCTGCGCAGTGAGATGCGCAGTGGCTACAGAGCCCCAAAATCGCGCCTCAGCCTGGTGTCCCGAGATTTGCACGTTGTTTCTCGGTACCTGAACGTGGTGGGTTTGGTGTTTAAACACGTTTTCCAGGTGCCCTAGATAGTTAGCAACCTAACTGCAAAAAATCACATTCGCACACCGACTTGCGCCATGGCAACAGAGCCGCAAACTATACCGTGCAATATGGCTATATAGGGCTATAGAACAGCAAAAACGGCCGCCTCATCCTGGTGTCGCAAGTTTTGCACGCGTTTTTTGCTACCTTAATGTAGTTACTTACTTGTTTAAACACATTTTCCTGATGCCCTACGTAGTTAGCAACCCATTTGCACAAAAATCATACCTGCGCAGTGAGATGCGCAGTGGCTACAGCGCCCCAAAGTCGCCCCTCATCCTGGTGTCGCAAAAGTTGCACGGGTTTTCTCGGTACCTGAATGTGGTGGGTTTGGTGTGTAAACACGTTTTACAAGTGCCCTAGATAGTTAGCAACCTAACTGCAAAAAATCACATTCGCACACCGACTTGCGTCATGGCAACAGAGCCGCAAAGTATACCGTGCAATATGGCTATATAGGGCTATAGAACAGCAAAAACGGCCGCCTCATCCTGGTGTCGCAAGGTTTGCACGCGTTTTTTGCTACCTAAATGTAGTTACTTACTTGTTTGAACACATTCTTTCGATGCCCTACGTAGTTAGCAACCCATTTGCACAAAAATCATACCTGCGCAGTGAGATGCGCAGTGGCTACAGGGCCCCAAAGTCGCCCCTCAATCTGGTGTCGCAAAATTTTCACGGGGTTTCTCGGTACCTGAACGTGGTGGGTTTGGTGTTTAAACACGTTTTTCAGGTGCCCTAGATGGTTAGCAACCTAACTGCAAAAAATCACATTCGAACACCGAGGTGCGCCATGGCAACAGAGCCGCAAAGTATACCGTGCAATATGGCTATACAGTGGATCTTGTGTTAAGCGACCATCAAAGGGACAAACAAAAAGTGGTCGTTTAAGACAATGGTCTCTTAAGACAAATTTTGATTCCCGACATTGAAGCCGTCCTGACATTCTAAAATTCGTCATTTTCGTAGAACATTAATCTGTCAACGGGACGATTTTAACGGATGGGCTTTTATCTAAATTTCGTCAAATGCATACAAATAATGGGCCAATCGATTTTTCTCTGTTTTTAAACATCCTGAATTAAGCTTTAAATTGCTATAATTTATTACAATTAAGTGAAACTTTGGTTGAAATAACGATTGCCAAACATTCGGTTTGTTTTCGTTCATGTTAAAATCCGTAATTCCCGGACATTTTCGCGTTAAAAACATCCAATATTTAGGTCATCAGAGTTAAGGCTGTTACATTTAAAACTGTGAAATTTACACAATTTATAAGAATCAATTGTGATAATTGTCCAACACACCAGCTTATTCGTTGTTCTAACAAGCGCTGCAAACTTAAAGCGTTCAAATGTTGGCCTCGTTTGAAATTGAATGTAGAACGTGACGCTATTTTCAGAAAACGTGTTTATAATGACCTCAATATTGACCTTTCTTTGTTTAAATATCTAAATTGTTTCTGCCTACGTATTTTTTAATAAATATTACTTCACACGTTCGACGCTTGGATAAAAAGTCAAATTTGCAGTCTCTTGAAATGTTTTGAAAACGATAACTCTCCACGGTACGGTAAGTACGATACGGGACTAATTGTTCAATGCGTATTATGTAATTAAATTATGATTGGATCGTATTAGTGTCTCTCTGTTGATTGTTCCCATTAACCCCTTTATCTTACAGTATTTATAACTGTCAATTATTGATTTTAGAGCCCGACATACGACTTTAGGTGATAGACATTGTGACGACGTACCCCCGGTGTATATCTCTAATTACTGGGTTTTATTGATTTTCGCCAAATTCGATTTATATGAGCCGGTCGTTTAACACAAATAAGTCAGTCAGTTTCGGCCAAAATTAGCGGTCGCTGGTCGCGTTGGACAAAAGTCGCTTAAGGCAAAGATTTAAAGAGTTAAAATGGTCCGTGGGAACTCAGAGTGGTCGCTTAGTGCAAATGGCCACTTAGGAGACGTGGTCGCTTACGCAAGATTAACTGTATATGACTATAGAACAGCAAAAATGGCCGCCTCATCCTGGTGTCCCGAGGTTTGCACGCGTTTTTTGCTACCTTAATGTAGTTAGTTACTTGTTTGAACACATTTTTTCGATGCCCTACGTAGTTAGCAACCTATTTGCAAAAAAATCATACCTGCGCAGTGAGATGCGCAGTGGCTACAGAGCCCCAAAGTCGCCCCTCATCCTGGTGTCCCGAGATTTGCACGTTGTTTCTCGGTACCTGAACGTGGTGGGTTTGGTGTTTAAACACGTTTTTCAGGTGCCCTAGATGGTTAGCAACCTAACTGCAAAAAATCACATTCGCACACCGACGTGCGCCATGGCAACAGAGCCGCAAAGTATACCGTGCAATATGGCTATATAGGGCTATAGAACAGCAAAAATGGCCGCCTCATCCTGGTGTCCCGAGGTTTGCACGCGTTTTTTGCAATCTTAATGTAGTAAGTTACTTTTTTGAACACATTTTTTCGATGCCCAACGTAGTTAGCAACCTATTTGCAAAAAAAATCATACCTGCGCAGTGAGATGCGCAGTGGCTACAGAGCCCCAAATGCGCCCCTCATCCTGGTGTCCCGAGATTTGCACGTTGTTTCTCGGTACCTTAACGTGGTGGGTTTGGTGTTTAAACACGTTTTCCAGGTGCCCTAGGTGGTTAGCAACCAAACTGCAAAAAATCACATTCGCACACCGACTTGCGCCATGGCAACAGAGCCGCAAAGTATACCGTGCAATATGGCTATATAGGGCTATAGAACAGCAAAAACGGCCGCCTCATCCTGGTGTCGCAAGGTTTGCACGCGTTTTTTGCTACCTTAATGTAGTTACTTACTTGTTTAAACACATTTTCCTGATGCCCTACGTAGTTAGCAACCCATTTGCACAAAAATCATACCTGCGCAGTGAGATGCGCAGTGGCTAAAGCGCCCCAAAGTCGCCCCTCATCCTGGTGTCGCAAACTTTGCACGGGTTTTCTCGGTACCTGAATGTGGTGGGTTTGGTGTTTAAACACGTTTTTCAGGTGCCCTAGATAGATAGCAACCTAACTGCAAAAAATCACATTCGCACACCGACTTGCGCCATGGCAACAGAGCCGCAAAGTATACCGTGCAATATGGCTATATAGGGCTATAGAACAGCAAAAACGGCCGCCTCATCCCGGTGTCGCAAGGTTTGCCCGCGTTTTTTGCTACCTTAATGTAGTTACTTACTTGTTTGAACACATTTTTTCGATGCCCTACGTAGTTAGCAACCCATTTGCACAAAAATCATACCTGCGCAGTGAGATGCGCAGTGGCTACAGGGCCCCAAAATCGCCCCTCATCCTGGTGTCGCAAAATTTGCACGTTGTTTCTCGGCACCTGAACATGGTGGGTTTTGTGTTTAAACACGTTTTTCAGGTGCCCTAGATGGTTAGCAACCTAACTGCAAAAAATCACATTCGAACACCGAGGTGCGCCATGGCAACAGAGCCGCAAAGTATACCGTGCAATATGGCTATATAGGGCTATAGAACAGCAAAAACGGCCGCCTCATCCTGGTGTCGCAAGGTTTGCACGCGTTTTTTGCTACCTTAATGTAGTTACTTACTTGTTTAAACACATTTTCCTGATGCCCTACGTAGTTAGCAACACATTTGCACAAAAATCATACCTGCGCAGTGAGATGCGCAGTGGCTACAGCGCCCCAAAGTCGCCCCTCATCCTGGTGTCGCAAAATTTGCACGGGTTTTCTCGGTACCTGAATGTGGTGGGTTTGGTGTTTAAACACGTTTTTCAGGTGCCCTAGATAGTTAGCAACCTAACTGCAAAAAATCACATTCGCACACCGACTTGCGCCATGGCAACAGAGCCGCAAAGTATACCGTGCAAAATGGCTATATAGGGCTATAGAACAGCAAAAACGGCCGCCTCATCCTGGTGTCGCAAGGTTTGCACGCGTTTTTTGCTACCTTAATGTAGTTACTTACTTGTTTGAACACATTTTTTCGATGCCCTACGTAGTAAGCAACCTATTTGCAAAAAAATCATACCTGCGCAGTGAGATGCGCAGTGGCTACAGAGCCCCAAAGTTGCCCCTCATCCTGGTGTCCCGAGATTTGCACGTTGTTTCTCGGTACCTGAACGTGGTGGGTTTGGTGTTTAAACACGTTTTCCAGGTGCCCTAGATGGTTAGCAACCGAACTGCAAAAAATCACATTCGCACACCGACTTGCGCCATGGCAACAGAGCCGCAAAGTATACCGTGCAATATGGCTATATAGGGCTATAGAACAGCAAAAACGGCCGCCTCATCCTGGTGTCCCGAGGATTGCACGCGTTTTTTGCTACCTTAATGTAGTTACTTACTTGTTTGAACACATTTTTTCGATGCCCAACGTAGTTAGCAACCCCTTTGCACAAAAATCATACCTGCGCAGTGAGATGCGCAGTGGCTACAGGGCCCCAAAATCGCCCCTCATCCTGGTGTCGCAAAATTTGCACGGGGTTTCTCGGTACCTGAACGTTGTGGGTTTGGTGTTTAAATGCGTTTTTCAGGTGCCCTAGATGGTTAGCAACCTAACTGCAAAAAATCACATTCGAACACCGAGGTGCGCCATGGCAACAGAGCCGCAAAGTATACCTTGCAATATGGCTATATAGGACTATAGAACAGCAAAAATGGCCGCCTCATCCTGGTGTCCCGAGGTTTGCACGCGTTTTTTGCTACCTTAATGTAGTTACTTACTTGTTTGAACACATTTTTTCGATGCCCTACGTAGTTAGCAACCCATTTGCACAAAAATCATACCTGCGCAGTGAGATGCGCAGTGGCTACAGAGCCCCAAAGTCGCCCCTCATCCTGGTGTCCCGAGATTTGCACGTTGTTTCTTGGTACCTGAACGTGGTGGGTTTGGTGTTTAAACACGTTTTTCAGGTGCTCTAGATGGTTAGCGACCTAACTGCAAAAATTCACATTCGCACACCGACTTGCGCCATGGCAACAGAGCCGCAAAGTATACCGTGCAATATGGTTATATAGGGCTATAGAACAACAACAACGGCCGCCTCATCCTGGTGTCGCAAGGTTTGCACGCGTTTTTTGCTACCTTAATGTAGTTACTTACTTGTTTGAACACATTTTTTCGATGCCCTACGTAGTTAGCAACCCATTTGCACAAAAATCATACCTGCGCAGTGAGATGCGCAGTGGCTACAGGGCCCCAAAATCGCCCCTCATCCTGGTGTCGCAAAATTTGCACGGGGTTTCTCGGTACCTGAACGTGGTGGGTTTGGTGTTTAAACACGTTTTTCAGGTGCCCTAGATGGTTAGCAACCTAACTGCAAACAATCACATTCGAACACCGAGGTGCGCCATGGCAACAGAGCCGCAAAGTATACCGTGCAATATGGCTATATATGACTATAGAACAGCAAAAATGGCCGCCTCATCCTGGTGTCCCGAGGTTTGCACGCGTTTTTTGCTTCCTTAATGTAGTTAGTTACTTGTTTGAACACATTTTTTCGATGCCCTATGTAGTTAGCAACCTATTTGCAAAAAAATCATACCTGCGCAATGAGATGCGCAGTGGCTACAGAGCCCCAAATTCGCCCCTCATCCTGGTGTCCCGAGATTTGCACGTTGTTTCTCGGTACCTGAACGTGGTGAGTTTGGTGTTTAAACACGTTTTTCAGGTGCCCTAGATGGTTAGCAACCTAACTGCAAAAAATCACATTCGCACACCGACGTGCGCCATGGCAACAGAGCCGCAAAGTATACCGTGCAATATGGCTATATAGGGCTATAGAACAGCAAAAATGGCCGCCTCATCCTGGTGTCCCGAGGTTTGCACGCGTTTTTTGCTACCTTAATGTAGTAAGTTACTTTTTTGAACACATTTTTTCGATGCCCTACGTAGTTAGCAACCTATTTGCAAAAAAATCATACATGCGCAGTGAGATGCGCAGTGGCTACAGAGCCCCAAAGTCGCCCCTCATCCTGGTGTCCCGAGATTTGCACGTTGTTTCTCGGTACCTGAACGTGGTGGGTTTGGTGTTTAAACACGTTTTCCAGGTGCCCTAGATGGTTAGCAACCTAACTGCAAAAAATCACATTCGCACACCGACTTGCGCCATGGCAACAGAGCCGCAAAGTATACCGTGCAATATGGCTATATAGGGCTACAGAACAGCAAAAACGGCCGCCTCATCCTGGTGTCGCAAGGTTTGCACGCGTTTTTTGCTACCTTAATGTAGTTACTTACTTGTTTAAACACATTTTCCTGATGCCCTACGTAGTTAGCAACCCATTTGCACAAAAATCATACCTGCGCAGTGAGATGCGCAGTGGCTACAGCGCCCCAAAGTCGCCCCTCATCCTGGTGTTGCAAAATTTGCACGGGTTTTCTCGGTACCTGAATGTGGTGGGTTTGGTGTTTAAACACGTTTTTCAGGTGCCCTAGATAGTTAGCAACCTAACTGCAAAAAATCACATTCGCACACCGACTTGCGCCATGGCAACAGAGCCGCAAAGTATACCGTGCAATATGGCTATATAGGGCTATAGAACAGCAAAATCGGCCGCCTCATCCTGGTGTCGCAAGGTTTGCACGCGTTTTTTGCTACCTTAATGTAGTTACTTACTTGTTTGAACTCATTTTTTCGATGCCCTACGTAGTTCGCAACCCATTTGCACAAAAATCATACCTGCGCAGTGAGATGCGCAGTGGCTACAGGGCCCCAAAGTCGCCCCTCATACTGGTGTCGCAAAATTTGCACGGGGTTTCTCGGTACCTGAACGTTGTGGGTTTGGTGTTTAAACACGTTTTTCAGGTGCCCTAGATGGTTAGCAACCTAACTGCAAAAAATCACATTCGAACACCGAGGTGCACCATGGCAACAGAGCCGCAAAGTATACCATGCAATATGGCTATATATGACTATAGAACAGCAAAAATGGCCGCCTCATCCTGGTGTCCCGAGGTTTGCACGCGTTTTTTGCTACCTTAATGTAGTTACTTACTTGTTTAAACACATTTTCCTGATGCCCTACGTAGTTAGCAACCCATTTGCACAAAAATCATACCTGCGCAGTGAGATGCGCAGTGGCTACAGCGCCCCAAAGTCGCCCCTCATCCTGGTGTCGCAAACTTTGCACGGGTTTTCTCGGTACCTGAATGTGGTGGGTTTGGTGTTTAAACACGTTTTTCAGGTGCCCTAGATGGTTAGCAACCTAACTGCAAAAAATCACATTCGAACACCGACTTGCGCCATGGCAACAGAGCCGCAAAGTATACCGTGCAATATGGCTATATAGGGCTATAGAACAGCAAAAACGGCCGCCTCATCCTGGTGTCGCAAGGTTTGCACGCGTTTTTTGCTACCTTAATGTAGTTACTTACTTGTTTGAACACATTTTTTCGATGCCCTACGTAGTTAGCAACCCATTTGCACAAAAATCATACCTGCGCAGTGAGATGCGCAGTGGCTACAGGGCCCCAAATTCGCCCCTCATCCTGGTGTCGCAAAATTTGCACGGGGTTTCTCGGTACCTGAACGTGGTGGGTTTGGTGTTTAAACACGTTTTTCAGGTGCCCTAGATGGTTAGCAACCTAACTGCAAAAAATCACATCCGAACACCGAGGTGCGCCATGGCAACAGAGCCGCAAAGTATACCGTGCAATATGGCTATATATGACTATAGAACAGCAAAAATGGCCGCCTCATCCTGGTGTCCCGAGGTTTGCACGCGTTTTTTGCTACCTTAATGTAGTTACTTACTTGTTTGAACACATTTTTTCGATTCCCTACGTAGTTAGCAACCTATTTGCAAAAAAATCATACCTGCGCAGTGAGATGCGCAGTGGCTACAGAGCCCCAAATTCGCCCCTCATCCTGGTGTCCCGAGATTTGCACGTTGTTTCTCGGTACCTGAACGTGGTGGGTTTGGTGTTTAAACACGTTTTTCTGGTGCCCTAGATGGTTAGCAACCTAACTGCAAAAAATCACATTCGCACACCGACGTGCGCCATGGCAACAGAGCCGCAAAGTATACCGTGCAATATGGCTATATAGGGCTATAGAACAGCAAAAATGGCCACCTCATCCTGGTGTCCCGAGGTTTGCACGCGTTTTTTGCTACCTTAATGTAGTTAGTTACTTGTTTGAACACATTTTTTCGATGCCCTACGTAATTAGCAACCTATTTGCAAAAAAATCATACCTGCGCAGTGAGATGCGCAGTGGCTGCACAGCCCCAAAGTCGCCCCTCATCCTGGTGTCCCGAGATTTGCACGTTGTTTCTCGGTACCTGAACGTGGTGGGTTTGGTGTTTGAACACGTTTTCCAGGTGCCTTAGATGGTTAGCAACCTAACTGCAAAAAATCACATTCGCACACCGACTTGCGCCATAGCAACAGAGCCGCAAAGTATACCGTGCAATATGGCTATATAGGGCTATAGAACAGCAAAAACGGCCGCCTCATCCTGGTGTCGCAAGGTTTGCACGCGTTTTTTGCTACCTTAATGTAGTTACTTACTTGTTTAAACACATTTTCCTGATGCCCTACGTAGTTAGCAACCCATTTGCACAAAAATCATACCTGCGCAGTGAGATGCGCAGTGGCTACAGCGCCCCAAAATCGCCCCTCATCCTGGTGTCGCAAACTTTGCACGGGTTTTCTCGGTACCTGAATGTGGTTGGTTTGGTGTTTAAACACGTTTTTCATGTGCCCTAGATAGTTTGCAACCTAACTGCAAAAAATCACATTCGCACACCGACTTGCGCCATGGCAATAGAGCCGCAAAGTATACCGTGCAATATGGTTATATAGGGCTATAGAACAGCAACAACGGCCGCCTCATCCTGGTGTCGCAAGGTTTGCACGCGTTTTTTGCTACCTTAATGTAGTTACTTACTTGTTTGAACATATTTTTTCGATGCCCTACGTAGTTAGCAACCCATTTGCACAAAAATCATACCTGCGCAGTGAGATGCGCAGTGGCTACAGAGCCCCAAAGTCGCCCCTCATCCTGGTGTCCCGAGATTTTCACGTTGTTTCTCGGTACCTGAACGTGGTGGGTTTGGTGTTTAAACACGTTTTCCAGGTGCCCTAGATGGTTAGCAACCTAACTGCAAAAAATCACATTGGCACACCGACTTGCGCCATGGCAACAGAGCCGCAAAGTATACCGTGCAATATGGCTATATAGGGCTATAGAAGAGCAAAAACGGCCGCCTCATCCTGGTGTCGCAAGGTTTGCACGCGTTTTTTGCTACCTTAATGTAGTTACTTACTTGTTTAAACACATTTTCCTGATGCCCTACGTAGTTAGCAACCCATTTGCACAAAAATCATACCTGCGCAGTGAGATGCGCAGTGGCTACAGCGCCCCAAAGTCGCCCCCCATCCTGGTGTTGCAAAATTTGCACGGGTTTTCTCGGTACCTGAACGTTGTGGGTTTGGTGTTTAAACACGTTTTTCAGGTGCCCTAGATAGTTAGCAACCTAACTGCAAAAAATCACATTCGCACACCGACTTGCGCCATGGCAACAGAGCCGCAAAGTATACCGTGCAATATGGCTATATAGGGCTATAGAACAGCAAAAACGGCCGCCTCATCCTGGTGTCGCAAGGTTTGCACGCGTTTTTTGCTACCTTAATGTAGTTACTTACTTGTTTGAACACATGTTTTCGATGCCCTACGTAGTTAGCAACCCATTTGCACTAAAATCATACCTGCGCAGTGAGATGCGCAGTGGCTACAGGGCCCCAAAGTCGCCCCTCATCCTGGTGTCGCAAAATTTGCACGGGGTTTCTCGGTACCTGAACGTTGTGGGTTTGGTGTTTAAACACGTTTTCCAGGTGCCCTAGATGGTTAGCAAACTAACTGCAAAAAATCACATTCGAACACCGAGGTGCGCCATGGCAACAGAGCCGCAAAATATACCATGCAATATGGCTATATATGACTATAGAACAGCAAAAATGGCCGCCTCATCCTGGTGTCCCGAGGTTTGCACGCGTTTTTTGCTACCTTAATGTAGTTACTTACTTGTTTAAACACATTTTCCTGATGCCCTACGTAGTTAGCAACCCATTTGCACAAAAATCATACCTGCGCAGTGAGATGCGCAGTGGCTACAGCGCCCCAAAGTCGCCCCTCATCCTGGTGTCGCAAAATTTGCACGGGTTTTCTCGGTACCTGAATGTGGTGGGTTTGGTGTTTAAACACGTTTTTCAGGTGCCCTAGATAGTTAGCAACCTAACTGCAAAAAATCACATTCGCACACCGACTTGCGCCATGGCAACAGAGCCGCAAAGTATACCGTGCAATATGGCTATATAGGGCTATAGAACAGCAAAAATGGCCGCCTCATCCTGGTGTCCCGAGGTTTGCACGCGTTTTTTGCTACCTTAATGTAGTTAGTTACTTGTTTGAACACATTTTTTCGATGCCCTACGTAGTTAGCAACCTATTTGCAAAAAAATCATACCTGCGCAGTGAGATGCGCAGTGGCTACAGAGCCCCAAATTCGCCCCTCATCCTGGTGTCCCGAGATTTGCACGTTGTTTCTCGGTACCTAAACGTGGTGGGTTTGGTGTTTAAACACGTTTTTCAGATGCCCTAGATGGTTAGCAACCTAACTGCAAAAAATCACATTCGCACACCGACGTGCGCCATGGCAACAGAGCCGCAAAGTATACCGTGCAAAATGGCTATATAGGGCTATAGAACAGCAAAAATGGCCGCCTCATCCTGGTGTCCCGAGGTTTGCACGCGTTTTTTGCTACCTTAATGTAGTTAGTTACTTTTTTGAACACATTTTCCTGATGCCCTACGTAGTTAGCAACCTATTTGCAAAAAAATCATACCTGCGCAGTGAGATGCGCAGTGGCTACAGAACCCCAAAATCGCCCCTCATCCTGGTGTCCCGAGATTTGCACGTTGTTTCTCGGTACCTGAACGTGGTGGGTTTGGTGTTTGAACACGTTTTCCAGGTGCCCAAGATGGTTAGCAACCTAACTGCAAAAAATCACATTCGCACACCGACTTGCGCCATAGCAACAGAGCCGCAAAGTATACCGTGCAATATGGCTATATAGGGCTATAGAACAGCAAAAACGGCCGCCTCATCCTGGTGTCGCAAGGTTTGCACGCGTTTTTTGCTACCTTAATGTAGTTACTTACTTGTTTAAACACATTTTCCTGATGCCCTACGTAGTTAGCAACCCATTTGCACAAAAATCATACCTGCGCAGTGAGATGCGCAGTGGCTACAGCGCCCCAAAGTCGTCCCTCATCCTGGTGTCGCAAAATTTGCACGGGTTTTCTCGGTACCTGAATGTGGTGGGTTTGGTGTTTAAACACGTTTTTCAGGTGCCCTAGATAGTTAGCAACCTAACTGCAAAAAATCACATTCGCACACCGACTTGCGCCATGGCAACAGAGACGCAAATATACCGTGCAATATGGCTATATAGGGCTATAGAACAGCAAAAACGGCCGCCTCATCCTGGTGTCGCAAGGTTTGCACGCGTTTTTTGCTACCTTAATGTAGTTACTTACTTGTTTGAACACATTTTTTCGATGCCCTACGTAGTTAGCAACCCATTTGCACAAAAATCATACCTGCGCAGTGAGATGCGCAGTGGCTACAGGGCCCCAAAATCGCCCCTCATCCTGGTGTCGCAAAATTTGCACGGGGTTTCTCGGTACCTGAACGTGGTGGGTTTGGTGTTTAAACACGTTTTTCAGGTGCCCTAGATGGTTAGCAACCTAACTGCAAAAAATCACATTCGAACACCGAGGTGCGCCATGGCAACAGAGCCGCAAAGTATACCGTGCAATATGGCTATATATGACTATGGAACAGCAAAAATGGCCGCCTCATCCTGGTGTCCCGAGGTTTGCACGCGTTTTTTGCTACCTTAATGTAGTTAGTTACTTGTTTGAACACATTTTTTCGATGCCCTACGTAGTTAGCAACCTATTTGCAAAAAAATCATACCTGCGCAGTGAGATGCGCAGTGGCTACAGAGCCCCAAAATCGCCACTCATCCAGGTGTACCGAGATTTGCACGTTGTTTCTCGGTACCTGAACGTGGTGGGTTTGGTGTTTAAACACGTTTTTCAGGTGCCCTAGATGGTTAGCAACCTAACTGCAAGAAATCACATTCGCACACCGACGTGCGCCATGGCAACAGAGCCGCAAAGGCTATAGAACAGCAAAAATGGCCGCCTCATCCTGGTGTCCCGAGGTTTGCACGCGTTTTTTGCTACCTTAATGTAGTTAGTTACTTTTTTGAACACATTTTTTCGATGCCCTACGTAGTTAGCAACCTTTTTGCAAAAAAAATCATACCTGCGCAGTGAGATGCGCAGTGGCTACAGAGCCCCAAAGTCGCCCTTCATCCTAGTGTTTCGAGATTTGCACGTTGTTTCTCGGTACCTGAACGTGGTGGGTTTGGTGTTTAAACACGTTTTCCAGGTGCCCTAGATGATTAGCAACCTAACTGCAAAAAGTCACATTCGCACACCGACTTGCGCCATGGCAACAGAGCCGCAAAGTATACCGTGCAATATGGCTATATAGGGCTATAAAACAGCAAAAACGGCCGCCTCTTCCTGGTTTCGCAAGGTTTGCACGCGTTTTTTGCTACCTTAATGTAGTTACATACTTGTTTAAACACATTTTCCTGATGCCCTACGTAGTTAGCAACCCATTTGCACAAAAATCATACCTGCGCAGTGAGATGCGCAGTGGATACAGCGCCCCAAAGTCGCCCCTCATCCTGGTGTCGCAAAATTTGCAAGGGTTTTATCGGTACTTGAATGTGGTGGGTTTGGTGTTTAAACACGTTTTTCAGGTGCCCTAGATTGTTAGCAACCTAACTGCAAAAAATCACATTCGCACACCGACTTGCGCCATGGCAACAGAGCCGCAAAGTATACCGTGCAATATGGCTATATAGGGCTATAGAACAGCAAAAACGGCCGCCTCATCCTGGTGTCCCGAGGTTTGCACGCGTTTTTTGCTACCTTAATGTAGTTAGTTACTTGTTTGAACACATTTTTTCGATGCCCTACGTAGTTAGCAACCTATTTGCAAAAAAATCATACCTACGCAGTGAGATGCGCAGTGGCTACAGAGCCCCAAAGTCGCCCCTCATCCTGGTGTCCCGAGATTTGCACGTTGTTACTCGGTACCTGAACGTGGTAGGTTTGGTGTTTAAACACGTTTTTCAGGTGCCCTAGATGGTTAGCAACCTAACTGCAAAAAATCACATTCGCACACCGACTTGCGCCATGGCAACAGAGCCCCAAAGTATACCGTGCAATATGGCTATATATGGCTATAGAACAGCATGAATGGCCGCCTCATCCTGGTGTCGCAAGGTTGCACGTGTTTTTTGCTACCCTAATGTAGTTACTTACTTGTTTCATCACATTTTCCTGATGCCCGACGTAGTTAGCAACCCATTTGCACAAAAATCATACCTGCGCAGTGAGATGCGCAGTGGCTACAGCGCCCCAAAGTCGCCCCTCATCCTTGTGTCGCAAAATTTGCACGGGTTTTCTCGGTACCTGAATGTGGTGGGTTTGGTGTTTAAACACGTTTTTCAGGTGCCCTAGATAGTTAGCAACCTAACTGCAAAAAATCACATTCGCACACCGACTTGCGCCATGGCAACAGAGCCGCAAAGTATTCCGTGCAATATGGCTATATAGGGCTATAGAACAGCAAAAACGGCCGCCTCATCCTGGTGTCGCAAGGTTTGCACGCGTTTTTTGCTACCTTAATGTAGTTAGTTACTTGTTTGAACACATTTTTTCGATGCCCTACGTAGTTAGCAACCAATTTGCAAAAAAATCATACCTGCGCAAAGAGATGCGCAGTGGCTACAGAGCCCCAAATTCGCCCGTCATCCTGGTGTCCTGAGATTTGCACGTTGTTTCTCGGTACCTGAACGTGGTGGGTTTGGTGTTTAAACACGTTTTCCAGGTGCCCTACATGGTTAGCAACCTAACTGCAAAAAATCACATTCGCACACCGACTTGCGCCATGGCAACAGAGCCGCAAAGTATACCGTGCAATATGGCTATATATGGCTATAGAAAAGCATGAATGGCCGCCTCATCCTGGTGTCGCAAGGTTTGCACGTGTTTTTTGCTACCTTAATGTAGTTACTTACTTGTTTAAACACATTTTCCTGATGCCCTACGTAGTTAGCAACCCATTTGCACAAAAATCATACCTGCGCAGTGAGATGCGCAGTGGATACAGCGCCCCAAAGTCGCCCCTCATCATGGTGTCGCAAAATTTGCACGCGTTTTCTCGGTACCTGAATGTGGTGGGTTTGGTGTTTAAACACGTTTTTCAGATGCCCTAGATAGTTCGCAACCTAACTGCAAAAAATCACATTCGCACACCGACTTGCGCCATGGCAACGTAGCCGCAAAATATATCGTGCAATATGGCTATATAGGGCTATAGAACAGCAAAAACGGCCGCCTCATCCTGGTGTCGCAAGGTTTGCACGCGTTTTTTGCTACATTAATGTAGTTACTTACTTGTTTGAACACACTTTTTCGATGCCATACGTAGTTAGCAACCCATTTGCACAAAAATCATACCTGCGCAGTGAGATGCGCAGTGGCTACAGGGCCCCAAAATCGCCCCTCATCCTGGTGTCGCAAAATTTGCACGTTGTTTCTCGGTACCTGAACGTGGTGTGTTTGGTGTTTAAACAGGTTTTTCAGGTGCCCTAAATGGTTAGCAACCTAACTGCGAAAAATCTCATTCGAACACCGAGGATCGCCATGGCAACAGAGCCGCAAATTATACCGTGCAATATGGCTATATATGACTATAGAACAGCAAAAATGGCCGACTCATCCTGGTGTACCGAGGTTTGCACGCTTTTTTTGCTATCTTAATGTAGTTAGTTACTTGTTTGAACACATTTTTTCGATGCCCTACGTAGTTAGCAACCTATTTGCAAAAAAATCATACCTGCGCAGTGAGATGCGCAGTGGCTACAGAGCCCCAAAATCGCCCCTCATCCTGGTGTCCCGAGATTTGCACGTTGTTTCTCGGTACCTGAACGTGGTGGGTTTGGTGTTTAAATACGTTTTTCAGGTGCCATACATGGCTAGCAACCTAACTGCAAAAAATCACATTCGCACACCGACTTGCGCCATAGCAACAGAGCCGCAAAATATACCGTGCAATATGGCTATATAGGGCTATAGAACAGCAAAAATGGCCGCCTCATCCTGTTGTTCCGAGGTTTGCACGCGTTTTTTTCTACCTGAATGAAGTTAGTTACTCTTTTGAACACATTTTTTCGATGCCCTACGTAGTTAGCAACCTATTTGCAAAAAAATCATACCTGCGCAGTGAGATGCGCAGTGGCTACAGAGCCCCAAAGTCGCTCCCCATCCTGGTGTCTCGAGATTTGCACATTGTTTCTTGGTACCTGAACGTGATGGGTTTGGTGTTTAAACACGTTTTTCATGTGCCCTACATGGTTAGCAACCTAACTGCAAAAAATCACATTCGCACACCGACTTGCGCCATAGCAAAAGAGCCGCAAATTATACCGTGCAATATGGCTATATAGGGCTATAGAACAGCAAAAATGGCCGCCTCATCCTGTTGTCCCGAGGTTTGCACGCGTTTTTTTCTACCTGAATGTAGTTAGTTAGTCTTTTCAACACATTTTTTCGATGCCCTACGTAGTTAGCAACCTATTTGCAAAAAAATCATACCTGCGCAGTGAGATGCGCAGTGGCTACAGAGCCCCAAAGTCGCCCCTCATCCTGGTGTCGCAAAATTTGCACGGGTTTTCTCGGTACCTGAACGTGGTGGGTTTGGTGTTTAAACACGTTTTTCAGGTGCCCTAGATAGTTAGCAAGACAACTGCAAAAAATCACATTCGAACACCGAGGTGCGCCATGGCAACAGAGCCGCAAAATATACCGTGCAATATGGCTATATATGACTATAGAACAGCAATAAATGGCCGCCTCATCCTGTTGTCCCGAGGTTTGCACGCGTTTTTTGCTACCTTAATGTAGTTAGTTACTTGTTTGAACACATTTTTTCGATGCCCTACGTAGTTAGCAACCTATTTGCAAAAAAAAACATACTTGCGCAGTTAGATGCGCAGTGGCTACAGAGCCCCAAAATCGCCCCTCATCCTTGTGTCCCGAGATTTGCACGTTGTTTCTCGATACCTGAACGTTGTGGGTTTGGTGTTTAAACACGTTTTTCAGGTGCCCTAGATGGTTAGCAACCTAACTGCAAAAAATCACATTTGCACACCGACGTGCGCCATGGCAACAGAGCCGCAAATTATACCGTGCAATATGGCTATATAGGGCTATAGAACAGCAAAAATGGCCGCCTCATCCTGGTTTCCAGAGGTTTGCACGCGTTTTTTGCTACCTTAATGTAGTTACTTACTTGTTTGAACACATTTTTTCGATGCCCTACGTAGTTAGCAACCTATTTGCAAAAAATTCATACCTGCGCAGTGAGATGCGCAGTGGCTACAGAGCCCCAAAGTCGCCCCTCATCCTGGTGTCCCGAGATTTGCACGTTGTTTCTCAGTACCTGAACGTGGTGGGTTTGGTGTATAAACACGTTTTCTAGGTGCTCTAGATGGTTAGCAACCAAACTGCAAAAAATCACATTCGCACACCGACTTGCGCCATGGCAACAGAGCCGCAAAGTATACCGTGCAATATGGCTATATATGGCTATAGAACAGCATGAATGGCCGCCTCATCCTGGTGTCGCAAGGTTTGCACGTGTTTTTTGTACCTTAATGTAGTTACTTACTTGTTTAAACACATTTTCCTGATGCCCTACGTAGTTAGCAACCCATTTGCACAAAAATCATACTTGCGCAGTGAGATGCGCAGTGGCTACAGCGCCCCAAAGTCGCCCCTCATCCTGGTGTCGCAAAATATTCACGGGTTTTCTCGGTACCTGAATGTGGTGGGTTTGTAGTTTAAACACGTTTTTCAGTTGCCCTATCAAGTTAGCAACCTAACTTCAAAAAATCACATTCGCACACGGACTTGCGCCATGGCAACAGAGCCGCAAAGTATACCGTGCAATATGGCTATATAGGGCTATAGAACAGCAAAAACGGCCGCCTCATATAGGTGTCGCAAGTTTTGCACGCGTTGTTTGCTACCTTAATGTAGTTACTTACATGTTTGAACACAATTTTTTGATGCCCTACGTAGTTAGCAACCCATTTGCACAAAAATAATACCTGCGCAGAGATATGCGCAGTGGCTACAGGGCCCCAAAGTCGCCCCTCATCTTGGTGTCGCAAAATTTGCACGTTGTTTCTCGGTACCTGAACGTGGTGGGTTTGGTGTTTAAACTTGTTTTTTCAGGTGCCCTAGATGGTTAGCAACCTAACTGCAAAAAATCACATTCGAACACCGAGGTGCGCCATGGCAACAGAGCCTCAAATTATACCGTGCCATATGGCTATATATGGCTCTAGAACAGCAAAAATGGCCGCCTCATCCTGGTGTCCCGAGGTTTGCACGCGTTTTTGGTACCTTAATGTAGTTAGTTACTTGTTTGAACACATTTTTTCGATGCCCTACGTAGTTAGCAACCTATTTGAGAAAAAATCATACCTGCGCAGTGAGATGGGCAGTGGCTACAGAGCCCCAAAGTCGCCCCTCATCCTGGTGTCTCGAGATTTGCACGTTGTTTCTCGGTACCTGAACGTGGTGGGTTTGGTGTTTAAACACGTTTTCCAAGTGCCCTAGATGGTTAGCAACCTAACTGCAAAAAATCACATTCGCACACCAACGTGCGCCCTGGCAACAGAGCCGCAAAGTATACCGTGCTTGTTTGAACAAATTTTTTCGATGCCCTACGTAGTTAGCAACCTATTTGCAAAAAAATCATACCTGCGCAGTGAGATGCGCAGTGGCTACAGAGCCCCAAAATCGCCCCTCATCCTGGTGTCCCGAGATTTGCACGTTGTTTCTCGGTACCTGAACGTGGTGGGTTTGGTGTTTAAACACGTTTTTCATGTGCCCTACATGGTTAGCAACCTAACTGCAAAAAATCACATTCGCACACCGACTTGCGCCATGGCAACAGAGCCGCAAAGTATACCGTGCAATATGGCTATATAGGGCTATAGAACAGCAAAAATGGCCGCCTCATCCTGTTGTCCCGAGGTTTGCACGCGTTTTTTTCTACCTGAATGTAGTTAGTTACTCTTTTGAACACATTTTTTCGATGCCCTACGTAGTTAGCAACCTATTTGCAAAAAAATCATACCTGCGCAGTGAGATGCGCAGTGGCTACAGAGCCCCAAACTCGCCCCTCATCCTGGTGTCCCGAGAGTTGCACGGGGTTTCTTGGTACCTGAACGTGGTGGGTTTGGTGTTTAAACACGTTTTTCATGTGCCCTGGATGGTTAGCAACCTAACTGAAAAAAATCACATTCGAACACCGAGGATCGCCATGGCAACAGAGCCGGAAAGTATACCGTGCAATATGGCTATATATGACTATAGAACAGCAAAAATGGCCGACTCATCCTGGTGTCCCGAGGTTTGCACGCGTATTTTGCTACCTTAATGTAGTTAGTTACTTGTTTGAACACATTTTTTCGATGCCCTACGTAGTTAGCAACCTATTTGCAAAAAAATCATACCTGCGCAGTGAGATGCGCAGTGGCTACAGCGCCCCAAATTTGCCCCTCATCCTTGTGTCGCAAAATTTGCACGGATTTTCTCGGTACCTGAATGTGGTGGGTTTGGTGTTTGAACACGTTTTTCAGATGCCCTAGATAGTTAGCAACCTAACTGCAAAAAATCACATTCGCACACCGACTTGCGCCATGGCAACAGAGCCGCAAAGTATACCGTGCAATATGGCTATATAGGGCTATAGAACATCAAAAACGGCCGCCTCATCCTGGTGTCGCAAGGTTTGCACGCGTTTTTTGCTACCTTAATGTAGTTAGTTACTTGTTTGAACACATTTTTTCGATGCCCTACGTAGTTAGCAACCTATTTGCAAAAAAATCATACCTGCGCAGTGAGATGCGCAGTGGCTACAGGGCCCCAAAATCGCCCCTCATCCTGGTGTCCCGAGATTTGCACGTTGTTTCTCGGTACCTGAACGTGGTGGGTTTGGTGTTTAAACACGTTTTCCAAATGCACTAGATAGTTAGCAACCTAACTGCAAAAAATCACATTCGCACACCGACTTGCGCCATGGCAACAGAGCCGCAAAGTATACCGTGCTTGTTTGAACAAATTGTTTCGATGCCCTACGTAGTTAGCAACCTATTTGCAAAAAAATCATACCTGCGCAGTGAGATGCGCAGTGGCTACTGAGCCCCAAAATCGCCCCTCATCCTGGTGTCCCGAGATTTGCACGTTGTTTCTCGGTACCTGAACGTGGTGGGTTTGGTGGTTAAACACGTTTTCCAGGTGCCCTAGATGGTTAGCAACCTAACTGCAAAAAATCACATTCGCACACCGACTTGTGCCATGGCAACAGAGCCGCAAATTATACCGTGCAATATGGCTATATATGGCTATAGAACAGCATGAATGGCCGCCTCATCCTGGTGTCGCAAGTTTTGCACGTGTTTTTTGCTACCTTAAAGTAGTTACTTACTTGTTTAAACACATTTTCCTGATGCCCTACGTAGTTAGCAACCCATTTGCACAAAAAACCATACCTACGCAGTGAGATGCGCAGTGGCTACAGCGCCCCAAATTCGCCCCTCATCCTGGTGTCGCAAAATTTGCACGGGTTTTCTCGGTACCTGAATGTGGTGGGTTTGGTGTTTAAACACGTTTTTCAGATGCCCTATATAGTTAGCAACCTAACTGCAAAAAAATACATTCGCACACCGACTTGCGCCATGGCAACAGAGCCGCAAAGTATACCGTGCAATATGTCTATATAGGGCTATAGAACAGCAAAAACGGCCGCCTCATCCTGGTGTCGCAAGGTTTGCACGCGTTTTTTGCTACCTTAATGTAGTTACTTATTTGTTTGAACACATTTTTTCGATGCCCTACGTAGTTAGCAACCTATTTGCACAAAAATCATACCTGCGCAGTGAGATGCGCAGTGGCTACAGGGCCCCAAATCGCCCCTCATCCTGGTGTCGCAAAATTTGCACGGGGTTTCTCGGTACCTGAACGTGGTATGTTTGGTGTTTAAACACGTTTTTCAGCTGCCCTAGATGGTTACCAACCTATCTGCAAAAAATCACATTCGAACACCGAGGTGCGCCATGGCAACAGAGCCGCAAAGTATACCGTGCAATATGGCTATATAGGGCTATAGAACAGCAAAAACGGCCGCCTCATCCTGGTGTCGCAAGGTTTGCACGCGTTTTTTGCTACCTTAATGTAGTTACTTACTTGTTTGAAAACATTTTTTCGATGCCCTACGTAGTTAGCAACCCATTTGCAAAAAAATCATACATGCGCTGTGAGATGCGCAGTGGCTACAGGGCCCCAAAATCGCCCCTCATCCTGGTGTCGCAAAATTTGCACGAGGTTTTTCGGTACCTGAACGTGGTGGGTTTGGTGTTTAAACACGTTTTTCAGGTGCCCTAGATGGTTAGCAACCTAACTGCAAAAAATCACATTCGCACACCGACGTGCGCCATGGCAACAGAGCCGCAAAGTATACCGTGCAATATGGCTATATATGGCTATAGAACAGCATAAATGGCCGCCTCATCCTGGTGTCGCAAGGTTTGCACGCGTTTTTTGCTACCTTAATGTAGTTAGTTACTTGTTTAAACACATTTTCCCGATGCCCTTCGTAGTTAGCAACCCATTTGCACAAAAATCATACCTGCGCACTGAGATGTGCAGTGGCTACAGGGCCCCAAAGTCGCCCCTCATCCTTAATGTCAATCATCGTTGTGTAACAAAACTTCTGCACCAAAAATGAGGATATTTGAATTAAGTTCAAACTTTTTCATTTGTTGATGCAACCGTAGACAAAAGAATTCCTGAAAGATGTATTTAGTGATTAGAGAAGCAATACTATTGAATGTTTGTTATACTTTTGATAAGGTTATGTACTGACACGATGTTAGCCGAGAGATTCCAAATTTCTGTCTAGAGATGAAGCAGTAAAACAGTACTGAGCTAATTTTGTATAATACAGCAGGTGTACGAGTATAAGCTAGATTACACAGTGTCTGTGCATTGACATGGATTTGAGCAAATCCTCCAATGGGAATATTCTGATTTTTAATTAAGTTTTATCAGAGATAAAATGGAACAAGGAGTAGATATAGAGGAAATTACTGTTGTAACAACTCAATTGGCTTTTCTATGAATGTAATGAGCATTATACGATGAGCATTATTTCAAAAGGTCCTCATCAAAACAAATGTTATTTTATACGCATTGTGTTTTCTGACTATGTAACACTTTATACCGGTTTTAAGGTAGCTCCACACTTGAGCAATTAATTTTTGACTTTTTTGCCGATCTTGCTCAAATTTAGTACATAGTAGGATATGTGTTTTGTGAATAGTGATTTACTCTAAGTTTTACTCATTTCAAAATTTATATGGTAGCGTAATTGTGTAGTTATGGTTTTATAAATCTACAAGATGCCATTTTCTTTTAATATTCATAATATTCAGGCCCACCGTTTCCACTAAAGTTCTAGAACTCAAGTTCTTAGAAGGCTGTATGATTTAAAAGGCAATTTTGTTCTTAAACTTTAAATAAATTTGTCAAACAATGCTTTTTCTATATATTATTTTGTTTATTTATTTTGTTGGGTTTAACGCCGTAGCAACATATTGAATAGGTCATATATCGGCGTCCAGCGCACCTAACCTAGCTTTTCTGGACCCTTGTCTGTAACCAGTACTCACCTATCCTTCCACAAGGCCGGAAACTACCCGGGTCGGTAGCGCAGTTGGTAGCGCGCCGGGATTTAGAATATCGTGTCCCGAAAGGGGTACGGGTTCGAATCTCATCAGGGGAGGTTATACCCTTCCGTGAAAGTTTGACGATAGTGTCATTTTTTCTCCATTAATAAGATATATGGAAAAGTTTCCGGCCTTGTGGAAGGATAGGTGAGTACTGGTTATAGATAAGCGTCCAGGGAAGCTAGGTCAGGTGCGCTGGACGCCGTAAAATGACCTAAATTGTGTTGACACGGCGTTAAATCCAATAAAAAAGAACGAGATATATAATCTGCTTTGTATAAACATTTTCTAATCTGCAGGCTATTTTGATCACAAGAAATTACATTAGTTAAATACATTACATGATTGGATATAATAGGGTCACATGAGCACTTATTTTAGGGGTTGAGTTAAATGTGTGATATGATAGGACGGTCCTCTTTTTGTGTACTGAAAGGAAAGCTGATGTTTTGTTTTTGTGATGTTTGATGTTTGTGGATTTTTTAGGATTTTTCACAATATTTACAGTATGTTTTGTTTATTAAATGTATTTTTCTTACGTATGTAAATAATCGACCTAACCATGTTCTATCCTCCAAGGTTCGAATGTTCGCTGATCATACAGCCATCTATCTTGGCCCCTTCTGTCATCTCTCACTCTAGAACAATTGAAGACAAAATGGAATGTGAAGTTTAACCCTTCAAAATGCCAGGTTATTCATATTGCAATGAGGAAATCCGTATTCCCTTGAATCAGTACCATGGGCCAAGTACCTAGGAAATATTTCACATGCTCTATCATTTATAAACACATTGACAATATTACTAAAAGACAACTCAAACACTAGGCTTTCTCAGAAGAAACATTAAAATTCACTCAAACGATATGATAACATTGGCTTTTAAGAACAGAACAGTATATGTATTCTATTTACGAATTGTACATAGTACATCATCAATATACAGTTAAGACAGTACAAATAACATATGTCAAATAATCAAGATTAGGCAATATGAATAAGTTTATCATAAATAAGACATCGGAGCATTTTTTCTCTGTGTGATCTCCGCATACTGTTAAATTTATTGACCAGCTTGAGTCTCTGCAGCGCAGAGCTGCACGCTAGGTCATGAGAGATTACAGCAAGACCTCAATCACAACTGACATGATGAAGAAAGACGTTTAACTGAAGACGCCTAGACCTTATACGTTTTTACAAGCACCTGATAAAGTTCCAAAACATCTTACATAATCAGGGTGCTATTCCTTGCTCCCTTTCTATGTAATAGAAATCAAAGTATTGAAATACAGAAATACTTTCGTTCACATTGAAACCTAAGGAATCCATAGTAATGATTACTCCTTACACATTAGATTCAAGTACGAATCGAGCAGGGCAAAAATGCGGGCGAAGTGTTTATTCTATCCTGTATAACTGGCAAATACTACTGCTTAGTGTATTAATGAGATTTGACTCCGCCCATTCACACGCTTATCAATATAAGTAAATACCTGTCACTGTCACTGAAACAAAGACGCGTCAATAATTGACTGAACTACTTTTATCGCTTAGAAATAAACTGCGTAGTAAATCAGAGAAACATGTATCACTCCGTTAAACTGGTCAGGCATTTGAATCGTCGATAGTTTTCGACTTGTGGTATAACTTAAGCCTTTCGGCGAAATCGCCGATAGTCTATTAAAACCTTCTTCGAGACCAACGAGATTCTTTCATTCTCGAACATTCCAACAATTATGTACTAAATTACATTATTGCACATTCGCTACTTTCCTAGGTCTGCAGTCCTCTTGAATGCTCAAAAACCTCCTCTCTCATTGAGCGCGCTCCTAATGGAATCGGTTTTGATTTGTTCCATGCATGTGGAACTTCTCTGTTTTTACTGCTCTACACACTATTCTCATACAATCATGGGGCCACCATTTTGTTATATAATGTAAATCTATCAGATGATACGTTCAGCCAGGCAGTGACTAGATGAAACAAATATGTAGCTCTCCCTAAATTTTATTCACTCTGATTTTACAACTTTTTCTCTTTTTTATCACTTTTACTTTCAATTCTTACTCATAATCTTTGTCAGCTGACGCGCGTCAAGTCACCAGCTGCGGTTTGACTTAAACGGAAGATAGATACATGTAGTAGCGTTATAACATGTGAAATTTTGAATGGTGAGAAGTATGGCGGAGCACTGGTACGACACAAATTTCACATTATTTTTAGTTGATGAGTGAGTTAAACATGTGCATTTTCACATTCTGAATTATCAATATTATATGACTAAGTGAAGGTGTAGGAAGGCAGTATGCTGGTACAACTACTAGCTGGTGAACTATTGTGCACTTAAAGGTACTCATTTACAGATTTCAACTTTAATGTCAACTTTTTCTAAAACAATCAAAATTGTATGGAAACATTTTTGGAAGCAGGAAAGTAGTGTTATGATAATGACAATTTTAGTGCAAATTGACATACAACTACAAATCATGGTGATCTATGTAGTAAAATCTACCCGTATGTAACGGTATAGACAAATTTAGTGCATTTTCGTGACTTTTATTGTATATTTCTTGCAACATATAGGTCAGTTTGTCTTAAAATAATAAGAATTATTTTTTGACACAATTACAGACACTGAACAATATTTTGAAATTATAAAAAAATAAACCAAATCTGTGAACTAGTACCTTTAAGGTCAAAACATACTCTCGGTGTACTTAAACTTGGTGATTAAGACTTGGCTACTGTCAATCTGATTAAAACCCGATCTAAAATTCTCCGCTCGCCTACTTGCTAATTTAGACAACGTGAGCCTCTGTAGTTGTAACAGGAGAATTATTGTTGGGTTTTTGAAGGGCTTACATTAAACGAATCTTTCTTTGTTCCTTTGTTTATGTTCAATCTGTTCAGTTTGGGTTCTTTGTATGTGAATTATGTATCTATAGGCTTTGGTCTTTCTAGTTTCTTCTGATTTGTAAGCTAGCTCTTTTACGTCCTTAAATCTCAAAACATATCCAAATTTACATCAAGGCATGTGCCTAGATACGCTTCAATAAGGACATGTACTTAAAAGCTCACTCATGACTGCTTCTTTCTACGTATATGTTACAATGAAGTTTGTGATTTTGTGAATCCCACTGAATGTATTGACTCGCAATATTTCACAAGTCTGTAAGGTTAAAACTACACTGTATAGGTAACTGACAAAGACCCATAACTCCAGCATTTATAAATTGTGTCTGAGTTAAGTTTCTTTTTTGAACTTTTTAAAGAAATTTCCTGATTTTTTGTTTTGATAAACTGTTTGGCTTTTTTATCAAACACATTATATAAGTAATGACTCCATTGAATTGCAAACTAATATTGCTTTGAATAACAATTAAAATAGTGTTAGAGCGAACTGTCCAAGACTGCATGTTATATTTTTGTTATTTATAGTTCTTGTTTTTTTGCATTTTTGGCGTGATGAATAATGTTTTAGAATTTCATATGATAGACTTTGGCATACCTACGTTATACAAAATATGCCAAAGTTATTTTAGAATAATATTTAACATGAATAATAATTTATGTTTATATAGAATAAGTTTCAATACAACTGTAAGTAATTGTGCACTGTTTTCAAATGCATTAGAGAAGTATTTAATAGTTTAGTTTAATTTTATTCATTTAAAAACATCGTCTTTGAAGCATCAGAGAATTATCTAATGTACATTTATCTCAGTACATTTATTTTATCGTACTTGTAATTATACAGAATATGTCATCAGCTCATGCACTTCTTTTCTCGTATTTTTAAGTGATTGACAATATCCAGAAACATTGCTTCAATCAAATTTGCATAGTATTTTTGTATTCATTTAGAAGCAATTATTACCTTACTTTTTTATAATTAGGCTGTTTTAAATAAGGTTTTATTAATTTAATTTCTACATACTAAAGACTCTAGATAATGTTCAATTGAAGAATGATCAGACTTGGTCACGCAGTCAAATCTCTTCATGATGATACAGAGTCCGTGATGTGTCTGCATAATGTTTTTTTTTTCCATTTGATTTTTGTATATTTTTTAATTTGCATTTTCATTTTTAACAGATTTAACTATCTTCAATGTTTTTCTCTTTTTATTACAGGCTTCTTTAATTAATTCGTGAAGTTCGTTTTTTTTTCTTTTTAGACTTATTTTTTAATTCGCGTTTTCGAAAAGTTCAACTTTAAATTCCTACAGGCATTTTCTGTTATTTTTGTTTCAAGTAGTATGCCATTTTTTCTAAGTTTTTTTAAATGTTTATTTTTGTCACATATTTCAGTCCTTTATGCTATAGACACTAGGCTATGTTCAATTGAAGAATGATCAGACTTGGTCATGGAGTCAAATCTCTTCATGATGATACAGAGTCCGTGATGTGTCTGCATAACGGTTTTTTTTTTTTTGTTATTTATCATTTTGGTTTTTGTCTATTTTACATAATCGTATTTTCATATTTAACATTTTTATTATCCTGATTGTATTTCATTTTATCTATTTTAAAGTTTTCGTCTTTTTTTAATTTCTAATGTGTCTACATTACGTTTTTTCATTAGTTTTAATTCGGATGTATACGTTTTTACAATTTAATTATTCTGCAGACATTTTTTTGTTTAATTATAGGCTAATTTGATTACTTATTCTGATTTTTGTTTTTGATATTATTCAATTTTATACGCAATTTCGAATTGTTTAACCTTTTTATCCTGAAGACATTTTTTTGTTTTTTTTGTTTCAAATTTTAGTCAATTTATTTTTATAAGTTTTTTATTTAATGTTTTTACTACATATTTTGGTCCTATATGCTATAGATACTAGACAATGTTCAATTGAAGAATGATCAGACTTGGTCATGGAGTCAAATCTCTTCATGATGATACAGAGTCCGTGATGTTTCTGCATAACGTTTTTCTTATTTTTCATTTTGGTTTTTGTCTATTTTTCAAATTCGTATTTTCATGTTTTAACTTTTTTATTATCCTGATTATTTTTCATTTTAGCTTTTTTAAGTTATAGGCTTTTTAATAACTTATTTCTTATTTCACTTCTTAATTTGTTTTTAATTTGAAATTAAATTTTTCAACATTTAGCATGTAGGCATTTTCTTTCATTTTTTTCATCTTTGTTAAGTTTTTAGGATAGTTTAAGTTTTTTAATCAAAGATTTAAATTCCTATATGCTATAGACACTAGACAATGTTCAATTGAAGAATGGTCAGACTTGGTCATGGAGTCAAATCTCTTCATGTTGATACAGAGTTTGTGATGTGTCTGCATAACGTTTTTTTATGTTTTTTGTCTATTTGTTTGAATTCGTATTTTCATATTTTACATTTTTATTATCCTGATTGTATTTCATTTTATTTTTTTTTAAAGTTATAGGCTTTTTTTTAAATTTCTAATGTGTCTACATTACGTTTTTCATTAGTTTTGATTCGGATGTACACGTTTTTACAATTTAATTATTCTGCAGACATTTTTGTTTTGTTTAATTATATAGGTTAATTTGATTATTTATTTTGATTTTTGTTTTTGATATTATTCAATTTTATACGCAATTTCGAATTGTTTAACCTTTTTATCCTGTAGACATTTTTTGTTATTTTTGTTTCAAATTTTAGTCAATTTATTTTTATAAGTTTTCTATTTAATGTTTTTACTACATATTTTGGTCCTATATGCTATAGATACTAGACAATGTTCAATTGAAGAATGATCAGACTTGGTCATGGAGTCAAATCTCTTCATGATGATACATAGTCCGTGATGTGTCTGCATAACGTTTTTCTTATTTTTCATTTTGGTTTTTGTCTATTTTTCAAATTCGTATTTTCATGTTTTAACTTTTTTTATTATCCTGATTATTTTTTTTTTATCTTTTTTTAAGTTATAGGCTTTTTAATAACTTATTTCTTATTTCACTTCTTAATTTGTTTTTAATTTGAAATTAAGTTTTTCAACATTTAGCATGTAGGCATTTTCTTTCATTTTTTTCATCTTTGTTAATTTTTTAGGATAGTTTAAGTTTTTTAATCAAAGATTTTAATTCCTATTTGCTATAGACACTAGACAATGTTCAATTGAAGAATGGTCAGACTTGGTCATGGAGTCAAATCTCTTCATGTTGATACAGAGTTTGTGATGTGTCTGCATAACGTTCTTTTATGTTTTTTGTCCATTTGTTTGAATTCGTATTTTCATATTTTACATTTTTATTATCCTGATTGTATTTCATTTTATTTTTTTTTAAAGTTATAGGCTTTTTTTTAAATTTCTAATGTGTCTACATTACGTTTTTCATTAGTTTTGATTCGGATGTACACGTTTTTACAATTTAATTATTCTGCAGACATTTTTGTTTTGTTTAATTATATAGGTTAATTTGATTATTTATTTTGATTTTTGTTTTTGATATTATTCAATTTTATACGCAATTTCGAATTGTTTAACCTTTTTATCCTGTAGACATTTTTTGTTATTTTTGTTTCAAATTTTAGTCAATTTATTTTTATAAGTTTTCTATTTAATGTTTTTACTACATATTTTGGTCCTATATGCTATAGATACTAGACAATGTTCAATTGAAGAATGATCAGACTTGGTCATGGAGTCAAATCTCTTCATGATGATACATAGTCCGTGATGTGTCTGCATAACGTTTTTCTTATTTTTCATTTTGGTTTTTGTCTATTTTTCAAATTCGTATTTTCATGTTTTAACTTTTTTTATTATCCTGATTATTTTTTTTTTATCTTTTTTTAAGTTATAGGCTTTTTAATAACTTATTTCTTATTTCACTTCTTAATTTGTTTTTAATTTGAAATTAAGTTTTTCAACATTTAGCATGTAGGCATTTTCTTTCATTTTTTTCATCTTTGTTAATTTTTTAGGATAGTTTAAGTTTTTTAATCAAAGATTTTAATTCCTATTTGCTATAGACACTAGACAATGTTCAATTGAAGAATGGTCAGACTTGGTCATGGAGTCAAATCTCTTCATGTTGATACAGAGTTTGTGATGTGTCTGCATAACGTTCTTTTATGTTTTTTGTCCATTTGTTTGAATTCGTATTTTCATATTTTACATTTTTATTATCCTGATTGTATTTCATTTTATTTTTTTTTAAAGTTATAGGCTTTTTTAACATTTCTAATGTGTCTACATTACGTTTTTTCATTAGTTTTGATTCGGATGTACACGTTTTTACAATTTAATTATTCTGCAGACATTTTTGTTTTGTTTAATTATATAGGTTAATTTGATTATTTATTTTGATTTTTGTTTTTGATATTATTCAATTTTATACGCAATTTCGAATTGTTTAACCTTTTTATCCTGTAGACATTTTTTGTTATTTTTGTTTCAAATTTTAGTCATTTTATTTTTATAAGTTTTCTATTTAATGTTTTTACTACATATTTTGGTCCTATATGCTATAGATACTAGACAATGTTCAATTGAAGAATGATCAGACTTGGTCATGGAGTCAAATCTCTTCATGATGATACATAGTCCGTGATGTGTCTGCATAACGTTTTTCTTATTTTTCATTTTGGTTTTTGTCTATTTTTCAAATTCGTATTTTCATGTTTTAACTTTTTTTATTATCCTGATTATTTTTTTTTTATCTTTTTTTAAGTTATAGGCTTTTTAATAACTTATTTCTTATTTCACTTCTTAATTTGTTTTTAATTTGAAATTAAGTTTTTCAACATTTAGCATGTAGGCATTTTCTTTCATTTTTTTCATCTTTGTTAATTTTTTAGGATAGTTTAAGTTTTTTAATCAAAGATTTTAATTCCTATTTGCTATAGACACTAGACAATGTTCAATTGAAGAATGGTCAGACTTGGTCATGGAGTCAAATCTCTTCATGTTGATACAGAGTTTGTGATGTGTCTGCATAACGTTCTTTTATGTTTTTTGTCCATTTTTTTGAATTCGTATTTTCATATTTTACATTTTTATTATCCTGATTGTATTTCATTTTTTTTTTTTAAAGTTATAAGCTTTTTTTAATTTCTAATGTGTCTACATTACGTTTTTTCATTAGTTTTGATTCGGATGTACACGTTTTTACAATTTAATTATTCTGCAGACATTTTTGTTTTAATTATATAGGTTAATTTGATTATTTATTCTGATTTTTGTTTTTGATATTATTCAATTTTATACGCAATTTCGAATTGTTTAACCTTTTTATCCTGTAGACATTTTTTGTTATTTTTGTTTCAAATTTTAGTCATTTTATTTTTATAAGTTTTCTATTTAATGTTTTTACTACATATTTTGGTCCTATATGCTATAGATACTAGACAATGTTCAATTGAAGAATGATCAGACTTGGTCATGGAGTCAAATCTCTTCATGATGATACATAGTCCGTGATGTGTCTGCATAACGTTTTTCTTATTTTTCATTTTGGTTTTTGTCTATTTTTCAAATTCGTATTTTCATGTTTTAACTTTTTTTATTATCCTGATTATTTTTTATTTTATCTTTTTTTAAGTTATAGGCTTTTTAATAACTAATTTCTTATTTCACTTCTTAATTTGTTTTTAATTTGAAATTAAGTTTTTCAACATTAACATGTAGGCATTTTCTTTCATTTTTTTCATCTTAGTTAATTTTTTAGGATAGTTTAAGTTTTTTAATCAAAGATTTTAATTCCTATATGCTATAGACACTAGACAATGTTCAATTGAAGAATGGTCAGACTTGGTCATGGAGTCAAATTTCTTCATGTTGATACAGAGTTTGTGATGTGTCTGCATAACGTTTTTTTATGTTTTTTGTCTATTTGTTTGAATTCGTATTTTCATATTTTACATTTTTATTATCCTGATTGTATTTTTTTTTTTAAAGTTATAGGCTTTTTTTAAATTTCTAATGTGTCTACATTACGTTTTTTCATTAGTTTTGATTCGGATGTACACGTTTTTACAATTTAATTATTCTGCAGACATTTTTGTTTTGTTTAATTATATAGGTTAATTTGATTATTTATTCTGATTTTTGTTTTTGATATTATTCAATTTTATACGCAATTTCGAATTGTTTAACCTTTTCATCCTGTAGACATTTTTTGTTATTTTTGTTTCAAATTTTAGTCAATTTATTTTTATAAGTTTTCTATTTAATGTTTTTACTACATATTTTGGTCCTATATGCTATAGATACTTGACAATGTTCAATTGAAGAATGATCAGACTTGGTCAGGGAGTCAAATCTCTTCATGATGATACATAGTCCGTGATGTGTCTGCATAACGTTTTTCTTATTTTTCATTTTGGTTTTTGTCTGTTTTTCAAATTCGTATTTTCATGTTTTAACTTGTTTTATTATCCTGATTATTTTTTATTTTATCTTTTTTTTAAGTTATAGGCTTTTTAATAACTTATTTCTTATTTCACTTCTTAATTTGTTTTTAATTTGAAATTAAGTTTTTCAACATTTAGCATGTAGGCATTTGCTTTCATTTTTTTTCATCTTTGTTAATTTTTTAGGATAGTTTAAGTTTTTTAATCAAAGATTTTAATTCCTATATGCTATAGATACTAGACAATGTTCAATTGAAGAATGGTCAGACTTGGTCATGGAGTCAAATCTCTTCATGTTGATACAGAGTTCGTGATGTGTCTGCATAATGTTTTTTATTATTTTTCACCTTAAATGTATTCGTATTTAATTCACATTATTGATTCGAGCACCTTTTAAATTGTCGCGTATGCCTTTTCTCTGTTTTGTTTAAAGTTATAGACAACTTAATGAGATTACAATGTTATTTTTTAAAACGTAGGCTATTATTATGTAAGTTTTTGAGTAAATAGTTATGTTCTAAATGCTATAGTCACTAGACTTGGTCACCTGAGTCAAGTCTTTTCAATATTGATACAAAATTGGTCATGTTTCTGGATAGTGTCGTTTATTTGTACTTTGGACAAAGTTTTATGTGTGTGTGTTTTTGTACATGCATTGTGCTGTTATTTCATGATAATTTTTCTATTAAAATCTGTTTCATGATTTGATTGTATGACATCTATTCAACACTTTACATGGTGCACCACTGCTTATAAGTGCTTGTAATAGTAACTGTTATTAAATTTTATTATTTTTACATTTTCCCATTAATTTTATTTTAATGAGTATAATTTATAAACCTTGCAGCTCGGTCATTCAGTATTATTGTGAGCTTTAAGTGATTGTTAATCCATGGACAGTCCGCTCAACTATCCGAATACAATTGTAAACAAATCAATCATTTATTTTACATGCTATCCCATTGAGAGGAATAATACTCAATGTGAATGCTTTCATTAATTGAGGTGATAAAATTTGCATGTAAACTCATAATTAAGAACTTTCAAGTATAAAAAGTCAACAACACAATCAGAATTAGTCCAAGAGTTATGGGTCTCTTTTGCTTCTCTTTTTCCTATTTTGCCTTTATATGGTACACGAAACCCTGTAGAGTAAACATACGTGAAATATCAATGGAGTCCTTTCAGGTAGCGCGAAAATAGATTGTTGCACCAAAAACCTAAACCAACCAATTTCTTAGAATAAAAGGGCCACAATCCAGTCAAAATTAATGCAAGAATTATGTGACTTAGTAGAGTAATCCAGGTCTATAGCGCAGTTGGTAGCGCGCCTGGATTTAGATACTCCTGCCCGAGGGGGTGCGGGTTCGAATCCCACCTGGGGAGATTATACCCTTCCATGAAAATTTGACAATAATGTCGATTTTCCTACATTGATTAGATAATATGGAGAAGATTCCGGCCTTGTGGAAGGGTAGGTGAGTACTGGTTATAGACAATGGTCCAGGAAAGCTAGGTTAGGTGCGCTGGACGCCGTAAAATGACCTACAATTGTGTTGACACGGCGTTAACTCAAATAAATAAAATAAATGTGACTTAGTATTTGCCCTTCGATGGTAACATCGTAGACATGAGTGATATATCAAAGAAATCGCTTTAGTAAAAAGTAAAATGTTGCACAAAACAAGAAAACTTTATCATGAAATTTCTTTAAGTATAAAAGGGCCACAACCCAGTCAAATTTCATGGTAGAGTTATGAAACTTGATATATGACATCCAATGCTAACCTCGTAAACATGCGTGAATTTTCAAACGAATCTCTTCTGATATTCTAAAGACAAAAGTGTTGTGCCTAAAATTTTAACCTTGAAGGGGTATGCCGACACCGACATAGAGGCACTACTGAGTAGGATAGTCCCTATAGTCTCAGAATAATCGAACTAAAAATAGAATCTTTTTATAAGTTTGAATTTGTATGATCCTATTCTTAGTTAATGCTTTAAATATACACGTACAATGTGCATAAAGAAGACCACCATCTTTGAAAACAACAACATGCAGAAATGATCTTTTAACACAGGCTGAAAATTAAGAATTTTTGGGTGTTTAATAATAAGATATTCCAGTCAGTTTAAAGTTTTATTTATCTATATATCATCAAAACTATCTGCCTTACGTGGTGTTTTCTGGTAGAACATTTAATACAATAACGCACTTATGAAAAAAAGGAAATATAATACAAAACACGTAAGCACGGACACAATACTATAAAAGGGAGTGAAAGACAAGTATTTAACCAAAATGTTGATATCTATACAACTGATTTCATAACAATCGTGATATTAAATTGTCTTCTTCATTTAGATTTTATGCGGCCTATTAACACCTCTGTTTAATTATATTCGGAGGTAGGTTCACCTGATAAGCTTTTCAAAACAAAATTCTTTTCACCAGTACTCGTTTATTCTTCCTAGTGGGGCAAACGGTGTGCGGTAAAAATGCCAGAGGTAAAAATGCCATCTACAAAAATGTCTTAGGTAAAAATGTCGTAGGTAAAAATGCCATGCCCTAAGTGGTATGACATTTTTAACTACGGCATTTTTACCTGAGACACTTTTGAATATGGCATTTTTACCTACATTCGGATCAGACAACTCCGTATACGGAGGACAGTGGTATTAAAAGGACATGGACAGTGGCGACCGGGCACGGGTAGTTTGATTCTGAGCCCCTAATTACTTGTCATACAAAATGTTTTGTGTGTCTACAAGTTTTTAGATTGGTGTTATCATTCACATGTACGAACTATTGAAAGGATTTTTGAGACTACATGTTCACTCTATATTATCATATTTCTCTGTTCCAAACCCGGGTCGATAGCGCAGTTGGTAACGCGCCGGGATTCGGAATCTCGTGTCCCGAAGGGGGTTCGGGTTCGAATCCCACCCGGGGAGGTTTACCCTTCTATGAAAATTTGGCAATTATGTCAATTTTCCTCCATTGATTTGATAATATGGAGAAGTTTCCGGCCTTGTGGAAGGTAGGTGAGTACTGGTTATAGACGAGGGTCCAGGAAAGCTAGGTTAGGTGAGCTGGACGTCATATAATGACCTATTTTAATGTGTTGATACGGCGTTAAAACCAATTAATTTTTTTTCTCTGTTCAATGAATTGACTAATCATAAAATATTTTATTTCATATGAACATTCTTCAATTTGGTTTGAATGTGAACTATACCGGCATGGAATTGGTGATGACGTGAATAAAATGGTGGATTCCAGTTAAAGAACATAATTAACATACATGTAAATAGATGTCGAATATACTTTAGCAGGTAATTATAACTTGCTTTCGAAACAGTCTTATTTATACTATATATATAAAATATATTAAGCATGGTTCTTTGTCACTTAATTTTAAGTGTAGACTATAGCCATCATTGACAAAGGATTTGGCTTCTTGGTGTTTATGGATCTATTTCCTTGATTTGAATTCACATTTAAGTCTTTAAATAAAAAAGAGTGTTATTTTAATGATGAAATGATGCACCGTTACGGTCAAAGGAAATGCTGACCCTCGTAATTGTTATTTTATTGGGGTCTGTCTAATGTAATACTGTCTGATAAACAAGTACACAGAGTTGGTTGAGTGTCCAATTTAGATTATTATCTACTTCATCTTAAAGGATGAATGATTTTATGACCAAATTAGGGTATAAGTTGAGTCAATATCCCTTCCGGCGATAGAGCCGGTTTCTTTATCTTGATAATCTTCATGTGTGTCCATGGATATTTACGGGATAATAAGCGAGCAGGCTCTGCACGCATTAAATAAACATCAGAAATGTTAAGTTGAACTTCGTGTTATTCTAGCATTGTTATTTACGCCTCCCCCACACAATTACAACTTAGTGGTCATATAGGCCTACTCGTGGTGCTCTAGACCCGTGGGGAGACCCATGTACGATGAAGACGTTTCTACTAAGTTATGTGGATCTATCGAAAGATGGGTCTGTACTTTGAACAGACATGGTAAAATCTTTGTCCGGCCCTACTGAACAAGGCTCCTCTAATTAAAATCCTCTCTCTAATTTAAATACATGTTGGCCTAGCTTAGATTAAAATTAAATTAAGCGATATATATTTTGCATAATCCTCAATGCTGTGAGAGATGGTCTGCTGGCTTGAAGAATGTTGATAGGTATTCTTCTAGAATAGAGACCGATCTGGTATATACTGAGCATAGTTTTTGGTTATGTAAGTTTAACTACACTTATAGGCCTAATCACGATGTATAGTTTTTCTTGCACGTAGGCCTGCCTACACTACTCGCTGTTTAAGTAAACAAAGGAAAACTTAAGTAGATCTAGTTTATTAAACATATATCACGGAAAAGCTTAATGTCAACTCAATATTACAGTAAATATATGACATAAATGGAAAAGTCGATCGATTTCCACCTTCTATTTAAATAGTCTCCACTGAAGTGAGTCTACTTTCGGTTTAGTCGATATCGCCCGCTACGCGCATAGCTAAAACCAATACACAGATCCGCACTCAGCGTTCGCATCGCGAGCTGACAGCCAGCAAAAATGGCCGAACCAGTGAGTAAGGGTGTGCAACGTAGAGGAGCTTTAAGGCAGAAAAATGTCGCTATTGTTAAGGATCATAAAATGGTCCAAAGATTTTTCAAGCAACCGACATTTTGTGGGCATTGTAAGGATTTTATATGGTAAGAATGTACATGCATAAAGGAATTAAACGTTTGCATTCCGCTGATACCTCACAAAAGTCACTAGTTTTCGCGATTTTACTTCCTGTATTTAATCGCTTAGCAGTTTGTTTTGCTGTCAAAATAACGTGATTTCTGGAATAAGTTAATAGGAATTTACATTCTTTTTTTCAGGGGATTTGGAAAACAAGGATTTCAGTGTCAAGGTAAGGGTTTTCATAGTTTAATAAGTTTGGCTGTTCAGTGTGGTTACAGTAGCTGAACTTGGCTAATCTTTTTGCGTGGGTGTGTATTTGTGTACTATATTAGTTCAACTTTACAGCCTTGTTTATTTGTTTAAAAAAAGTGTGTCAATAGGTCATTGTCATTATTTGTGAACTGTTTATTTATTATTAAAATGGTACTTCTAGTTTGTACTATTAAAGTTTAATTTAGTTATTTGGACAAATTGTTATCAAATATTTAGTTAAAATTATATTTAATTGTTATCAAATATTTAGTTTGGATTATATTTATAAACAACTTTAAATCTAATTAGTATGAATCAACCCAACACAATATGAGTAGACAATATGCATGCTCTTTTTCGCCACCATTATTCTGTATTTGAGGTTTACTAATTTATACTTAAACCACTTACGTTTCCTTGTGGAGTTCTCAACTTAGAATGCGCCCTGAATAATTAGACACTCGGAAAAAAGCGTGACAAAGTCATGAAATAAGACAAAATAGTCTCTAACAACCGAAAACAAATTATGTTAACAACAACTTGCTTATAAAAGGAAGGTTACACGAGTTGTAACATTTGTTTACATATTCTTTGTACATAAAGTCGCCCATTAGAGCTTGCATATTTTGAAACCAAGGGAAGAAACTCCTGTTGAAATAGACAGTGTCAGTGAGTTCTTGATAAAGGAAGTTTATTCTATTATCCAAAACAGGACAAAAACATTTTATGCTGATGTTAATTGCAAAAAAAAATTGTTAATATAAAATAATAAAATAAGGTACTTTAATTTTATGTCCAAATAACTTGGAATCTTAATTTAATGGTAATATTCATAATTTTGCCTGAAAAACTGAGTTTATAAAAAGGAAAGGCAGGAAATGTTCTGTACTGGTCATTTTTACCTGAACCCTTATTTGTAAGTTCATACTTATTAAACCAATAGTATAAGAATCACGGTTGGTCTTGAATTTGAATTTCAGTCACAATATAATGCAGTGATCATATAATATTATCTCAAACAATAGCCTATGTTATTATGTTTTAAAGTGAGGAGCAAAATTATCAACTAACCTGACTGTTTGAAATAAGTTATTCTCATTAGCTCAAATCAATTTTCACTAGTGCTTGGCTATGGGCAGTGGGTTAAGATGATAACCGCATTATGTACAGTACTCTTTACTTTTATGATCGGGGAAGTTAATGTCAAGGGTCGACTGAATAGTGATACTAATAGTAGACTTCAAGAACCCTTGCTTAGCTTAAACTTTAACTAAGGAGGTATAATGTTTTGCTGTCAGTCTGCCATCTTCTCTTGGACATTTTATTACTTCACTTGTTAAGCATCATGAATGATGAATGTATTACTATAAAAAAAAATAAAACTCTATTGTACACAGATTTTAGAATGCTCCAAGTATATTTAACTGATTTGCATGTTGCTTTTTTTGCCTAAAAGTTACAAATTATGTATGCCTTAATAATGTGACTACATTTTACTGCAAAGTTGATTTTTATTTCTTAAATGTGCATTTTGATATAAATTATGTTTAGTGAAGATTTGAATTACAGTTATTGATTACATATAGCGAAGCAAAGTAGTTATGACGATCGGATGGGGCAGGGGTTACTGATACATTTTTACTGTTAAGACAGTTTTGATGTGACTGTAGTTTTCCAAAATTAGGCGTTACTGTAATGTAAATGGTCTATTATGAAGCAAAGTACATCACCTTGTAGCTGAGGTGATTTTTTGTGTATAATTGCTAGAAAGATTAAAAACATGCTTTCTCTGTAGGCTATTTAAAAACAAAATGGAGTTCCTTGGTATCTTCCTGCATGGACTAAAATTTTTAGCACATTTTCTTGTGACCAAAGCCAAAAAATATAGTATCAATTCTTGTTTGCTCTCAATTGCATATTTTAGTGTAAATAGGTTTTAACATTGGTCAACTACTGAACGCCTAAACTCCCATATATTCATTTAAACTGTTTTTAGCATGATAGAGATAAAATTCAGATTTTCTGTAGGTAATATATGCATGTGTCTATGTATTTTACACTTGATTAATCTTTATAGCTTTGTCTACACTATCTCAGGTGATTGATGTGTGCATGTTTTATTGATATAGAAAGACATTATATTCATATAAAATATTAAGTAAGCTCATGGTATTCAACAATCTGGTGAATATGATATTTAATGTCTGGTACTTGGGAATTTATGATGTTGAGTCCTTGCTTCAATGTCTACCATTTTGTTAAACTTGTATAATTCTAAAAGTGATTTAGTATTTAGTTCCAAGTTATGATTTTTTTGGTTTGTTTACATATCCACAAGTCACAGTCATTGCCTTTACTCACTAGGTCAAAGCTCACGGGGGAGGGATAGTGAAATTAGATTATGGCAATTAAAAATTACTTACTTCATATAGTTGGGCTATCATAGCCTTTAAATTTCTCAAGCACTAGCCTAATTTATTATGTTGCAAAGTAAAGGGCAAAATATCAACTAGCCCATGTTTATTATATATAAGTGATTAGCACTAGCCACAAATTGGTTTCCACTAGTCCTGCGTTTAGGGCTAGTGAATCATAACAATGACTTACAAGTTACATGTGTTAAGTTCAAACACATGACTTACAACTATCCTTACTTAGAATTTTGACCGTTATAACCTACTTATTACCTAATGCCTTCTTCCATAGAAAACAAATGCAAGTTGTCAGTGTTGTGTTCTCTGGACTATCTCTGTAGCTTCTTCTATATATGAGAACTCCATATATCAAGAAATAATTGTTTCTTATAATGCTATTATGCGTCACTCCATGTGTCTTAATCAATCCAGATTAATATTAAGCTGGAATTGTAAGATTGCATGTTTCTTACCATTGGTTGTGTTCTTACTTCTTAGACTTTAATTATTATTTGCTGCAAACGTCAAGCATTTTTTTGTTCAATGGATGCAGCTTTTCTAAACCTATGATTATTATTGCTAGTCTATCATCATGGTATCATGTTCTTGAGATTTTCTTCTTTTTGTATTGATCAAAACTGGAATTCCTAGTGGATTAAGATTTCATATGGAAATCTTCAAGTAAGAGCTCTTTTTTACAGTCTTAATAAAGATAAGTCAGGCTATGGTTGCTGGTTATGATTATTAAGTTGTCAATGTGAATAGAGAGTATGATGTTAATAAAAAGTTCTGCTATGGCTTTCAATTTTATATGGTGATAATTCTAAAGCAAAATAGCATGGTGCTGCAACTTGCTAATTTTTGTTCCCTGTCTATTTTTGCTTCAGCCTTTGCATGGAAATAGTTCTTGCATATTTTTTAAGTGAAATTTTCTGTGTGCTCCAAAATCTGCAGTTTATCAAACATGCTTGTTTTTTTTCTGCATATTTCTGTGGACTTAGCAAATTCTGAATATCGACTTATTCGACTACTTTACCAAATATTTCATCAGGCTTGGAAGTTGATGATTTAAAGGTTAACATGCTTAGTGTAAACATCTTGGTAGGTCTAATACCATAGCAGTATGAAAGGTCATTGTTAAGAGTGACCAACAAATTTTTTACATGCAAATCCTACATGTAGTTTGTTTGTCGTAATTGTTAGAAAATGCATTTGTGTATGCTTAATTGCACTTTACAGTTATGCTGACGATTTGAGCTATTAGTATTCAGGGCTCGAATTTAAGCTCGCATACTCCCAAAATGCGAGTGGATTTTGAAAATTGCAAGTAATTTTTATTTTAACTCGCTAATTTTCGTGAGTTGAAATCAACGATAAACATTACTGTCATAACTAATGAGGCATAAATCAGCATTGAAACGGCCAGATAGATCAAATAGTATTAATTAATATTAATTAAAGATTCACTATAAGAAAATGTTTGATATTCTTTGTCTATCCCACAATTACGCCCTTGTTCTATCTACAGTTAAATAAAGTACTATGTTGTTTTTATATTGCATGTATGAGTAGTTGTTATGTATGCTATTAAATTTTGGAGAAAAATTTCCTGTGATGTTTTTATTTTGCAAGTTGAAAAAAAATCAACTCGCAAAAATTTTCAAGTCCAATTTTTTGTAGAATTTGAGCCCTGAGTATTTGACTTGGTGTGCACTTGAAGCCAATGTCAAACCTCTGATACTTTATGAGCAAATACTTGTGCAGATATAAATTCTTCAGCTGGACATGCCCTGCTCCTTTTTTCTGCTTTTTCCTGATTTTTAGCCTAATCACAAGGCTAAGGGCTTAATGGTTTCCTTGCCAAAATGGTAGTCTGCGATATCAATGCAACTGCATAACCCACATTAAGTGTTGTGAATATGATAATAGTGCACTGGCAAAAAGTGGCCTGTTTGAGCTGACACTTTCACATTTATCTCAATTTCACAGTTTAATAGCATTTTCATGTATAATAACAGGATTTGGAGTATTCTTTCTTTGTTTATTTAATTACAATATAAATACTTTCAAATCCTCTTGAATAATTATACATTTTCTGGAATTTATGCCCTACATAAAGCTACCAGCATAAATTGCTTCCACTTGACTGTGACATCAAGTGTATTTTGTTGTATAATCTTGAAATTGCTGCCTTTATCTGCTGAGGATGTTCACTGTCAGAAAAAACTAAATTATCAAGAGTGTTAAAAAATTAGGGGTACAAAAACTAACTAATTTTGGTTGCTACTTTCTGACCTCAATTTTGTTTAACATAGCGTCAACGCAAATGTAGGTCATTTACGGAGCCAGCCCACCTAACCTAGAGTTTTCTGAGAATCTCCCACCCATCTATTACCAGTTCTTACCAATCCTTCCAAAAGATCGACAGCTCCTACATATACATTATAATCCTTATTATTAGAGGAAAATCAACATTATTGTCAAATTTTATGGAAGGGTATAGCCAGCCCAACCTCTCCAAGACACTCTGTTTTTAATTCTGCTTGTACATGTAGCCTTCTATATTTCAGACCCACCTCCTCTGGGGAACTTCCTCCATTTAATTGTAATGATAGTAATTTTGAAATTTCTTAAATTGTTTAGCATATACACCTCCTCACTTTTATCTCCAGTTTAAAATTTTACTTCTATAAAATCCTCTGACATGGTTAACCATAGTAATTGTCTAGCACATTTTAAGCCTATGATAATCTTAGGAACATGTGACTTGCAAATTTTCTTTTTTCTAGATTACACTCGGTTTATACATTTTTTTTGCATTGTGCAATTTCAACAAAAAGTTATGAAATATTAGTTAGTTTTTTGCATTTTTGTAATTCATATTATTTTGGAATTATTATTTTGTCAAATGTTAAGATGTTTTGTCGTGAAAGAACATGCTTTAAGTAATGTGGAGATTATAACATTCTTGATACTTAATGGTTTTGTTTAGTAAATACAAAGGTGTGAGATTGTGAGCACAGATTGTGTGAACTGACATAGCTAAATCTCTTTTTTTGAAATTTAATACCTTAATGTTTGATTTTCCCCTCAGCTAAATTTCTACTTTCGTTAGTCTAGATGTATTACTCACTGTCCCTTGAGAGGTTTAGCTAAGATCTCTACATGTGAGCTTTTAACTAGTATAAACATAGCACACACATTTTGTGGGTTTAGCACAAAACGGTCGTAACTCAATATAAGAAAAGAACAAGTTACATCTGTTGTGCACTAAACCTGCGATTTGTTATTTGCTTTTGTCATCAGCCCTATTTGATACAGGCTTTGTCAAACAGAGCTTTCACCATTGTCATTTAACGTCTTTTGTCTTTGGCATTTAAGTTAAAGCTTCTGTATATGCCTTTTAATACTTTTGTCATTTGCCAGTCAATGCCATGGTCTTTGTCATTAAATACCTTTTGCCTATGACATTCAATGACTTTGGCCTTTGCCAGTGAAAGTCTGCATGGTCTTTTGCCAGCCAAAGGCATTAATGTTTTTACTTTCAATACCTTGTGTCTTTGTCTTAGCCAAATGCCTTAAATTATGCCAATCTATGCTTTTGCCTTTTGCTTTGCCTGCAAAATGTCTTGGCCAATTTGTTCCTAAATGTCTTTGTTGTTTTACCTTTCTCAAATAATGCCTATGTTAATCAATACCTTTTGTCTTTGCTTATCAATGTCTTTTGCCTTCTCAAAACATGTTTTGCCAATCTATTTTTTTTGCTTGTGAAAATCAATGTCTTATGCACAACAATATTACATAAATGAATCTATTTTCTCTGCTTACAGAGCTTTGTTGGAAGTTTAAAGTCAAATAATAGAATTGTTATTACATAACGTGAGATACTTGAGATCAAATTATTAAGTCTAGTATTATTTAGCAACTTACCAAGTTGTTAGTGTCTCTAAGTTTAAAACATTACAAATTGATATAGTGGTAAAACCTAGTTGCAAGAGTTGGTGTGACTCTTAAGAGAATATTTAATTTCTCTTGCATTATTTCTACCAGCTATGGTAGTATTGATTTCACCATTATACTTGGTATATTATAACAGAGACTTTTATCCTTTGGCGTTTATAGATTTGCAAAACAAAGAACAATTTTTAGAAAGTTTAGAAAATTTCTTATTTCCCAAATTCTATGCTTTAATTTTCCTGAAATTTGAAATAGTTTTTTTATTGCTTTGAGATTTAAGCTTTAATGAAATTTGATATGTTTTTTCCTCCCATTGTCAATAAGGTGTAGATAGATGCATGCATGTACTAGTCACCCTGAAGGTTTGTAAGTTTTTGCTGAGAGTTAATGAACTTGATGATTGACTATCTGAGGTTTTATGTTCTTGTTTTAAGATGCCGGAGCTGCAATAATTTTGTTTCTTGAATTGATGATTTCATTCAACTTGGTTAAAATTAAGTTGTTTTAATTTCTGTTTGATTGAAATGCTTTCAGACATTCATTCTAGTATGAAGACAGGCAGTCTTGAGAAGCTACTGGAAAAGTAATAATCTAATTTAAATTCATTTTAAAGAAGTAGATAATACAGGGATGGGGATTATAGACCATGTGATGGGTAAATTAAATTCAAGAGGACAAAAAGCAAGCATGATTGAGCTGTGAAAGTTTGGTTTGCAGACATTTGAAGAACAAAAGTTCCAGAGACTGAGAGTCATTGCCTGAAATTTTCTCAAGCACTAACACTTTTTATTAATTGTATGGCTTAGGCCAAAATTATTTACCAGCCAGACTAGCCTGAAGTAAGTAATTTCACAAACCTTAAATACTTTTTCACTTAGTACTGCCTGGACTTCAGGCTTGTGGGTTAAGGTAATTACTGGGTGTAGTACAAGTTATAGGTTGCCCATCGAAGCATGCCATCGTAGAACTTGTAGACTTATAAAGTTGACTTCATTTCTTTTTATTTCATTCACCAATGTAGGCCCTCGGCTAAAAAATTTGATGAAGAATAAATAATTAAATAACATCATGATATTTTTAATGAAATACTGTTTGTGTTTGTTTCATCTATTTATTGTGGAACGGTGGAATTCTTTGAAATTTTGTTAATGATATAACCTAATATATTGGCATGGTTTAGATGTAGACTAGATAAAGTCTATGGTATATGAATCATTATAACTATAGGTAAATATTACAGGTAAATTAGGTAACTATGTGGCTGAGTAATCACTTTAAAATGTAAACATTCAATTATCAGTTAAAATCAAGAGGTTGCAGTATTGCATTTAAAGTGCAAATTCTCTCCCTCTCTCTGTCTCTGTCTGTCTGTCTGTCTGTCCGTCTGTCTGTCTGTCCGTCCGTCCGTCCGTCCGTCCGTCCGTCCGTCCGTCCGTCCGTCCGTCCGTCCGTCCGTCCGTCCGTCCGTCCGTCCGTCCGTCTGTCTGTCTGTCTCTCTGTCTCTCTCTCTCTCTCTCTCTCTCTCTCTCTCTCTCTCTCTCTCTCTTTCTGACTGTTTTTGCCACCCCCTCTGTTAATCCAGCAGGTTGTTCAGTTAGACAAAAGTTGCCAAAACCCAAACATTGGGTCATCAGGGGAAATTAAATGTTAAGCCCTGGTGTTAAAGATTTTGTGTCATATATGCTTTTATGATTTTAAGTTCTCAGGTGAGCAACCGTCCAGGGTTTTCAGGGTTTTAGTGTTCCTCTCTTACTCTCTGATCTTTCTCTTCCTGACTGGCAGTCTGACATGAATTTTACCTTTGCATTCATTATCATCTCTACTGGTGTATGAATCAATTTTGGCTGCAAATCCTGCTGTGAAATATTGTTTTTATTGTCGGAAGTTCCTACTATTTATTGTCTATGATTGATAAAACGTAGGCTTTTAAGCTGCATAGAGGTCATTAAACTTGTAGGCTGGTCGTTAGGATACTGATTTCCCTGTTTTGTCGTCATTTATTTCACAGATCCATTGTCCTGTATTAATAGTTATACTTGTTATAAGCTGTATGGATTTCACATATTTGTTAATAGTATTTCACACTGTTATGACTATTATTATCTAAATGAGGTAGTTAGGACTAATGTAAGTTAGCAAGTTAAAACATTTCAACAATAGAACAGGCAAGGCTTTCTCTCTGTACTTGTTATTATGGAAGCTAGAAATAAACACAGGAGACTCCTGCAGCCTTTGATTTATGGTTGATAACATGTGATATTCCTGGGTTTTTAATGAGAGATTGTATTGTGAGTAATTTATTCCATTACTATATGTATCTAATCAATATCAGGTTTCTAACTATGTATAGATAATAAACTATAGGTTGAAAGAGAGAGCTACTTAGAGTGTGAGAAGAGAGAATGGAGAGAGAGAGAGCTAACCTACAACAGTGCTATACGGAGTGAGAGGCTGTAATTTTCCTGCTGCAGATGTAATGTACTTAGCTGTGATGAAAGTCATGCTGGTATAATTGACTATATCTATTTTTGGTCTTGTGGTATAGTGTCAATATACAGATACATACTTGGGTGACATTAGCTTTATGCTGAAGATTTACTAGCTTTTGTTAAAATCGTGTTTACAGTATATAGATTTGAAAGGAGGTCTGAGAGAAGGTAGATGTGTTGCCTTTGCAGACACAATGTTATTGTGTACAAGTTGCTGTTTTTGTTAAGTTATCATGGTTAACGCTGCTTTTCATGGCAATGACATTCTTTTATCTTGGTCTGTGGCACAGTTGTAAAGTTCAGATTATGAAATATGGAGGTAACCCGGGTCGATAGGGCAGTTGGTAGCGAGCCGAGATTTGAAATCCCTTGCCCAAGGGGGTGCGGGTTCGAATGTCACCCGGGGAGGTTATACCCTTCCATGAAAATTTGACAATAATGTCGATTTTCCTCCATTGATTAGATAATATGGAGAAGTTTTCAGCCTTGTGGGAGGGTAGGTGAGTACTGGTTATAGACAATGGTCCAGGAAAGCTAGGTTAGGTGCGCTGGACGCCGTAAAATGACCTAAAATTGTGTTTACACAGCGTTAATTCTAGTAAAAAAAGAAAAGAATATGGAGGTCCTCATGGTTTCATTCTTGGGTGTGGCAGGGTTGCTTTTCGTGATAATTTAATACTTGATATCAATTATTCATGGGTGTTTTTTTTCTAGAGCTTAAGTCCAGTTAATTTTGGAAACAAAGCTGCAGAAACTACCGATTATGGATTGATAATATTAAATACCAGAATTATGCATTACTTGATGTTGACAACTGTTAATTGGTTGAATTCTCTCATTATTTATCAGCGTCATACTTGGTAAAATTATAAGTCTGTAACTCAGGATATTATAAGGTTTTGTGAAGACATTTACATTGGACGATTTTGTCATTTCACATTATATTGTTAAAACTTGTAGGTTTTGTCAGTGATATCTTCAGTCAGTCTAGCTTAAGCTATTTACCATTTCCTATTGCAGAGATTTTTAACTAAAGGCTTGTAAATTCCTCATTTTCTAGCAAATTGTGATTTTCACTTATACTGTATTTATGAGTTTCTTGTTATGTGTTATGCAGGCATGACCCATTCACCGTCAAAATAAAATGCACAAAATCAATTTCTCCATTTAAGAATTTTAAGGTACTATTTAGTGGATATCATTTTCATATTGCACACAAAATTCTTATTCTGGTTGTACAAAAAGTATTGGGTCACTTCTAAGCATTTTCTGTGAGCTACCCAAATTTCTATGTCATATGCTAGGACAGTAAACACTTTAACCCACTAGCCTATAGTTGAGCTAGTGAAAATTGATTTAGGCTAGTTAAAATTTCTTATAGTTGGCTAGTTGATAATTTTGCCAGTTTCAGACTTGGGCTAGTATAGGTTAAGTGGATGGCTGGTTGTTGTTGACCAGAAGCAGAATAATCGTGACTACAAATTTGAGGTGAAATTAGCAGCATCTCTATTTTGTTTTTCTCACATCTAGACTGCTAATCAAACAAACACAGTGTACTTAGATATTTAAGATGTATGCACTGAATGCCTTTATATTCTCTAGCTGAATATAAGGTGAGAGTAAACTTTAAGTACAAGAGCTAAACAAGGATGGTTAAACTTATTGCATGTACTAAGTTTTATATGACCAAATATCTTCTGGTACCATTTAGAAACTATAGAAGTTCAAACTAAAGTTAGAAGACATTTTCACTTTCAATTTTGTATGCCTTCTTTAAAACTTTTATCAAAAATTTGGTAATTGTTCATTTTGGAATGCTGTTAAGTGTTATGGAGGGAATTACATTGATCATGGATTTAGATGCTTTGGGATGTCAAAATCTGAATCTTATATAATATTATTAGTTGCATTTATGAAATTTGTTTTCATATAATAAAATACATGGGGTTAGACAAATGACCACAGATATTAAGTTCCCACAGAAATCTGCACATATAAAGTATTAAGTTAATTTTTACTAAGCAGCTAAGTGGTTTGACCTGCTGCAATTTTATGCTTATGACATTTTAATACAGATTGTTTATATGAATATAATAGATCAATTGTTATCATTATTATGGTTTTTATAAAACAAATATTTGTTTTTATGTCATGACTTGTCAATCCTATCACCTTACATCATGTCATTGTCAAAAAAGTTGACATCATCAAAATATGTGCACATATCAATTGTCTGTGTTCATCATGAACTGTAATGTAATCAATTACAGCTATGATTTCCTGTCATAAATAATATTGAGGGTTGCCTGCTAGACTGTAGTAAGTGCATGCATTAATGAGCAAGTTACTATACAGTCTTGCGGGCAACCCTCGATGTCAAGTTCTTTACTCGTAATGGACAATTTATGTTCAATTGACCTATTTTCTTGTATTCTTACTATCTTAGGTCTATGAGTGTACAGTAATATTTAATGTAGGTTGCCAGGTTGGACAACTTCTAAGCTTTTTATTTTACTTGCCCAAATCCAATGTTTACTAGCAGTATTAAGTACCCAACCCCAAATATAGGTCGTTATGGGCAAATGGTGACCTTTAATGTCCAACCCAGCTATGTTTTGCCTGATGTTTAGATTATTTAGGCATCTATATGGCTGGGTTCAAAATTTTAGTTAAATTGTTTCTCAACAGACTATTACATGGAACTTAAATATTTTTTTTAATTTCCATGAAGAATTATAAGTAAACTTTGACAGATACAATTAAAATATATGTACAAAGGTTAATAGAATTTTATTTGCGGTTGATGGATATTAACAATAATATTTTTAAAAAATGTTTATTAATTAAAAAACCAAAGTATTTGTGTTTTGAATCAAGTCTGTTCTTTACTACTGTTAAATAGATATCATAATTTTTAAGGATTTTAACAATAAACCATGACTGATGTAAAACCAATACAAATAAGCAATATTACATAATTTATGTGCAGTAAAATTCCTCCTTTAGGTCCATCAAAATCAATAGTCTTAATAGTGGAATGCAGGTCTTAAAACAGGGACCCTTTTCTTCTAAAATTAAGCATTTGGGACTTGAAAATCGTCAAAAATCTCATGTTTTTGCAATAACCTTTGCAATGTGGACAGAACGTAATTTTCGACTAATCCTGGTGCTAGAACTTCCTAAGTACTGTGAATTAGGCTGCTGCAAGTATTAGATGGATAACCTCTTATCTGACTTGCATCTATGTAACTATTTTCTGCTCACATGTTATTTCACAGTTAATTAAATGGGGAGGTGAGAAATGGGCAGAAAAAGAGATAAAAGGGGGCTGGAGGAGAGAGAAAGGGGCAGGGAGGAAAGATATTAGGGAGCTGGAGGAGAGATAAAGGGGCAATGAGGTGAGATAAAAGGGTACTAGAGAGATAAAGGGGCAGGGAGACAAGATAAAAGGGTAAAGTGGAGAGTTATGGGGCAGGGAGGCTAGATAAAAGGGTAAAGTGGAGAGATAAAGGGGCAGGGAGGCTAGATAAAAGGGTAAATTGGAGAGATAAAGAGGCATGTCAGATAAAGGAGGATAGAAAAAAGCATGGGTGACATTGTGATAGCTTGAATAATCTAGTTTAATTTGATTCTCAAGTGGTCTATCTAAATCATATTAATTACTGCAGATTATAATGCCTATGTAACTTTAAGACTATATAATAATACAAGGTTATATCATCATTAGTAATTATAGTGGTATATGTTAATTACTTCAAGTTGATTCTATCATGTTAATCTTGTAATAATTACTGGATGTTTATGTAGAGTTAGGTATGTACAGTCTATACAGCAGTGCTGTCCATCTTTTTCATATACATTGTATAGTATGTGCTGTTGTTTTTCAGTAGTTTTAATTTTGCCATTATACGTTAATTATATTGGCAATAACGTGCCATGTCATCTTTAAAATGCAAAATTTAATCTGTTTTTATTGCCAGTAATAATTATTGTAAATCAGATGTATTGTCAGCAGATTCCCAAATTTTTCATGATCTAGGAAGATCCTAGGAGAAATTTTGCAGGGTTAGGATGCTTTCAATCCCATGCTTCAAGCGTCTTTTATGACTGGCTCAGTAATCGGAAAGTTTTTTCTTTCAAAATGTCTTAAGTTTATCAAGCATGGAAAAGACAATGTTAAAAGTAATCAATTTCGGTGTTTTGAATGCTTTCAAGTGGTACTGGATAGAGTTCAAAGTCAATAGACAGTTACTCAGGCAGTTCATTTGTAAATTGTTTCCTGCAGGAAAGGCATACTGCACTCTTTGTCAAAAGTTAATAGAATAAATTGTGCATTCTAAAGACAAAAGGCATTGGAGAGTCATGGCTGAATAAAAATACACCTGGATAAGCTATGAGACTTGTTTTTAGACGCTTTGCCCTCCCTGCCAATCACATGCCTGCACTATGGGCAGGTTAGACTGTACAAAAATCTTCCACATTATATAAATAATGTAAGCATGTTGTCTTACTAATTGAATGAGAAAGTAACAGCTTACTTTACTAACCAATTCCAAATGTTGTATACAGTATACTCACGGTATATACTGAGTTAATCATATTGTTTCATGCTGATATAATAGCTTAATGTATTTGTATTGTTACTATTGATATAATGTATTAGCTTCATCTAGGTTGATTGTACTTCTGTTGGATTCATTATAGCTAATGCTACAGTCTCATAAACATAAAAATAGCCGAGAGGGACACCATTCGGGTGCTGTGCAATTAAGCTTTGCAAGCACTCGTACGAACTCTTTGGTACCCTTACGGACTGTTTCGTTTTTACCAGGGTCCGTGAGATGAGCCAGGGATACATGTATCAGCTTCAAAGTCAAATTGTGAACAAAATCATGGCCAAGTATGGATTAAACTTGCATATCTTCCAGCTAAGGCTCCATATGGGTGTGTTGTTATGTGCTATGTGCGTACTGTCACCTTAATATGCAAGGCTTCCCAGGGTCTACGGCTGTCTGCCGTACAGAGACAGCTGTACAGGTCCGCATCAAGCCATAATATATGGGACTGAGGCATAAAGCAACACCCATCTGACTGCCAGTTCAAGTCAGGTGTGGGCCTTATCTTTGGTCCACCTTTGCTGACATTTTTAGATTTGGTTGATATCCAATGTACCTATCTTATCAAGTAGGGCAGTTTTTGGCCTATCAAGTAGAGCAGTTTTCAGCCACATTTGAAGTTGTGTATAGTTCCTGGCTAAAATATAGGGTCTTGAGTGACCTAAATGCTGATTCAGGGACAGTGAATAGAATGACTGACCCATTCAGTATGAAAAATTGTCTAAAAGTGTAAAAACATAAAAGCATATTTGCAGTCAATCAATGCATTCACCTACAAGCTTGAAGTCTGTGGCTACTTAAAATTGTTTCTGGTTAGTGAAATCACCAAGTCAAATAATAGATAAAAAATGCATAGTCGGCAATCTTAAGATAAATTTTGAATGACCTGGTGACAAAACTATTAGATAGCTATAGAATACAATGATATACCAGTATATGTATTACAGTGAAAGTGTTCCTTTTCAAGTTGGTATTGTTAATTTTATTTTACAAATTTATGAAACTTGTCTATCTAATAGCAATGAATTTATGGTTTTGTGTTACTTTATGTATTACTTTTTCTACATTAAATGACAATCTAGGAGCTCAGCATGACCTCCAGTATTGTATCAGATTCCATTGTGGGTGATGAGTGGGTGGCCTGCAGTAGGTTAATGAGACTTTTATGTGACATTGCTTTAAGCCAGTTGGAATCAATGTGTACATGTACATGTGTTATAATATTATTTGTCATTTAAAGTTATGGTTAAATTCTTGTTACTTATTTAAAGATATTTGGATTTGATATGCAGTTTATCAACACTTTTTAGAAGGTTGAGTACAATAGACTGAAAATAGACTTGCCTGACAAGTTTTCTTGGACTACTTTCTTTATCAATGCTTACCTTTTCACTCATTATAAGGAGCTGACTTCTCCCTGTATGGAGGAAATTCTGCTTTAAATATAAAATAGATATAAAATTTCTATGGAAAGGTATCACCTGTTTAAGTCCTGTTGTGACTGAGAATCAAACCCTGGAGCTCTGGATTGGAAACCCCGCACTCTGACAACCCTGACAACTGTACTACTTGATAAATAAGTAGTCAGGAAAATAACTGTACTTCATTTCACGTACCATCCTCGATCCAAGTGATTAGTGCATAAACTTGCATATAGCTCTGTCATACATGTTTTATTTTGTAAAATATTATAATATGGTATGATATGAATATTATAAAATAACCATCAATATTGTACCTGTGTAACTATCTTACTGTTATAAATATGTAATAACTTGACATAAACTATGTAATCAATCGATGACATTATGTTAATGTAACATACTTGATTTATCAATATAATAAATCCATGATCTAATATGCATTTAAATTATAGATGATGACTACATACTCATTCTTGACTGAGGTCAATTTTGTTCTTGGAAGTGTTAATATTGTTATAAGAACCTTGGGGCGAGGCTTTGTGAGGGGTTTGATAGGGGTTTGAATTAATGTACATTTCATCCAGCAGAAATAAAATCATCCAGGGATTTAATGCAATTATTGGCCAATTCTGTAAAGATGTAAAATTGATAAAGCATGGACATCAAACCAAAGACAATGTCAATGAAGCCCATAGTATTACACTGTATGCCAGATTTAGGTTGCCCTGGACAAATTTTGTGCATCGACCTGTAAGCAAATTGAATATTTTTTTGCATTCACAATTACAAGTTGTGATTATGTGTGTGTAAATTAGATGAGGGATCATGCATTAAAATCAATGGTCTTAAAAGTGAAACGGTCTTTATATCAGAATTTTTTCTGCTCAAATTGGGCATTTGGGGTTTTGAAAATCGCCTAAGATTTCATGATTTTGCAATAACCAAGGTGGTCTTTCTAGTGGAAAATTACTGTAATATCAAATAATATATTGTCCTATATCCAGTCAACACCTCATTTAATAAATCTTAAATGAATAGTTTAATTGGATTTCTGTTTGGTTAATTAATTTCTAAATGGTTTGGAACATAATAATTAATGATATTTACAAACTTAAAACACCAATTAATTCAATCCCATTTATATACATCAAGCTTTCAAACTTTATAGAAAATGCATTAACTTTATTATTGTTTGTGTCAATTATGTTTATTCATTGAAGTAGTTTATTTTGAATGGAAATATCAACTTAAATCAATATTATTGTACTTCCTTATTGAATCCTACTTATAACTTAAGTTCAAGCTATTTGATAGTGTTTCAATCTTTACTGTAAACTTTTTCATTTCTTTTAAGTTATTTAATGTTTATACTAAATAACATTTATACATACATGTTTGTAGGTACACAGGTGGCTGTGTCAGTCAAAATTAAGTTACCTAGCCACATGTATGCCTACAGTTTAATTATACAAAATCACTATGAATGGGGAAAACTGCCATAATAATTAGTGTATTTGCCAAAGAATATGGAACACATCTATTATCAATTTTGCTACCCCTTTATCCATGTATATACTTTTCTTAATCATATAGTTCAAGTTACTAATGCTTTATCTAGATCTCAAGCCGCCCTGCTAGCTCAGTTAGTAGCACACAAGTCTCCTGATGTAGGGGTCATAGGTTCCATTTCTGGGCAGGGCAAACTTTCATAGAGTTTGGTCATGAAATAATTTTACCACCATTCTCCCTCCTACCACTGATTCTTAATCATGTAGGACAGTTGTCAGTTACTGACAAATGTATTTGCTTAGTAACTGGATAACGGCTAAATCTAGAGATTAAGCCTTTCCTGGGAATGGTGAGTTTGTTGACTGACTGTCTTGATATGACCTATACAGTGTGTTGCTAAGTGTTAAACCCAACAAAAAAAAGAATTATCCTTCCACTCTATGATGATTGATTGACATGCACACTAAATTACCTAAGCTGTCAATGCTCCTAAAAACTGCATAGTAATATAAGTACTTGTCTATTCTTCATTAACAAACATTTCTGATTGTGAATCAATTATTTGAAGTTTTATTGGTGTGTAAGTTATTTTAAGCATGACAAATACTAGTATATTGACTCAATGCAAGGAAATTGTTTCAATCACTTGGTGACAGGCTTTATAATGTTTAAAACAGGTACATACTAATTTTAGGATGAATCAATTCACATATATCCATAAAACCAATTAGAAACAAAGTGTTATCTCAACAAATTAAAAAATTACCATTAATTTGTTTATCCGCATATGATTTCAACTATTAAAAGCTTGAAATAAGCTTGAATTATCGGAAAATTACTCTTGTATGCATGATCAGATTTATGCGAAAAAACATCCAATTAGTTAGAATGATTGACTTCATTCACAGAAATAAGGTGACTGTCAACTGAGACTTGATTCTATGAATATAGGAGAAAATGCCAAACCAGTCTATGAAAATAATCAATTCAAATTAGGATATGAAAGTAGTTGTCCAAACAGGTCATTTAAGCAGGAAGCACTATATCTTGCTTGGAGAATTTTGATAGCCCAACAAAAATATTTTTGGTTGTCGGAACTAAAAAGTGGTTGTCCCAGGCAACCAGACCCCCACTAATTTCGTAGACTGCAAGCAATAATGTCTGTACAGAATACATCACTGCATGGTGTGCTATAAAGTTTTAATGGATGGTATTACACCATACATCACCAGCAAACCATTAATTCTACCAACTGTTGGTTCATAAAACCTGATCGCATTATGATTTTTTAATGAGAGATTTAATGTCATTCCATTAAACCCTGTCAAAGAGAGAGAGATAGAGATAGGTTACTATTATCATTATTGTCTTGTCAGGTGAAATTATCCTAATAATACATTAAAAAGTTTGAAGTCTTGCTGTTGTTATAATGTCTAATTATCAGTGAATCATTAAACCTCAGCCTGACGTCAGTACTAGAATTAGAATAGTATAACATTTGACATTCAATCAATATTGAAAAGGTTGGCAGTTTGACATTTTTTCCTAACAAATGGACAAAGAGATTCAAATTGTATGTTGAAAAGGATGTTACATTGTTTTGCTGACAGTTGTGAAATGTCTATGGAATTGTAGTAGTATATGTTTGCTTTTGGTGAACGCCCTAGCAACACATTGTATAGGTCAAATAATGGCAGTCAGTCAACCTACTCACTGTTCCTGGAAAGGCTAAATCTCTGGATTACCAATGGATTAACCAACTACTAGGCACAAACTTTCGACAGTGACTGACAACTGCCCTACATAATTAAGAATCAGGAGAGAGAATTATCCAAAGAAATAATTTCAGGACCAAGCTCCATGAAAGTATGCCCTGTAGAAGTATATGTACTGGTGAGCAATGTGTAACTTCATGGCAACTTAAGTGGTCAAGTGGTTTCAGATGATGATTTTGTCAATTAGGGTCTGTAGCTTAGTTTTTAGCACATTATACAATTCAAGCATTCCAAAAGGGGGTTACACTGCTAAGGTTTGAATCCCACCCAGGGCAGTTTAGACCTTCAATGAAAATTAAGTCAATGTCAACTTTCCTCCATTAATAAGGTATAACTATGGAGTAGTTGCCAGCCTTGTGGAAGAGTAGTAATTATACCCCCGCTTCGAAGAAGAGGGGGGTATACTGTTTTACCCTTGTCCGTGCGTGCGTCCGTCCTTTACAAAATTTCCGTTTCAGTTTTCTAAGCAACTATAACATGCAGCAGCCTGATACTTTGCATATTGCTTCATCCCATAGTCCCATGTGGTGTAAAGCGATTTCATGCTCCTTGCTCATCTACTTCCTGTTTGTCGCATATTTTTAGATTTTTGCGGGGGTATCACTAGTGAGCATTAGCTCACAGATTTACTTGTTTCTACTAGACCAAATATTTTCACTTATAGTCCTTGGGTTAAGACTAGTGGGTTAATGTGATGTGATTGAACAAACAATACTCTATCCTCTTTAGTCTAATGCAGCATTAGGCGACAACAAGTTGATCATATGTTCTACGGATTTTGCTGGGAAAAAAATGGGGCGAGCGAGCGAAGAAAAAAAATTAAAAAAGCCTTTATTCACTTGCTTTATATAGCGGTTTGACCAAATTTTTATGGGCGAGCGAGGAAATAAAAATATTTTTTTTGTAAAAACCGTCAAAATTAAGGTGCGAGCGAATCCATTGAACATATGATCAATTTGTTGTGGCCTTAGTCTAGAATATTGCAATTTAGTTTTTAAGAATTGCAGCTGTAGTTTGAAAGATTTGCAGCTTTTAAGTCTTAAAGATTTGCAGCTTTTAAGTCTTAAAGATTTGCAGCTGTAGTTGTAAAGAATAAGAATTGCAGCTTTAGTCGTAAAGAATTATTGCAGCTTAAGTCTTAAAGACTTAATATCAATTGTGTTAGACAAATTTATCATTTCTATGCGTGTCTTAAATAATACTGCAATCATCACAGTTTCTTGCATGTGATTTTAATAGATAATTAAGTCTGTCAGAATAATTGATACTAGTTGTTGAGTGTTATGATGTAATATTGTAGAAAATAATGAATGTTAAAGAGTACCATGTGGTAGAGACAGAATTAATGATCTTGATGAAATCATTTTGTTAGGAATAAATAAGCTAAATGTCAGTTTTGAATCATCGATATGTTATTCTGTCTGTGGTTTGTTGTCACATTTTGTGTATCATTTGGCAGCAAGATTAATATTATATCATACTTGTTTTTTTTTATTCTTTGACTGCACAACTTTTTTCCTTTAATAATATATCAAATGCTGTTTAGAATAGTAACCCATCTTTTCCTTGCTAAGAGATCTTAACAATCATGCAGTATTATTGTAAAAATCATTGTTTTACCTTCATATTTTATTTTCCCTACCAATATTATTGCAATAAAGTTCCAGGGCTTCAAGGACCATGATAATTCTCTCTATGTTGAGGATGATTTAATTTATCAATTTCTCGGAAATGGGGTCCTACTAAATTCGTAGTCTTTGACAACAGTTGAAGCAATCTTATGGCTTAATGTTTGATGTGGGATAAATTATTTCTTTTGAAACTAACTACAGATAGTTGTAAATTCTATGAGTTCATTTATAAGAACACTTGTGAAGTGACCCATGTGGTTCAAGTTAATTAGTAGACCAATATTTCCTTTAAATAAATGATAGAATTTTACAGTTTATCTTATCAATATAGGTAATTCTGACAGTATGATAAATGCTGGTCAAATATTAGTCATTAATAAATCATAGTTTCTTATAGTGTATGTTGTTCAATGTTGATAAGAACTAATTTCTGATGAAAATGTGTTAAAAACTCATAAATAGAAAATAACCTTGGAATTACTGTCCAAACTGTAAAGTCACTGGTGTATTATATTTGTTAGATTTGTTATGTTTTAATTGTATCATTTTTAGCCACTTGTTTAGCTCAGTTGGTTACAGGACACTAGTCTAATAATAAAGGGGTTATTCTAGGGTTTGATTTCCAGGCACTGGGCATACTTTCCTGAAGCATGGTTATAAAATAATTTCTATGGCCCTTCTCCCTCCTACCACCAATTTTAAATCATGTAGGGCATTGGTCAGTCACTGACAGAAGCTTACGCCTAGTAACTGCATGGTTAACTGCTAAGTCCAGAGATTTAGGTTGACTGACAGCTGTAATGTAACCTATATAATGTGTTGCTTAACCTATGGATTTTAATCATCATCCTTGTTCATGCATTTTTCATGAATTATTCATGAGCCATTAGTTTATGAACGGTTTAAGAACCAGAGACAGTTCATGAACTAATTTTTTTATGAACTTTTAATGTCTTTAATGTGCCATTTTTATCTCCATGAACTTAAATAAATAGTTCATGAACTTTATAATTCATGAACTGGAAGTGAACATTTAATATGGAATAACTAAACAAAAAACAACAGCAACAAAGCACTCAAACAAGCTGATACAACCTTCAAAATTGAAAAAAAAATGTATTCTCAATCATACAAGATACAATGTAGCTTGTACATAAGGTGTAGAAATCCATCTTACGTGACAGTTTTAATGACAATGATCTAATGGAGGTCAAGAACTTAATCTATTCCTGAAATCTATTCTCACATTTGTTTAAATTTTCTCATCATTGACAAGCCTCCTTAAGGCAATCCTTATATGGTATGAATAGTTTATTGTCCAGATTTGATTATCACTCAAGTACAGAACAGTTGTACAGTGCCTTCTATAAGTTCTTGGACAAAATCCTGTTTTTAAGATGAAGCCATTTATATTTACCCATGATGAAAAGAAACATTGAGTTATCTTGGCTAATTCCACTATCAGCACCACTTAGTTTTTCAACATAATTGGGATTAAAACTGTGACCCAAATATTAAGCTTTAGAAAAAAATCTCCCCTTTGATGGCTGTGTCAGGTAGGTTTGTTTTTGACTGTTGCTCACAGTTCTGACATGTTTGCTTAAACATTTTTTTTAATTATAGTAAAATTACTTGCCAGAAGCATGATTGTTTTTTTTTCAAAATGTCATTTTTACTAGAATTTTGGAGTGGCACTGTATATAAAGTATTAAATGGAAGTCTTCGTCTGACCTGTAAATTAACCAAGATTACATACTTTACCTCTTAGAGTCATTCAGCCCTCATTATCACTTATATTAGTGGAAATCTCCCCTAAGCTTTCATGGTTTTACATGTAAATAACCATCTTGTCTACTGTAGGAGGGGTCTTACTAAGACTTCAGCCTTATAGTTAAAGGTACTCATTCACAGATTTCAACTTAAATTTCAACTGTTTCAGAAACTGTCTAAATTGTATGAAAACATTTTTTGAAGCAGAAATTTAAGTGTTTTGTTGATGACAATTTTAGTGCAAATGGACATACAGCTACAAATGATTGTGTTTCAAGTAGTAAAAATCTACTCCGTATCACAGTCACGGTATAGACAATTTTAGTGGAATTTTGTGGTTTTTATTGTATACTTTTTGCAATCTATAGGTCAGTTTGTCTTAAAATATTAAGCATAAGTACTCTGACAGAATACAGACACTGAATTGTATTTTGAAAATTTAGAAAAAACTAAAACAAATCTGTGAACTAGTACCTTTTACTTTGAGCTGGATATACTAGCTGACAGTAAGATTACTGTAACATTTAAATCACTTCACTATATACTTAGAAACTTCTGTAAGTTAAGCTTCAGTATTGATCTCTTGTTCATTTATGCCTTGAATAATATCATAGGATTTTTTCTTAAAATTATTGTTGTTCCAATTATTCTTGTTGGACACGTTTATTTTGCTTTTGAGATTCAGGATTAGGTACTTTACAATGTCTTAGAATATTGTTTTTCTAAATCACTGTCGGGGGTTGGTTGTTATTCTGAATATTTTTCGGGATTTAGTTGTTATTCTGAATCACTGTCGAGGAATGGTTGTTATTCTGAATCATTGTCTGGGATTTGTTGTTATTCTGAATCACTATTAGGTTGGTTGTTTTTCTGAAAAAATGTCGGGGATTGGTTGATATTCTGAATCACTGTCGGGGATTTGTTGTTATTCTGAATCACTGATGGGGATTGGTTGTTATTCTGAATTACTGATGGGGATTTGTTGTTATTCTGAATCACTGATGGGGATTTGTTGTTATTCTGAATCACTGTCGGGGATTGGTTGTTATTCTGAATCACTGTCGGGGATTTGTTGTTATTCTGAATCATTGATGGGGATTTGTTGTTATTCTGAATCACTGATGGGGATTTGTTGTTATTCTGAATCACTGATGGGGATTTGTTGTTATTCTGAATCACTGATGGGGATTTGTTGTTATTCTGAATCACTGATGGGGATTGGTTGTTATTCTGAATCACTGATGGGGATTTGTTGTTATTCTGAATCACTGATGGGGATTTGTTGTTATTCTGAATCACTGATGGGGATTGGTTGTTATTCTGAATCACTGATGGGGATTTGTTGTTATTCTGAATCACTGATGGGGATTTGTTGTTATTCTGAATCACTGATGGGGATTTGTTGTTATTCTGAATCACTGATGGGGATTGGTTGTTATTCTGAATCATTGATGGGGATTTGTTGTTATTCTGAATCACTGATGGGGATTTGTTGTTATTCTGAATCACTGATGGGGATTGGTTGTTATTCTGAATCACTGATGGGGATTGGTTGTTATTCTGAATCACTGATGGGGATTGGTTGTTATTCTGAATCACTGTCGGGGATTGGTTGTTATTCTGAATCATTGATGGGGATTGGTTGTTATTCTGAATCACTGTCGGGGATTTGTTGTTATTCTGAATCACTGTCGGTGGTCTCTATTAACATAAGTCTCTTTTTTATTTTAGTCCTTGTGTATTGTTTTGCTATATTTAGTGAGATATTTGATCATATGTTGTGCTGGTCCAATGTTACTTGTCCATTTTAAATCATCCTGTGACAATGATAAGTAGTTCTTTGCTCATCTTACATCTTTTTTTAGATACTGTACAGATTCCCTTGTGGAGTACAGACCCACAGGTGTCACACATCCAAATGTTATTAAAGTACAATTTTGTTTCACCAGGGTGAAAGCCCTTGAACTGTGCTATTTTAAGGTTCTTGTAAAAATGAGAGGTGCATTTTGGGAAATGTTTACACCTCGGTTGTTTTCAGTTTCTTTGAAGATTTACAGTCATGTTTTTATTCTAATGTAACATACTTCATTGTACAATACAGGTGGAAAAACCCAATACTTTTTAGTTCCAGATATCATATATTCAGGCTATCATAGATTGATGTATTGTCTTTTTGTTATTCTTTAATTTACATGGACAATGAGTCATTTTAAATCAACATAATACATGTACTGAAAACAGAATCAGCAAATCATGTCATCGGATATTTAGATTTCTTGCTTTAAAACAATGCTAATGTTAGGCCACAATAAGTTGATCATTTGTTCTATAAATTCGCTCGCTCCTTAATTTTGACGGTTTTTACAAAAAAATATTTTTATTTCCTCGCTTGCTCATAAAAATTTGGTCAAATCGCTGTAAAAACTATAAAAAAAAGCAACTGAATAAAAACATCTCTATGTGTGTCTTAATGAAGTCACTATAAACTTATTTAAATTGAGTTTTATAAGTAATACAAGTATTTGATGTTGTCATTGTTTTACATAATGAGAGTGTTTCCTTTCATTGTTTAGTTCATTATCTATTCAACATTAAAGACAAGGATTTAAATGTCTTGACAATAGATAGACAAATGTTTACATGATAAATACATTGAAATTGTCCAACATTCAACTTGTGTATGTAATTTTATAGTCAAACTTGTTTTTAAGGTAGCCAGGCATTTAGGAAGTACAAAATGTCCAGCTTAGACAGGTGGGTGTTTTAGACATGGGGCTGATTTGAAGAAGGTTTTATAGCTTTGCTAGGTAACAGGGATTAGGGTTCAATAAAAATTTCTGTAAACAATTTAGTAGGGCCGTCATCGGAAATCGCGATATCGAGGTATCACCGATTCTTGACAGACGATCTGATATCAATTCACATTTTGGAATCTAGTATTTCATAAAGCTTTAACTATAGGACTTTTACATGTTTCTGAGTTTTCATGTTTCCAGTTAAGTATCAAAAACAAGAAAATAAAGTTTGTTATGGTTTATTTTGATGTCTGAAACAACTTTGAACATAATGCATAACATCATTAGAGCATTATATAGTATATATATATCCTGGAGCTGTAGTGGCTTCTGTAACACTCCTTGTCTGACTCGATATCTCGATATCTCGATATATCACTGAAACTTGCCTTTCAATAAATCGATACAAAATTTTCTATCAATGACTGCCCTACAATTTAGCCAGTTTGCCTTTATTGTTACTATACTAGTAATGAACTAAGAGCATCTTCATAGTAGCCCTATGTGCTAACATGATATGATGATATGATATCACCAAGTTTTTATCCGTATTGCTATTGGTCCAGTTATTATTAGGTTTGACAGTATTAAAATAATTCTTGACATGATGAGTTCAATCTGATCTAAAACCCGGTCACGCAATTTGAAATGAGTCGTCCAATCGCAGGTCATCTTGCTGTGACTCTCCATTTAGATCTTAGAGATCCTGTTCGACAAGGTTCTACTCTACAGGATATCTGTTTACAGAGATTGTGAAGGGTTGTACAACCTCTTGACTTTAAAAACAGTTTCCTTAGATATAATTTCCCCTTTGTGTACTGTGCAACATTCTGGATCCTGAACCTGAGGAAAACAAGTTACTACAGTAAAGTTTTACTATTAGGACCATCAAAATCTTTGTGTTTTTTTTTGTGTGAATTGGTCCTCTAATTTTAAGCTTTGACTTAAAAAATTTAAAAAATTGCATGATTTTGCAATAACCAAGGTGTACTTAACTGTACTAGCTCTGGACGATATGAGAGATTTTATATTCAATTCAATTCTGATTGAAATTGAAAATTTCAAATTTTAACTCAAATTTCCACCTATCATCATTAGTGACACTAAGTAATAACAAGGTAGATGGTGCTAAAATGCTTGTAGAAAATATTTCATGACCAAACTCTATAAAGTACAAAATGTCAGGCCTTCAAATGGAACCGACAACCCCAGGATTTGTTAATGTCAAACACACTCCCCACTGAGCTAATCTGGCCAATTATAAGTATATAATACAATAATCACTGTTACTTAGGAACTTCATAATAGCATTATGACTTATTTATTATTATGAGAAAACTGTTCAAAATTACATTTTTAGCAAACCAGTTCTAAGCAATTGGGATAAGGCTTTCTATTTAATAGGAAACGACAAGTTTAGTTTTGGGTAGTATTTGGATCAATATGCACACTGCACAGAACTAGCAATTCAATTGATCTTTACTACTGCAATCCCTCTTGGTTATAGTTTGCTCATTTTCTGCTTGTATTTATGTCGTTAGGTGAATGTTTCTATTCAACGGAGTCTCATCAAGTAAAGTAGATTTGTCATATTTGTGCAGTAATAAAACTGTCTGAGATGCATTATTGATAATACAATTTGACATCATCATACTTTTGTAATGTTCTTGATGCAATCTTTTTTAAGTACATCTTGATTTCAAAGGAAATATTGTATAGTGATGGTTTATAATATATGATGAACTTACAATAGGAAGTATATAAATATGACATAATCACATATATATATATATATATATAGTAACTATTGAAGTTTTCCTGGTACTTTAGATGTCTATGCCAAAGATGTTAGAGTATGTTAGTCTGTCATGCTGGTTAAAAGACAAAAAGCTGGTCTAACTAAATTTAACTTGCTAGTTGATGGTCTATATACTATATCCGAGTTGCATAAACAAATATTCATGATATATATTAAACCTAAAAATTCACCAAGTTTATCTAAAATTTTAAAGATTTATTTGCTATTAGTAGGCATTAAATAGAAGTTGATCAGGCCATGAGTCTGACCTATGGTTAATTTTGTGAGACCTTTGTAAGGGCTGACCAACCAATATGCCCAGTTTATTAATAGCAGCTGCAAGGGTCTGTGACCCTGACTCACTTATTTCCTACAGAAAGCTTTAAACTCATTATCTTAGGTCAATTTGAACATGCCATATATATAAATGATATTCTCTTAAAATTATTTCCTTGGTCAATTTGAACAAATCATAAAAAATATATTCACTTGAAAGAATTTCCAAAATGTTCATTTTTGTAGTACATTATAGTCTCTAGACTACAGACTACAGTAAACAATATTGGCAAGCTAATTGTATTTTTTCTCTCACCCTTTACTACATATCTATGTTACCTGAAGCCAAGATATGTATAGAAACCAGATGGTGTTCAATTGTTTCGTCTAACCAGTTCTCTCATGCAGTTATTTCATATATTTTACTGAAACACTTTTAACCCTTAGACTTTCATTGTACTCTATATCTTCACTCTTGTACTATGTATTAACAATGTAAGTTATAAAGTGTCTTGAGTACAAATCCAGTGAATGTGAATTTGATTTCCAGCTGGACCTACTTACCTTCTGTATAAATTATGTAGTTTGGTCATGTAGTTTTTCTACAGGCATTCTTTAGCATATCCCTGTTTTCAAATTGGATTCTTGTCTGCCACTGAAGGTATATGGAGAAGTTTCCGGCCTGGTAGAAGGGTTGGTGAATACTGGTTTAGTAAGAGTCCAGGAAAGCGAAGTTGGGATATGTGCTTACTTAAGTACTAGGTCTGAACAGGGAATATGAGAAGAACGACTAATCATCAGGGAATGAAGAAATGAAAGCAATTTAAGGCAACAATTGTTACTAATAACTGTAAAAGTTGAATATATTTTTTAATTCTGTGCCATTTAGTTGTTTCATCATTGTTATCCCCCCTTACTTATCTCCCCTCCCCTCCCCTGCTGATATTACTGCACCATGTATTAACCATTACAATTCTGTTAATGTTAGCTATGGTACAACTTTATCATATTATATAGTAAAACATATGCAGTAAAAACCTAAGAAATCCAGCCTTGTAAAAACTAAAATGCTGAGAAATCTGGTGATATTTGAATTTCCAACATTCACAATTTCTTTCGGTCTGGTTATTGACATTTAAGTGCAAAAATCTTTTAGCAATCAAAAACTTGTAAAATACATACATTTTGTAAAGTTTCATAGGTGTTCTTATTTTTCAAGTTTCTCTGTATGTTAAAGGCATTCACATTGATACTGGTTGCACACCTGAGCTCAGAGAATAGAAAATGTCATGATGTTATAGTGGGTGAGATCTCCTCTCTTAAATGTTGTAATGTCATGGAAATTCTTATTGAATTATGAGTTACAATGCTTCAGGATTTTATTAAGTAATAATTAGACGGGCGGGGTGGTTTAAGGATGGGAGTGTAGCATGTCATGGGTTGCAGATTAGTTATTTAATTGGCCTGGGTTGATTTTAGGATAGGGAAGCAGCACATTAGGGGTTGAATAGTAAATATTTGGCTCAGTTGATAGCATGCAAGTCTATTTCACGAGGCTTGGTCTTGAAATTATTTCTACAATCATTCTTCCTCCTACCTATGATTCTTAATCATGTAGGACAATTGTCAGTCACTGACGCAAGTATGCACTTAGTAGTTGGTTCTGGATTTAACCTTTTCTAGATTTTTGAATAGGTTGACTGACTGCAGTTATATGACCTATACAAGGTGTTGCTATGGCGGGCATTAAACCCAACGAAAAAAGTATCTTTAATCCATTATAGTTTTCATGTATTCTAGTTTCCACTATGAAAGATAATCCTTAGAAAGACAGCTAACTTGTAATATGAATCTTTCTATATTGTAATGGTTTTCACAGTTTCTACTATATAATGTCTAAATTGCATAGTTTTGCTATATAATTTTTCTGGCTCATTTATTCTAATCATTATGATTCCTTTGAGTTTGATGTACCTGATTGGTCAATCTGATTTGTGACCTTTTATTGTTAATGACTTAGTCACGCATTCATTAATGATCCTCCTCAACTGCCACAGATTCAATGCAACTGTGTTAATTTGACCCTATTTTGTATAAATCAGTTGTCTATGATTATTATACATGTTTATGATTTTGTTTTTGTTGGGTTTAATGCCATAGCAACACATTGCATAGGTCATATAACGGCGGTCAGTCAACCTACTCACTGTTCCTGGAAAGGCTAAATCTCTGGATTTAGCTGTTAACCAACTACTTTAAGTGCATATTTTCGTCATTGACTGACAACTGCCCTGCATAATTCAGAATCATTGGCAGGGGGAGAATGGCCGCAGAAATAATTTCATGACTAAACTCCACGAAAGTATGCCCCGTCAGGAATCAAACCCATGACACCTCAATCAGTAGACTTGCATGCTACCAACTGAGCTAGCCAGGTGGCACATGTTAATGATTTCATGCTGTGCCAAATTTTGGATAAAAAGATTCAGGCTTATTCTGGGATTGTGATTAGGATGATTGGCCTCTGCAATATGACAGACTGAAAAAAGTTGTAGCACCATACATTATGTTTTTCACTTTATTAGTCTATAAAACTAATGCATTAAATTTCATTATAATTACACTGTTAAAAAACTAGTTATCTCTAGACCTCATAAATATTTTATTTCTATATATGATGATAGAGACTCAACTCCCTAGTTATGCGTGATATGATGTAGGCAAAAGCAACTTTTTAACTAGATTTTCATTCAAATGTTTGGTAAACTTTGGGTGTGGGGTTGTTTTTTCTTTTTATTGCGTATGTTACTATAAATAGTTACACAGTTGACGTGGAAGTGTGCCAATATACAGTATAACCTGCATTAAGCAGCCAGTGAAGGGAAGTGACTAGATTGGCTGCTTACAGCAGGTGGCTGCTTATTACAGGTGGCTGTTAATGCAGGTTATACTGTAGTCTAAATGTGGGCAATATATTTCAGTATTGAGCAAGTGTGCCAAAATAACTATATTTGGCTGACATCCTAGTGTGCCAAAAAAAGATATTAAGACAACTTCTGGTCATTACCCACCTGCAGTCCAACAATGGCAGACTTTCTGCGTGTGAAGTTCGTTATGTAATTAGCAACAAGAAGATATTCAATTTTACATGTGTTTTTTTCATAGTGAAATAAAATTATCAACAACAAGACTTTCGCTTTATAATTAGTGTTCATTAAATTCCAACGTTTTGGCATTCAATAAACAAAACAAAACATGTGACGTAATGTTAATGTGCAAAATAGCGTGTTACATCAAGAAAAAATTGTATTTTTGTATAGAAAAATCATCATTAAACATAACATGCAAGAGTCAACATATGCAATAAAAAGGTTATTAAACAGGGCAAGTGTGCCTTAAGTCTATATCGGCACACTTTCCTCGGCATTAGCCTTCAGGCCAAACGCTAAGCAAGTGTGCTGATATCTTCCTTAAGGCACACTTGTCCTGTTTAATAACCTCTATGTATTTTTCCAGCTAAGTCTGGGGAAGACCTATTGTTTTAAAATATGTTGTTTGATAAAATAACCAAATACCATATGCAACAAGATTTTTTGACAGGTACATAAATTATATAGAATATTGATTTTTTTTGTTCTGAGTTTTTTGTACTAGGCATTTGTAAACATAAATCATAAGCTTTTTTATATCTTTTCAAAATGAAAAAAGGTTCAGACTGGGCAAGTTTTGTCGCGTTAAGGAATGAGAATCTAGAAATTCATTTACTATTGCCTCAAAGTAATTTGTTATAATGTAGACATAATTTACAACAATTTCAAGTGAGTTTATCTGTTGTGCAATTTTAAAACACTATAAAATTAAAATAAATGCTCTTTACTTACTTCATTTAATGTAGTTTTTCAAATCCTCATGTCATGAAAGCTAGTTAGTTTAACATGGTCATTATCGGCTTGATGTTTTTTTTTTGTGATACTGTGCTGTCCAAAAGTTCTTGGAGAAAATTCTGTTAGTGAGAATTATCTTAATTCATTTACTGTTGTGGTACTCAGTGTAGTGATTATTCCAGAACTTAGAAAAGGGCAGGGAGGCAGAAAAAAGGGGCAGGGCATAACAAAGGGTAAATGACTTAAATGAACTATCACTGCATAGAAAAAGGCTAAAAGGACAGTGAGGAGAGAATCATTGGTAGGAGGGAGAATGGCTGCAAAAATAATTTCATGACCAAGCTCCATGAAAGTATGCCATGCCCAGGAATTGAACTCATAGCACCTCAATTAGTAGACTTGCATGCTACCAACTGAGCTAGCCAGGTGGCGCATGTGTATGATTTCATGCTGTGCCAAATTTTGGATCAAAATATTCAGGCTTATTCAGAGACTGTGATTAGGATGGCTGAGAAAGGCAAAAAAGGACAGTGAGGAGAGAAAAGGGCAGGGTGCAGGGCTCTGCTATTCTGCTTTGGGAAAATCACTAATTGTGTGATCTGTCAACTAGTTTCCATGCAGGGATAGATTTTAGTAAATGTAAGGCTACTGCAGTTCACCAACCTCACCATGGGGTTTGAACCAGGATATGGGCACTACATTTTGGTTTGTAATTCACAGTACTTTAAAATTAATAAAAAACTAACTCAATATCATATTTATCCAAGGAATTAAATAAGTGTGTGCTTCACTTATTCAGCTTCAGGTCATTTAGATCAATGCAGGTCTATATAGAAATGATGACCCATATTTACAAAAAAGCTTTTATATGAAAAGTTGTAAGTAAACATGGACAATTCGTAGATGTTCATATAAATAATCAAGGTTGGTGACCACTGACTGTTAAAAGGAAATTTTGTATCTTGGATCTGTCATACAGCTTTAATATTCATAAAGCTTGGAAAATCTATAGTGAATTATCTTTCAATTTCATCTGTTAGTTGAGAGAAACAGAGTGTGATAGGGTCAGTATATGGTCAATTTGTTGTTGATGTATTGGAAATAATCTCACATGTCCAGTGTTTATATGATATAATATAGTTAATATGTTGTTGCTGTACAGTCAGACCTTAATCATTAGTGACCCTCTGATTTATGATTTTGTGAAATGTATTACAGTTTCCCTACTGAGACTCTTTTAAAATCCACCATAATTTTTTTATGTCAAATTCTATTTTTTGTCAAACTTTAGAAAATAATACAAAAACTCGTGTTTTGAATTGATTGACTTGTGACTTTGGATATCAGGTGAGAGCTCTTGTATAGTACTGTTTATAAAATTAGAACGACAATGGTGGTTTAAAGGGATCCTTACTTAGGCAAACTAACTCATGATATGGGTGGAAAGTTGACCAAAAATTTGATTGAACAAATGGGAATAGCTGCCAGGACTTGAAATCTTGTGTTCCTACCTATTGGAGGCAAAGCTTAGGCCAGACCTTTTATATTTTTTGTCTTACAAAAATCCCAACCCTAATTTTTTTCAAGAATTGAACAAAATAATCCTAATTATTGACCCACCGTATTGAAATCTTATTTTTGCACCAAAAAAAAAAAAATGGAACCCCTCGTAGTAGTACCCAACTAGTAGTGAGAGGTTATCTAAATAAAAGCAAATCTGCATATAATACTAGAAAGAGGGTAATGCAGTATGAATTGATAGATAAACTTGTACAAAATGGGTTTGAAAATCAATTGTATTTGACATCTTATATATTTTTTTCATTTTTATTTCGACCTATTGTACTCATTTTTCAAGAAAATTCTCGCAAGACTAAGAATATAAAAAGTGTGGCCTTAAGGCTTTGTATGGTAGTGCTTCACAATGGTCTTTAAGTACAGGTTAGACTGTATAGTAAGAGTTATTGTTGTGTAATATTACTAATATTGTAAAATAATGTTTTTGTTGCCATGGTGATTAGGTACCAAGTGTCAATGATATAGTTCTAGGTTTGGCTCTCTAGTGAAAAGTGCAACACCATGAAGTCACGGTATCATTTGTTTTATATGAAACCCATGTTTGGGAAATAGTGAATAATTTCTCACTTTAGGTTTCTGTCATTGTTCTCAGAAAAATATATACATAATAAGCATATTGCAGCATCCAGTGAAAAATGACATGTTTGTTGTAGACTGGAGTCACACCTGGAAATGAAAATGATCATATTTCAAGATTTGTTTACATTCAGTTTATTTTATACCATACTAAAAGACAATGAGTTAACAAATAATCATTTGTGATGCTTCAATTTTCATTTGATTATCTATGTACCTGTATGTATCTATGTGGGGTTATAAACTAAGTCAAATCATGTAAAGAAGCTTGTTAACAGTGTACATTTGAATAAAATATATAATTTCCTAAGAGGCTTTGCACATTTCTTTATATGACTGCCGGTGTTGATCCCCATGGTTAATTATCAGACTTGGGCCCAGTCATTAAGATTGGGCGGACATGCCCCCAACTGGCCCTTAAAACACTGACAGTCATATTTAATGTTTGCCTATTCTGGGACAGTGACTAGGATGACTGACTGTCCTAATAAGACAGAAGAATGTTTAAACATAGTGTAAAACACCAAAACATTAAAATGTTGAAAAATATCAAAATGTAAGAATAGCTTAAAATTAAGAAATTCTCTTGTTTCTCATGTAAAATTTTATTCTTAATTAGTGTGTTTGTGCTGGTATAGTAAAATTGTAATGTCTATAACAATGATTGTAATTAGTATTTTAAGACAAGTCTTTCAAGTACACAAATGAACAGTAGCAAAAAGTTTCTTCATTCATATTGTAAAAGCATTATTTCAATGATCATTAGCTAGTTAAATATTTCCTCTAAACAACAGCATGAGTCTTAAAATCAATATTTCAATGTTTCAGGAAAGTTTGCTGCTCTCTTTTAATCACCCTCCTTGCTCACAATCTCTCTCAATCTTGTTATATTTACAAACAGAACCTAATGACTGTCAAATAGTTTTTTTTAAAACTGGGTTTTAAATGTCATATTCAACACACATTTAGGTCATAATACGATGGCCAGCTCTTCCTACTATAGCTACCCTACCACGAGGCCAACAACTTATGTATAGGGTATGACCTACCATGACCGGGCTCGAACCCGCTATCTCCAGATTCGAAGTCAGACATGCTAACCACTACGCCACGGCCGTAGCTAAATAGTTTATTAACAACCAGTTCCTTAGATCCTGCAGACTGAGTATTGTAGAAATAATTTAAGTACAGGTGCCCTTTCATAAATATAAATACAGACTGGATAACTCAACAGGTAAAAAAAATAGTCTTTGGCTGTTAGCTTGAAATTAAAAAATCTATCATAATATAAAATACAGCCACTGGTGCCTCCTATAATTTGTAGGTATAAAAAACATCGAGTTGATAACAAAAAACAGATGTCTGATGAAATGTAAATCTAATTTCAAGTCATGAACTGATAGTTTTCTATAATTGTTGAAAACAGCCTACAACATTTAACACCAGAACAGTGTTTTTTTATTTTGATGGTTTGATAAATACACTGCTCTCCAAAAATTCCTTCATGGTAATATTTATTGATTTGCTACATATTTGAAGTTCAAGCTTGAAAAATTATTCAATCATTGTTTATTTCAGTCTTTATTCAAGCATGGGAAATTTCAATCGGTGCATTTCATTTTTCGAGTTGCAGCAAAAGTTATCAATCAGCCTCCAAAACTATGGTCAGTGTATCTCAATAAACCATTATCAAGTTTGAGTTATTTATATAATTTCATACCCTAAAAGAAAAATTGTACCGATTTCAAAAAGCAAATATCGAAATCATTTAACAATAAACTTCTTTTACAAATTTTGAAACTCTATGCAGTACAGTGTAAACTGTGAATATATGAAGGAACTTTAGGAGGGCTGTGTACATCAATGGCTCATTGTAAAACTAGTCTACATCCTTCTTTATTTATTCAGAGTAAGACTAGTTTAGTCTCAATCTGATGAAAACCCAATCTAAAATTCTCCACTCCCCTACTCGCTAATTAAGATCTGGCTGTTTCGTTATGAGGGTCACATTCAGGTGACCCTTTCTTGTTATATATTCATTACGCAATCATTATGTTTAGTAACTTGTTTACATTGTTTACGTCACGCAATTTGAAATGAACTGTCCAATCACAGTCTGTGAATAATATCAAATAGCTCGCTAACCTCAGTCTAAAAATAGAAATAACGCAATGAAAATGCTATTAATAGCGTTTTGTCTAGATAAAAGCTACAGATTGATTGGTTGCACAAAGGTCATCTCAGCCTGACCCTCATAACGAACCTTAGAGATCCTGTATGACAGCATTCTATGGGATATCTGTTTCAAGCGATTGAACTTAGTAGTATTGTCCGGACCATTCAATTCTAAGTCTTACAAATTCTACTATCCTAATTGCTAGTTCATAAATAGCAGAAAAAAATAAAATGGTTAAGAATGATTGCAGCTATTGTCTGGACTTGGGTGATAATTTTTGTGACTTGAAAATAAATGGGAAATGTACCTTTAAAAAGTACTTGACTTTCAGTTGAAGACTTGAGTATATAAACCATGAAATCAGTTATAGGTATCAAGAGAGCAGTTTAATGTTGTGGTGCCAATTGTCAGCTGCATAGAATCTGTGTAAAAGAGTCCCCAGAGACTGACAGAAAGATAAAACTAGCAGAATGACCAAGGGCTATATTATAATTGTAAAGTCAGTAAGTGTGTTATAGCATGAAAGCTAGACTATAAAACTCAATTATTGTATAATTTCTCTTAAGATTGATGTAGACGTTTATGTTAACATTACATGAAAACAGAATACAGAACATTCAGGATGTAAATGTTTTCTTTTCATTACTATCTGATGTGGTGTTGATATGTGAAGTATAGGACATTTAAAACAAATGTTTCAAGTATCTGTGAATAGTATACAATTGTTAATATTTTTAAAATAAATTTGAGAATTTCATCTTGCCACAACTTATTGTTCAATTTCATCACAGTGTGACATGGGCAATTAAGTACTTAGTCTTCAAATTTAGCCAGTGGACTATGGACTAAGTTCTTCAAAATTGTGGTGGGTCCAGTGGTTTTTAGAATGTGAGTGATGCAACTGTCCCCCAACTTCTTACAGCCAACAATTTTTCGAAGTCAATAAAAATCATTATTTGTTGTTCTATGTTTTTATTCTTAATCATTAAAACTAACTGCATATTTTAATCATCAAAAATAATTTTTTGGTCAAGTGTACTTTTATTTGGTCAAGTAAAAAGTTTTGCTGCACCGAATGTCCAGTTCTGATGAAGGTTTGTTGTGAAGACTGGGCAATTATTATGATAAAATAATCTGTTCAAATAAGAAAAATAGGAAATAAACAAAATCAAATAATTGTAAGAACTTAATTCGCAATCTAGCTAAAATGAAATCTGTATAAACAAACAGAGCCAATTACCTGACATTTTGATAAGCATCAAATAATTGTTTGACTATATTAAAGTCTGACAACAACTTTTGCTAACTATTTCACATGAATGATAATATTTTATTGCCACATCAGCAGACTAAAGCTGTCATTAACCAAACAATCTACTTCATTATAATAGTGTGCACGTTTTTGTTACAGACTAAAAAACTCTTAAACCAGTCTACTTGATTACGTGTAAGATATGTTCTGTGTGTATGCTAGCGGTAACAAACGTTGAGCATTCTACAAAAACTAATTCTAATATACCCATTCTCACAGAGTTTCTGCAATTACTGGAAATATTTGGAACTACAGCATTTTAAAAAGGTTTTAAAAAAGATAATTAACTGATTGGATTGAAAATATCCTTGAAGAAATGAAACCTTTTTCTATTAGATCTAGAACTCCTGTAATTTACTGGAAAATACCAAGAAATGTTGCATTTGAAAAATGAACATTATGACTTTCACTCAAATATTTATTTTTGTTTGTTGTGTGTGACTAAAGTTATAAGTTAAAGTGGAATTTAAAAGTCTACTTCCATAATTATACAGTCATGTTCCGCATACTTAAAAATTTTGTTTGAGAACCTGTGATCATTGAAATCACTTTCAAGCAAGTGATCTCTCACAGTATCCATTTACTTCTGGATGAAATGGAACAATTGTAGATAAATTTCTTGCACAAGGAAATTAGCAGTGCCCGTAATGTGGTTCCAGTAAGCCAGGACCTCTTGATACCTAAGCTTACATCCTACCACTGGACCAATGCTCCAAATGGTTCATGTTAACTTAGAGTATTTTATTTAAATACAAGACAGAGGTCACCAGGGCTGGAGCGTTATTGATATAATGGGCCTGCTAGTATAGACCATCTTAGCCTGGCTCTTGTGTAAAGTATTAAGAAACTTATATTATTTAAATTGAGTGAGATTAAAATTAACAAACAAATTCACAAATGAAAGATAACAAATTGTTTTAATTGCACTGACCAATACAAATTATTTCATGTTCATTTAAATGTGTCATGTAATTTTCTGAGAATAAATTCTGCTAAAATATGAAGCACTCTTATTATTTCCATTACAGTTAAAGTATATAAAACGCCAAAATGACATCATCTGCTATTAGTAATTATGTCACATTTTAATTCTGTGTAAAATAATCATGAAACAAATTCCAGGAAATATTATAACTCTAACAGAATACTGTTTAAATTTGGAATAAGAGTGTCTTTGCTTCCTAACAAAAACTATAAACTCTGAAGTTTTTTTCACCTGTAGCGTATGAAATTCGTGATAATAATTAATGCTCTTTGAGCTCTTTTGGTGAAATAAAATAATGCCTGAACCAAAACCTGATTAATGTCCACGATTTCTTTTTATGACGACTGCATCTGAGCTGTTATTCATGAACTTCTTAGAAATTTATGAGTCTTACTTTGAGGTTAACCTCAGAATCTGATGGACTTAACTTACATCAGGTGCATAATGCCATTAACTATTTAGATAATAAGTAATTTTTGTTAACATTTTTAGCATCGCATTTCGCAGTGATTTATTCTATATATATCAAATTGCAAAGAAATATATGTATTTAATTCTTTATTCTCAGTCAATGTTTTTTTGGTCTAAAGTTTCTGAAGCATGAGCCTGATTTATCATATAATGTAATTATGATCTGAAGAGCTTTTTTGCAAATGATCTAGTTTAGGGCTATACTCGATATTTGTGCTGAGAATATAGAGTTACAGAACAAAATTCAGAAGACAAAAGTGTCCAAAGGGTTTTGGTGAGGGAAAAGTATTACAAATATAATATGATAAATACAATTATGCAAAGTAGATAATGTCATTTAAATATTTGTCTAGTAACAGAAATTAGTGATGAATAGGTGTGTATTTACCTTTCTAGTTGTCATTATTGATCTTATAACTGTAGACCTTGTAAAAATCTTAAGATAATACATGATATATGAAGTGTCAATGTATATACATCACAATAATAGAGTAGAACAGAACAGAACAGAACAGTACAGAACTTTATTCATGAAACATGTACATAGTTGTAATGTCATAGATACATACTGCGGGCTAATTAGCTTTAAACAGTGGTAACTCATTTAAGAAAAGAGTGAGTTTCAACCCTTTAGCGCTAAATCTGAGATACATACATACAATGTGAAACATGTAGATTGCAAGCTTGGCGCAAAATGGTGAACTTAAGTAACAACCGTTTTGTGCTTAACCTGCTAGATACATGTTAGGAGACATATTTACAGATACAATGTTGGAATATAGTAATATAATTAACAGATACTATAAATCATATGGAAATCATATTACATAGCTTTGATGGGCTATAACATGTCATTGTTATACTTTGTGTTGTTCTATAATCACATATTAGTGTGTTCTGGTTCAGATTAATTGTCATCATAATATTGTTTTATTCTCATTCATTTTTTCTCTGTAAGTTAATGATTTCTATACGTTCTATGATTAAGAAATAACATACAGTTGTTTAGTTTTTGTTACAGAATGAAACATAAGCACTAACTTTGATGTGCCATTATTAAATAATGATTGTTTTAACATGAGTTATTTAATAAGCACATCAAAACATTAGTGCTGATGTTTTTTTTTCTATGACAAAATTTAATAATTCTGCTTTGCTTTGGGATCATGGTCAAACCATGTTTCAAACATGTTTCAAACACGGTCATTATGTTTCAAACATGTTCAAAAACATGTTCTGGCTTTGTTATGACAACATTATAGACATGTTTGAAACATGGTTGATCACACTTGTAAATTGCCCCCATTGGTAAAACATGTTTGACCATGGTCAACAAAAGATTTGAAATTACCATGTTTTAGCAACAATTTAATACCAATAATGGATATGAAAGGGCAGTCAAAAACCAGAACCCTAAAGACAATGTTTTGACCATGATATATGTGACCCTGATGAAGTATTGTTTTGGCAATGTGTTAACCATATTCTAGCCTTGTTCTGACAACATTATAGACATGGTTAACACATGGTCAATCACGTTTGTAAATTGGCCCCCAGTTGCATAACATAGTTGGCCATGTTCAAGTAATGAAATGACCATATTACAGCTATGTTCTGTCCACATTGTAACCATGTTTAATACCATAATATGGTTATTAAATGGCAGTCAGAAATTACTACTGAAAATAACTCCCCATGATGATCATTCTGACTTCTTTTTAGCTAACCTGAGCACAAAGTGCATCTAGTTTTCAGGTGAGCAGCCCAGGGTCCTCAGGACCCTCTTGTTTCTGTACCATTCTTTCCTATTTCTCTTTGGACTTATAAGTGTCTGTTATAATATTATTTAATGGACATTTATGTTTTCTATTTTCAGTATGTAGTTTTGCAGTACATAAGAGATGTCATGTGTATGTGTCATTCCAATGTCCAGGTGCTGATGCGGGGCCAGACTCAGATGTAAGTTTATACTTTCTTAATTAATACCTATTAACAGACAACACATATTTTAGCAAACATTTTAATGACTGCCAGTTTTAACAGGCTTTAGTGGCCTGTTTTTAAGCAGAATTTTGTGGATTTCACTAAGGAAAAGTTTCCCGCCATATGATTTTTTATGTGCTTCCCTTATCAAAAGGTAATTCCAGAGGGCTCATTTTTCCTCTGTTGTGGGGTTTGAAGGAGGTCCAGTGTTGTCATCCTCAGAAAATAGGTTTACTGGGAAAAGTGCTAAATAGTGATAAAAAAAGCCACTGATTTGATAGCATACTTACAGGAAGTACATATTTAAAAGATATGTAGTAGAAATATCCTCTATAGTGTGTCCTGCATATACTGCATATGACTTTACCTTCAAGGTCAAGGTCACTCTGAGGTCATAAACTGCTCTATTCACACATTGTTAGACAGAATTTGGGTATTTGTGTCATTGTAACTAAGGCTTAAAGAAAATCTTGTGTGACATTTTTATGAGGATGTTGGTCAATCTTTTGGAAACTTGGCAATTAATGTTATGTCTTTCTTAGAACCTTAATCTTTGGTATTATTTCAAGGATTTTGTCTTAGTCTAAGAACGGTTACTGTTAGTTCTAAGTTTAAAGGTTTTATGTCGTAGTTCAAGGGTGTGCTCTATTGGTTCTGAGGCCCCGGGGTCAAAGGTCCCCAGATCTTAACTGTGGATAGCCCTCCATCTCCTACAGTCCCAGTCTTTGACAACACACAGGCGTTTAATGCCCGCCCAATGGAGCAAATGTTTTTTCTTTTGGTCTGAGGTCAAGGGCATGCTGCTGTTCTTAAATTAGTCATAGATTACCGGTAGGGGACTTCAGTATTGCCTGCAATACAAACTGACCCTTGTTATACCTAATTTTTTCCTTAAAGAATGTTATCATGGTATCTGACTTTGACTAAGTCACCTTCAATTATCCAATCAGAGGCTTACTTTTACCCTTCTGGAGAAATTAACCAATCAGAGCCTTGCATTTACTGTGCTGGAGAAATAAACCAATCAGAGCCTTGCTTTTACCATTCTGGAGAAATAAACCAGTAAGGGCTTTGCTTTTACCTTTTATGAGGAAATTAAAAAAGCGATTTTAAGCAATAAAGATAAATTCGAATTGCAATAGCAATTTTCATGACATGGTAATTTTACACCAAGGATATATAAATAAAGCTGCCAGCTAGCAGGCCTTTAATATCTTATAGGTATATTGCATGCAATTTAGCATTTTGGAAAAGTTAGAATTTATATTGCATGCCGTTCAGCATTATAAAAATTGAATTGTCATTATCTAGACTTTAATTATTAATTATATGATCTTTGAGTTGTATATTGTAATGCAAGCTCTGATTGGCTGAATGTTTTGTCTGCAGATTTACCTGTGGATGAAATATCAAGTGCTCAAAATGAACTTAAATTTCCTTTTTTGCAATGGTTCCAGTGATTAGCACGTTTAGCTTTAAATTTGGCTATGAGACAATTTAGTACGTTTAACTTTAAATCTGGCTATCAATTTACATTCCTTGCCACAGATATAGGCATAGCTAATTAAAAACAGCATCACCAAGTTTCAAACTTTTGAACCACAACCACATTGTACACTGTTTGCAGAATAATGCAACATATTTATATTACAAACTACATAACCATTAAATCTATGACCCCCCTGACCCCCCACTAGATCCACCTATGCAAGTTATTGTCATTAATATTTTTCTACATTTAGTTGTGTTTTGGTTTGTTTCCTGTATTAATAGATTGTAGATGTGCACAAAATAATCATCACAAATGTACTGTATGATAAACATTAATGGGACTGGAGTTCATGCAAAACTTAAGTTTTGAGGACAATATAAACTCATATAATATCTACAAAATTTGAAAAATAGTGTTCAGGGCCCCGTATTATCAAGTGTCTTTAATACGACTGAGTTTAGTTGTAAACCTTCCTATATATAATATTGTTATGTTAAATTGTCGTAAGATTTTTTTTTAAATATGCTGCTGTGGACCACTGATCAGCATAGAAATTTCCCAGATTTCCAAAAATTGTGTGAATCGAAAAATTGTAATTAAACTTTATTTACATTTAATGCTAACTTGATGTTGTTACTATATATAATTATATGAGAAAGAATGGCATAAGTCGTTGACTGATATCATCTGCCTGGTGGTTATTGAACTTTGTGTTTCCTATAAGTGTAATCTCAGTTTGTTTCATTGAACACTGTATTATAGTGAGAAGAACTGCTTTTTGTTTCCTATAAATGACAGATCATATGGAAATAACTAGTGTATTGATCATATTTAAATGGTACTTACTGTATTATATGTCTTCATTTACAATATGAAAATCACCTTATACATTTCAATTAATACTCTAATGATGTGTTTATATATCCAACACTCTCTTGTTCCTGATGTTTGGGGAAAATTCACACTGAAAGACCTCTTATAATGTCGAAAAAAAATAAACAGTATGAAAATACTTAATACTACAAGTATTAACAAAAATGCTTGAAATCGCTGTTTAGCCTTGTATGACATCTCATCTTATGAGTAAAAACATTCAAGCAATATGTGTCAGTGTTTTAAACTGTCCCACGTTTATTTATAGAATTCCGAGATTGGGGAGTGGTAATGTGCAACTTTCTTGAAACTGGTTCTCGTTCATATATTGATAATGGTATTTTCGGGTAATACAAACAGGTAAACTGACAAAACTTGGCGTTGACGAGTCCATTCACGCATCCCTAATTTGTCTATTCGACGTCGATTTTTTCATCATGTGACCTCGAATGCAGTGTTTTAATTGGTTTAAGGCAACCAGTGCAGACTACAAAACGCTCAAATCTTGATAATTGAGTATATCACCGTTCAGGAATAACGATAATGAAAGCCTGCTTAGAGGCCTAATTAAATGTATATACTTTCTACTCAATTTTGTTTGGTGGAGACCAGTTCATCATACTTTACAGTATTCTTCAACTCAATTATACCAGTTCCCTTTCACAAGGAGTAAAAAAAATCCTTTACTATACATGGGAAAAATCAACAATTTGTTGGCCTGCTGTTACCTATATTTGCATCCAAACTAGATTCTAAGATCAGTGTACTAAATTACAATTGTATCACATGGTTAGAAAACAATGCTTTCCTAAAATATTAATAATGTAACACAAGTCTAGAGATCTATATTAAATTGAAAACACTCAGATATACACAATTTGATATTATATATTGTTTTAGAAGTAAAGCTATTTCATGCATTATTCTCCAGATGTGACAAAAGGATTGTTTTACTAGAGCTCTGTGTTTTATATTTATCAATTATATTTCAAGTTACAAACGTTTATTAATATAAATATCTTCTATATCGAGCCATAGCTATTTTTGTCTTTATTTCCTAACTCTATGTCATGCATACATATCCGTTAGAGAGTTAATTTTAAGCTGTTTCAATCGTATTTATATTAATATGGCTCTTCAGATTGAAAAACATGTTGAATCCTGTTTCATCAATTTTGAATTAATTTCGAGCTTGCTGCAGATAATTTTACAAATTTGGCTTTCTAAATATGGATTGAATGATTTAATGTAACAAATCTGATATTCAACAGGATATGAGGTTTAATAATGATTAAGTTACAGCCTTTAATGATGGGGAATAATTTGATTATTATTTTCTATAAATAGCATGAGTTCACAATGTATGAATATATACATAAAGCCAACTACTTCCTCATTATAATTATACATGATCATATTGCAAATACAAGTCGGCAAATTTTCAATGTAAATGTCATTGTATACTGAGTACTACTAATTCTTATTTAGCTCAATTGTGAAATAAGTTCATAAAACTTAGATTTATCATTTTCGAGTTCGCTTCCTGGTTCCCCAGTATAGTTGGATAAAGTTTCTTGCTCAAGGAAACGACAGGGTAGGTTTTGTATGGGTTTCGAACCAACGGAGTTGGCAATCCAATGACTACCAGTCCAATGTCGTTACCACTCGGCCATGCCCGCTTTAATCTGAGTATGGAGTCAATGCAATGTCAAACTCTCTGTAAATGAGTTTTCTGCAGTCAGCTCACCTAGCTTAGTTTACATATATAACCGGTACTGATGTCACCTGTCCATTCCTTATGGCTGACAACTTTTCCATATACCTTATTAATGGAGAAAAAAAAAATTTCATCGAAGTATATAACCAATTTAGCAGTAAAATAGTGAACAAGGAAAGTCAATTCTCAGCTTCTTTGCTGTTTCTGTTCATCACTAATAATTATATTCACTGTTTGCTATTAATCTAACTAATTCTGTTTTCTGTTGTATTTCTTTGTTTCGTGTGTTTGTTTAGCAAACAAACATTTATTTGTTTGAAAGATTTCTTCTTTCATTCAGCCCATAAGTTAAGAATTCAATTTACGATAGCTGAGTAAGTTTTCTGCTTATTTGGCAAGGCTAAGTGTTATTATTGGTACTTAAAGGTGTCTGTGATTATTGTTTGATTAATATTAGGTATACACTGAGATATACTGGTTTAATGCTTCCTCTTTTATTGTGTCTGAGTTTTTGTGTCAAAAATTAGTGACTATTCTATAACTTGGATAAGGGCTGACAGAGTGAAATATATGGGACATGGACATCAGAGAGTTAAAATTATGGTTTCAAGTAGCTATTTTTGTATAGAGATAATGTGCAGGAAAGAGCATAGAGGAGCAGGGGCAGATCCAGGATTTTTTCATGGGGGTCTGAACTTTTTTTAGGGGGGGAGGGTCCAAACTTTCAAACCATAACCACATTAATACACTGTTTGCAGAATAATGTAACATATTAATAATAAAAACTAAATAACCGTTAAATCTATGTGAAGCTTCATGCCACTCAAAAATGACTTACAGTCAAGAAATACACTTATGGACTGGTACATTTTGGAAATTCCAGGGGGGGTCCAGACCCCCCTAGTCCCCCCCCGCTAGACCCACCTGTGAGGAGAAAACAACGGTATTGTGTGCTATTCTGCTGTAGAATAATTACGAAAACATAAATAGAAAAAATATTATTTGCCGTTGTTTTGCTTGCTCTAGGCCTTTTACAAAAGCATACAACAGTCTACTCTAATCCTTAGTCTCAGATATTTAAAAAAAACATTCTTTGTCTCAAAGACAAGAAAACTGCTTTTTACTTTTTGATTATCATATTGTCATTAGCAGTCTTTTATATAAATGTTTTATACATCAACCTGTTATCTCCCCTGCAAAAATCATAAGTTCATGAACATATTCATAAACAAGTTCATGAATATGCATGCTCAACAAGTTAGGCTTTTTGTGTTCACAGAAAATACATGAAGCAAAATATTCATGAATGATCATGATACACTGTGTTCATACATATGTTGTCATGAATGAAAAAAAAGTATCATTCGTTGTCCATGCACATTCATGAACATTGTCGTGAAATATAAACAATCATGTTCATGACTGGTTCATGAAATCTTGCAAGGGTAAAGGAACAATGCATATTCAATGAACTATGTATTAACTGTGTAGATTTGGAAGCAGTCAAACTGTTGGCCTGAGGTGAAGGGAATAGTGTTTTGAACTGTTTCCCAAGGCTGAAGGCCGAGGGAAACAGTTTAAAACACTATTCCTGACTCTGAGGGACAACAGTTCGACTGTTCCCAAATCACACATGAAATAACTGTTTTACTACTTGATCAATTACTACTTTAACAGTACTTGACATGTTTATGCCTGCTTAATCAAGATCAATGGACGCTTGATACATTCGAAAGCTTCTTGTAAATCCTAAAATCCCATAGCAGTTACTTCCCCATTATATCAGTACAGTAACAATTAGAATAACATTGCATGACATCATAGTCAAAACTATTGACCGGTCAACAGAAAACAGTTAAAAATATCAAATTACACTTATATAAGCAATCAGGTAATAATATTATCTATGGAAACATCATATGTCAAAGTAAGTATACTAATCTAAAATAAACTTATAGCAGTTCTATCTGACAACCTTCTACTTAAACAGATCACAGTTTCTACTCTGTATATAAATGGACACCTAAATGTCAGTGTTCACGCTTGTGCTAAAATGTAATATGTAAATCTGTACAAAGATCTAAAATGGTATTTTCATGTTATACATGCAGCTAGAAATATCTCACAAATAATACCCTGTATTGTAGATTTGGGAGTAATATATTTGGTTGTGACATTTTCTGTCCTTTCCCTGCTATCATTTCTGATACTGGCGTGTCATTGTCCTTGTCTATGGTGTGTATTCAGATATTCTGGTCTTCTAATATAAAAACACATAGAATATTATATAGAAAAGTATTGATTAAATATTCATGTGACATTTCACTCTGTATCATGTGACCAGTCATTGCCTTAATTTTTCTCAAGCACTAGCCATACTTGTGATGTTATATAGTTAGTAGCAAAAATGAGTAATTCTTATCAGTCTAAGCAATTTCATTAGTGCTCCAGGCTTTGGGCTAGTGGGTTAAGGTGAATGTAACAGTCTCTGTGTTGGATCATGTGACAGTTAAAATTTTCAACACATGACAGTTTTTGTTTTGGATCATGTGACAATGTTGTAGTTGAATCATGTGACAGTTACTGTGTCTAGTCCTATGGAAGTTTTTATTTATCATGTGGCAGTCTTCTATTTTTATCATGCGGCAGTTTAACATGGTATCAAGTGACAGTCTTTCTGTTTTTTATGTGACAGTTTAACTTTGCATCACATGACAGTCTTTCTGTTTTATCATGTGACAGTTTAACTTAGTATCATTTGACAATCTTTCTGTTTTATCATGTGACAGTTTAGCTTTGTTTCATGTGAAAGTCTCTGTGCTTCATCATTCGGCATTCAACATTTTTGTAATATTATAGTGTCTATATTTTGTCTGGTATCCAAAATTTAACGTCAGTGTTATGTTATTGGTCCTTGTACAACATTTAACTATTTTCCAGTGATATTCTTATCACATGTCTTAGACATAGACCATGATGTAATGATTAAATTGTTTTAATCATACTGATGAAAGGATGCTACATTAATTGGTCAGAATGTTGCCAGACTTAGTTCTCGTGTCTTAGTGTATTTGATACTGCACCTTCAATTCTTAAGGTCAATGATTGATAATGTCTGGGGCAGATTTGGAGAATTTGCTGGGCAGTTTTCAGTTACTGATGAAAGTACTGCGCCTGTTGGTTGGTTGACAGCTAAATCCGGAGATACAGTCTTTCCATGAAACACTGTGAATAGGTTTGGCGGTCGACCTATACAATGAGGTGTTACAGTGTTTAAAACCCAACAAAAACAGAACAAACAAACAAAGACTTATTAGTGCCTTTTATTTATCATTGTTGCCATGTGTCTAGTTATACTGTACTATACTTAAGTTTTAATTATTTGGCTATTTTAATATATTCTAATTTTGTCTGCTTGGTATAAAAGGCACTATTTCTATTGCGATTTCACTGAAGGCATTTGGGAAATGAAGTGTCTCTTTAATTTGTTCAATACTTTTCAGCAATTATGGTGAACATAAAAAAAAATGTCCTGTCTGTATTATGGATTCATACTGAATGCTAAGAAGAGTGTTGTTTTATTTCTTTTATGTATAACGTGATAGGAATATTAAAACATTGTTGTGTATGGTTAAGGCATATAAAAGTCATCATTATAAAGTTACCAGACTATTTTGACAGCTTACATAGTCTTTAGTGTTGATTATTTTATCCTAGCTTGTTTAAGTCTATTATACTTATAGGTTATTATCCATTTTACTGAACAATACGAAATATATTTGTACAAGTCCAAATATATTTTGTATTGTACATTAAAATGTATATTAACTTTTTTATTATATATTTTTTTGTTTACAGTGGTTTTCGCTTTTGTCCATCGATAAAAACCTTATTATCTTCGTCTGTCAACATTTTGACGTCTGTGCGAAATTAAACCAATGCTTCCTGGTCAGCAAGACGCTTTATCAGCAGTTGTAAACATATACTCACAAGCATCTTTATGCACACATGGTTCCCGGTCTTCAATTCGTTTAAGATTAAAATCGGAAACCAGACTAGCATCGTTTAGTGTACATGTACTCAACAGAGCAATACAAAAACAATATCTTTTTTTTTGATCCTGAATATGGGAATATTTTGGACAGTCACATGGTACAAATGCAGATTGTTGATTGGTTATGAGTAGTTTAATATGTTATCAATAATAATGAGGAGATAATTTATTGATGCATATTATTTTGAACACATGTTTATAAGTAAAACTGTTGTCTGGAATTGTTGTTTGTGATTTTAGAAAATCCTGGAACTATCTTAATTTCTTTCTGTCCTTTGGTTTCTTCATTCTTGGAAATGTCTTGAATACGTTCAGTACTTTGATTTCATAATTCTTGGAAATATCTTGAATACATTCAGTACTTTGATTTCATAATTCTTGGAAATATCTTGAATACTTTCAGTACTTTGATTTCATAATTCTTGGAAATGTCTTGAATACTTTCAGTACTTTGATTTTATAATTCTTGGAAATGTCTTGAATACTTTCAGTACTTTGATTTTATAATTCTTGGAAATGTCTTGAATACTTTCAGTACTTTGATTTTATAATTCTTGGAAATGTCTTGAATACTTTCAGTACTTTGATTTTATAATTCTTGGAAATGTCTTGAATACTTTCAGTACTTTGATTTTATAATTCTTGGAAATGTCTTGAATACCTCCAGTACTTAAATGATTTCATCACACTTGCAGGGCTGAAAATTAGCGGTCGCCCAGTCGCCCATGGCGACCTTATTTTCTTATGGACCACCTAAAATTTCGAAATGGTCGTCCAGCCGGCGACTGAAAACGGGCCGTAGATTAAACGCAATTATCCGCAATGTTAACGCGTCAGATCCGAACGGGACGCATAGTAACAGATAAGCTGCGTAAATACGCAATTAAAAATCTCAAAACCCTATAAGAATAAAAAAAATGCGTATCATAACCCAATTAAAAACTCCTTTACTCATAAAGTCTCGAAATCGCCGCGTATCGAACGTAAATAAAAAAATCGAAACTGGTCAGATAAGAGATGCGAAAAATGAAACTTCACGCGACAATTACATGCCAATTACATCTCATTAAAACCCAATTGTCGTTCACACGCTATGAGATTAACTCGCCGACATAAGTATGCACAATGATGTCACAAAATCGATAATAAAGTCGCCGAGTTATGATTACACGTTTGATTACATCTGTATATACCTTTACCTATACACGTCAGAGTACATTGGAAATAGCGCATATATATATTTTAATTGTTTGCAGCAACTAAATCAATATTAATCCTTTGTTTGAGGACAAATATGTGTTTGCAGTTTGAGCGGAAATTGAGGTAAACATTTTAAGATGAGTGTCGGCATTTTTTTCACACTTTCTTTGTCGATGTTTGATAGCGTAACAATGACATAATTGCAATGTCTCATTATGTAATCATAGAGTCTAATATAAATTAATCGTCATGAAAAATGTATTCTTAAAACAAGCGTGACCTAATTTTTTAAATTGTATTATATATATAACTTTATAAAAACTATATCGGCGATCCCAGGAAGTCATTTTTTCTTTGTTAAAATTACCGCCGATAATTGTCAATAACACCGTCTTGTGTAATTTAATTTTATAGTGTTTTGTATTATTTTACAGCAAAAATATTTTATAATACATAATTTAGTATTGGATTTCGTAAAAATAAAATCCCTTCAATCATGATGACTTATTGTCATATATTTTCACGACCCACGCTATCGCAAATTAAGTAAAAAATTCTTAAATCTTCATTATTAATGTAATAAGCTTATTATTTTTCATTTGTTTTTCTTAATTTAGCAAACAATGCCCCAGAAACCGACAAATTCGAACTTATGTTCCCGTTTTCTGGTGTTCATTGTTGAAACAAATGTCAAAATGCCAGACATATTTTTACTTGCCAACATTAGTTTCGGTGTAATTTTAAAAATGAAGCGTAATTATATGTTTTTTAAATTCAATTAAAATACTGAAGAAGCTATCATAACTATACTGTGTTTATCATTATCATTGTGTAATTATGGTAATCAATGACAAAGAGTTAGAATAACCAAAAAGTTAGTTGAATTAAACAGTTTGTTGATTAATCAGCATTTCAAATAACCAAATAACTGACAACGTATTTGATACAGAAAAGTCATTTTCAAATCAAGTCATTATTTTGTAGATTTTTCCACTCCTGTGAACTATATTCTGGTGAGATCTTTGAAACATTTTCCTGCAATGTTCTGTCTGCTTGGTCAAAGCAAGATTCTTCCAAACAAAACAGCAAGCGTTGAAAGGGTTTTCAGCATTATGAATTCCATGTGAACTGTTTTATGCAATAGGATGGGACTGTCTCTTTTGGATCCTCTAAAGATGATATGTTGTCATTCTAAAGTCAGACTATAACCAGCTTGAGGCTGTTGTTAATTGCTTAAAAAACATGCATCTAATAGTAAGAGTCTGAAAGATCTTGCTTTGTAAAGTTCTGACAATCAAATTTAATGGAGAATAAAAACTGAAGTCATAGTTTTGAATGCTATTGTTACCCATTGGCTTGACATTATATTTTCCCAATTTAAACCAAAATGCCGATAAAATTCCCAATTCTAGGGGTATGAGTCATATTCCCAAAATTGTGAAAAAAACACGGGTGGTTGCTGTCCTAGTTACAATATCTTCAATAAATATTTATAAGTTTATTTGTGCATACCTAGTTCCATGTTTTTTTTATTAGTACTCAATTTATCGTCATATAAATGGAAAATACTCAATCCAGTGACATATCTTGGAGTAAATAAAAATTACGCACTCTATTGGAAATGGCATTACTCAATTGTCTGGAAAACTGGGAGTAAATACCCAATACACACCAAACCTTTTCTGTTCCTCTGCGGGACGGGTTTTAACACTAACAACATGGCGGCGCCCTTTTGTCAACTTTAAACATAGAATATGTGGCATTTTATCGATGGTGTTAGCGAGCCGAAGAAAGTACGAATTGATCATATGTTCTATGGATTCGCTTGCACCTTAATTTTGACAGTTTTACAAAAAATATATTTTTATTCCCTCACTCGCTCATAAAAATTTGGTCAAACTGCTATTATAAAGCAACTGAATGAAGATTTTTTTGAATATTTTTCTTCGCTTGCTCGACCCATTTTTTTCTGGAAAATCCATAGAACATATCATCAACTTGTTGTGGCCTAACGTACTTTCACAACTTAGGAATGTGTTTGGACAGTCCAAATGTTCAGTGGGTATAGTAAATCCGATTTTACATGGTTAGGGTAAATGGCAAATTTTGAGTCTATAAATTCATGCAAGTACTCCTTTCGTTTGCATTTCACATAGAGGTTTTGATTTTCATTCATGATACTCATCATACTTTGCCTCAGTGTACTGAATATTTGTATGAAAGTAAATTTTAAGAAAAATGCATGTAAATCTGGAACATAATTTGCATGTTGTATTGCAAAAAGTGGTGGACCACTAAAAAAATTTCTGGGCCACCAAGATTTCACAGTCAGTGGTCCAGCTGGCCACCAAGCAAAACTGGTTAGTATTTAGCCCTGACACTTGAAACAAGAAATGTCTTTAAAAAAGACAAACGGCTCACCTGAGGAAAAGGTCAAAGGTCACAGAAGAGCCATTTACAGAGGACCACTAATGTTAAAACCTATTTTTTGACCCAGTGACCTACTTATCCAACCAATCAGACCTATTTGAACAATTTTGGTAGGGAACCACCCACGGACCATTCCTGTTGAGTTTGGGCAAATTATCATAAGCGGTTCAAGAGAAGATGTTGTTTGAACTTTTCCTTATATAATTCAATGTAATATTGTGATTCATGGGGTGGGGTCAATTTTGACCCAGGGGCATAATTTGAACAACTGTGATGGAGGACCTCTAGATGATGTTATATACCAAATATGAAAGCTCTAGGCCTTGTAGTTTCAGACAAGAAGATTTTTGAGAATTGCATTGTGAAAACCTATTCATTAATGCTACAAAACAAAAATTATGAATTTATTCTTAAGGTTCTGGAACTGTAATGGTGACCTTCCACAATTCTTATTCTGATATTGTTTCTTGAATCTGTACTATTAAAGACATTGAATGCTGAAATTTTAAAGAAATTTACCGTCTGTAACTTAAGTTATGTGCATTTTTATAACGTGACCCTTCATTTTTAGAAAGACCGTAAATTGTGCTGGGACAAAAAGTGAAAGAACTTTTTTTTTTCAAATTCTGCTGTTTTATTTCCAAGTTTTAATCCATTTTCTTGTTATACAGTCATGTAATGACAAATCAGAGCAACCAGGTTACACTTTGGACAAATACATATAAAAATACAGAGATTTGCATACATGTACCCCCAAGCAAAAATCCGAGTTTTTGAGAATGTTAAAAAATTTACCCTATCTTTAAAAGCAAATATCTCAAGTTAGAAGTTAGTTAGACACATGCAACTAGTTTTAAAATTTTCTGCAGTATTAACTGCCCATATAATGAAAAATTTAAGAAATTTTACCGTTTCTAAAATTTTTTATAAGAATTTGTATTAGATTACTGTACTGAAACTGCAAGAGATTTTATAGAGAAAAATAACGTCAAAATGGTCAATTACAAATAATACTACTTTATACAAATATATCATCTAAAATTGGTATTTGAGATGGAAAATGTATGTTAAACTCTGCATTATCATATAAAAACCTTCTCTCCATTGCTTTTTGGCAAGCTTGAGGGGACTATTTGGGGATTAAACTTGTACCAGCTATGTTTTCTGCTGTTGTCGTTTTTTGCACTAACAGTTGGACACTAGAGTTAGTAATGTTGGCATATTATGTGCCTTAGCTTTCAAATTATGCTGTTTATTGTATTGGTTTTTTTTTATAATTAGAATATGATGATATTAAAAACAGAAAATGTGCAACGATTTTGTCTTTATATGCTGACTTTGGTACGATTATTTGTGGGAATTCGGCAATAAATCAATATAAGTTAAACATTCTTTCCAGTTTATCGATATTTGTGTAGTTTATTTTACCTTTGTTCATTTTCAGTACACAAAATAGATTAAACAATCAAAACCCCATTTTGCCCCAAATTCTCCATTTCGTCCATTTCGCCTCAAAATCTCCATTTCGTGTTTCAGTCATACCCAATTTACATCGCAAAAAAAGATGAAAAAAACGTATTTTACACCTGTACAAACAGAATCAACGCAAAAGTTATGATCCACTACGGCTTTTCATTGTTTTTATGTCGATAAACCATTATTTTTACGATAACTAACTACGATCACGCTGTAGAGCGTCTGGTTTCGCCATTTTCTGAAAATGCGTTACCCTATGACTTCTGGAAAATCCCACGTCACGTGGTGAAAATTTCTAAAAATAGCAATTACGAAACTTGACGAAGATAGGTAATCGGGAAAAAACCTACTTAATTATTGATTTGATAAAGGGAGATAACCGCTGCGGGGAGTTTGGTTTGACGTGTCTATTTTTAGTTTTATCTATTTTTAGGCACAACCCCCCCCATTTTTTTGTTGATTTTTGGCTGTTTTTGCAAATATCAAGAGGCTTTGTCAAAAAAGAATTGTCAACTTGATATGCCGGTATATGTGTGCTCCAGCGACAAACAAAAGATTTATTTAAAGCTGCGCAGTTTCTTCCACAAAACAGGAAACTCACAAATTTAATAGTATAGATGTGGAGCTGTGACTCTCAAAGTGTAAACCCCGGAAACTGGACGTAGTGAGGCTTACTTAATAATTATTGGGTAATATGTCAGACTTTTTACTAGAAACCGGTTCACATCTGGAGACGTAGTTCATTTTACCCATAAAATATTGTGTTTGACACGTAACTTTTTATTGTTACAATATAAAAAACACTTTGGAAAGCAATAGAAGTCTACCCCAAAAAAATAATCTACGAACGAAGCAAAATTTCGTAAAACACTGCATTACAATAGTGTGGCCTTTATTTTTTCGCGCGTGTCAGGGCCATCCAATCGAAGAGGGGATTTTCTCTGTTTCCCCCGTACGTCATTTTCAGTGCTTATAAAATCATCCAATAGAACGGCGGATTTCCGAAATCCCCAGACAGACGTCATTATACAGAAATGTAGGTCAAAATCCAGCTTAGACAGCTACGCCGAAAAAATATCTTAGATACTTTTAGTTCTTAAATGATTTCATCATTCTTGGAAATATCTTGTATCAGGTTGTATAATTCGTGGAAATATTTAGATTTTTGAATGCTTTCAGTACTTTGATTTTATCATTCTTGAAAATGCATTTCTGTATTTTGATCTTATAATGTTTTTTATTCAGAATATAATTGACAAACATTTAAGGAACGTTTTTTCAATAATTATTTGATCTCAATTTCTGACTGATGTTCCGTATTGAAATAAGTTCATGTCTTTCTAATATCAGATGACTAATTCATTCTGTTTTTTAGACTATGAATTGTTCACTTCACTGCTTTTGAATTCTAGTTTCAAATTTTCTCAGAATTATTTGATTGACAGTAACAACTGTATTTTATTGTTAAATGATTAAATGAAGTGTTACATTGTATCAACTTAGTGTAACGGTAGTTTTTTTTGGTTAAAATTTAATAGGATTGTCTGTTAAATTAAATTGGTTTTGTTGAACGTTTTTGAGAAATTTTCAACACTGGCTAAAATGAATTATATTTACGAAAATATGTTTTTTAAAGGGATTGTCCAAATGCTGGGTGCTCGGGAAAGTTTTTTTTATCTTTATCTTAGTTGGTTTTTACTGCATGCATATTTCTTTAAGTCCATATGTAACCACTGTGACTCCCACAAATGATATTTCAGGGAATAGTTTTGACTTTGAGTCTGACATTACCTAGTAAAATCCCTTGCCTGCCAAGACATTCAGAAGGTTAAATCCCTGATATATACCCCTGGTCAGTGGGGATGTCCAAGCCAGTGCTTTGTCCAAGACTGGACACAGTAGTATTTACACTTATATACACTTATACACCTATAATTCAGATTCTGCATAAATCTGTCAACTGTATGAAATGCTTGTCTAAAACCCATACTAAATGTTGTAAAATATGAATTAAGTGCCCAGCTATGACAACAGACTATTTTTAGTGGAAAACATTTTCTTGTAGTTGCTTGGCTGTGCAAGGGATGTGAAAGATAAAAACACTTTTCCCCCTGAATTGTCTCCCACACTGCAGCAACTACTTGGTGCAGGTTACAACCGACTGATTAAAAAAACAAATACTTAGATTTATATGTTCGAAGTAAGGGAATTAGTAATTTGTATTGTTTTATGAAAGTAAATTTTGTTATACACGAAATTTTTAATGATATTATATTATAAATTCAAAGGATTAGACTATATTTTTTGCTGGTTTTATTGAGTTGATGGATTTGCTCTCAGCTGTGACTTATTAGTGGTTATAAAATGATGTATAAAATAAAATACTATAATTAAACTTTCTACTATCTTGGGAAACAGAGAGCGAGAGAACATTTTAGGAAGGTAGAAATTGTGAATACAAAAAAAAAATGAAATCTTTAAAAAAAGGGATTTATTGTTTCTTGAAAATATTAAACCGGAGGAATTTACTTAAAACTGTCTTCAACTTCAAAGTCCCTGGAGTAGAAAGTTAAGAAATCTGGGATAGGTTCCTGGTGTAATCTCTTGGAGGCAGTATTTCTGTGAATTTTGACATTATTTTGTATCTCAATATGAAACTTTATAGCTTAAAATCTTTAAATCTAAAATTTATTGTCTGCTAGTATGTAGACTTTCCTCATCTCATCTTCCAGTGTAATTCATTTTTAAAAGACTTTCAGGAATAGACAGGGGGGGTCAATTATTTGCTGTCTAACTTTTGAACTCATATCTTCTTGTCAATTTAGCACTTTTGTAAATCTTTCTAAGTTTTAGAAACATGTATGAAATAGGTCTAAAGCTGTCTAAATCTTCAGTTAAAACTGGGGATGATGTGTCTAAGCTAGAAATATGAATATTATTATACTGGTACTTTGCTATAGGTTGTTACCCATTAATAGTCTTAGCCGTTACAAGTGCTTTTGTTTCTAGGTATATACTTGATGGACTAGAAACCTGAGTCGGTTGCACAGTTGGTTGTGTGCCTGGATTTTCAATCTAATGTCCAAAAAGGGGGTATGGGTTTGAATTCATTCTTTTATAAGGTATATGGAAGTTTCCGGCCTTGTGGAAGGGTAGGTGAGAACTGGGTATAGACAAGGGTCCAGGAAAGCTAGATTAGGTGTGCTGGACACCATAAAATAGCCTAAAAATTTGTGTTGACACAACATTTAAAACCCAGTATACATAAATAAGGATGGACTTATAATGCCTGCATTTAGTTAAATCTAAATTCAGTTCCTCAGACCTGTTATAGCAGACTTTGTTACTATTCCATGAAAACTGGACAATAATGTTGATTTGGCAAACTATTGGCTGGGGTTAAAACTTATTTTGTATTGAAATTTGACTTAAGAAACATAACATTTTTCCACAGTTTTATAATCATTTATTCTTGAACGTTAATCATATTATATCATTAAAAGTGTTGTTGATGCAACGAGTGCAACTATCCAATGATGGTTCTCTTGTTGACTTTCTAAAGCTACATTAAAGTTCTGCTTGTAAGAACATCAAGTTTGATGGTCTTAATATTGGAATGGTGCTTATCTGAGATACTTTTAATTCTCAAATTAAGCACTCAGGACTTAGAAATCATAAAAATTAGGTGATTTTGCTGAAGCAAAGGTGGTCTATATGGCAGTGCACCTTGTCACAAAAATTCTTAAGAAAAAAATCATTAGTAAATTTCAAACTTTTGCTGCAGTTCAAAGTTAGAATAATGATAATAATAACTATAATAAGATATTCAATTGGTATACAATGTTCTACATAATTCAGTAATATTTGGAATATAGTGGCAAAAACATGGCCGTATTATTAATGTTTCTTGCTTTTGACTTGCGATGATATTTATCTGAAAGATTTTTGGAACGATTTATCGTTCCAGAGACATGACAAATCTTAAAACCATTCTGACTCATAAATATTCATATTTCCACGCCTTTCAACAAAGGCAAAGAAGGATAATTTATGCATACTTTCTCATTATCATGTAACTATACGGAGCTAGGTTGTCTCCCCTACAAACGGAAATTACCGAACAACTTCGAAACGACGCAAACTGGTCAATCGTAATTATACTCATTAATTTCCGTTGTGTATACAAATACATTAATATTTCATACGAACTTTAACCCGACCTGATTATTTATTCTATACCGTTGGTTCCCGGCTCATTCGGCTTGTAAGCTATCTTAAACGAAAAAGCAGGGTACTAAACTTTACAAAACAAAGACTTCCGTTTGTAAAAATGCATGGTTATCGAGACTATTAAACCTCGAAAAAATCATGTTTTGACTACATATATCTCTCTTGACAGCATGAAAAATGAATTTGCACATAGCATATGTATAGACTGCGAATGAAGCATAATACTAATCGTGAAAACGTGTTTATCTCAAAGCAGAAGAATGACCTAGTTTCGGAAAGGTAGCGAACGATTCGCACCCAGTTATATTCGCTTGTAGACGATTCGCTCGCACAATAGGGGCGGTTCATCTCCATTAATTTAACCAGTTATTGTGACTATAAGGTTATAAATCCATTCCTTTTTGCACTGTACATACACTTTATCATTAAAAAGCACCCAAAATGTGGACAACAGACTTTCATAAGTGATTAATAAACGGCATGTCACACTTTCTTCTTCGACAATTAACCGCTTCCATTGGGGTCCGGTACAACTCAACCCGTGGACAACTCAAACCGAAATTTGGGACAACTCAACTCGTGGACAACTCAACCCATTATCAACTCGACCCGTAAATATATTATGATAGTTTGATATATAATCTATTTGGTTATTTATCAAAAAAATATGTATTAACAATAAAAAGTAAAATTGAATATATTTCTACCAAGAATTGAAGATATTTTTGGATAAAGTACAGTAATGATATTTAGAGATTGCATAAGTATTGTGTCAATTGTATTGTATGTATTGTATACAAAAATGTAGTACTCATGTACTGTAAGACTCAGCACATGTTTAACCGATTATTGAACATTATTATGAAATTAAACTTCAAATTGACTGAAAAAAATGTGTGATGAGAGATAAACAAAATAGAATTGAACGTATTTATTGTTATGATTTAAAAGCGCGAAGTTGGTAGACAAACTGTTATGTTGAATTAATTAGAAAGTGATTATTGATACATTGTAATTGTAAATGCAATTAATCATAGTTGTATTAGTTATATCGAACCGTCAAAATTTACTTCTTGAAGATTTAATTATGATTGAAGTGTGCCGAAACCATTCGGCTTATAACAAGATAAAAGAATTGTTCCGGTCCCTTCCATTGTAATATCAAAGGGACACAATGATGTTTCACGCCTCCAAATCTATGCGTAATATGAAGGACTCATTACTTTCCAGTAATATTCGCAATTTCATGAAACAAAATGGACTACCTAAAATATATACACCATTGGCGATACCACTGATTCTAAAGAAAGTGCTACGTTTTAAAGCAATTTTTGGAAAATTTTGTTTCATAAAAAAATTGTTAATTTTTCACATTAATTGATGGTATCAATCACTAAACCTTGGTGTAAAAGCGACCAAAAAGGACAAAAAAATCACCAAAATATTTTTTTTCATATTTTAAGGCACAAACACCACCGGAGAATCTGTGTCAGATAAAATTGCCTTTCCGGCGTCAAAATGGCATGTGCTGGGGATACTGTTAATAACTACGTGTTGTACTAGGTTATAAATCTTTAAAATGGTCCACTTAGCAGATAACATTTTTACCTTAAGCCACAGACAGTTTTGTTCGCACCTTCAAACGAATGCCTCAAATGAAAGACTAATGGCTTACAAAAAAATATGCGCTATTTCATGAATCAAAATAGACTACCTAAATATATGCAGCATTTCAGCCGATACCACTGATTATCAGAGAATGGGACTTTTTCACACTAGTTGATGTCAACCATCGAAATATCCTTATTTTCCTCTCTTACTAAGCCGCACAGAGTAGGCTCCCCTTGTAATCAGTTTTTGTGATCAAAACACGGTGTATTCATTACTATTTTCACTGTTTTATAAATAGGAAAAACACTGTCAATGGCATATATACACTTAATAATTACAATGCACCTTAAATGTGGACACCATACACTTTCAAGTGATAAATATGGGTAATATGTGTAAACGGATTAAAGATCTCAAATCGACTTAAATATGACGAATGGAATGCTTGCGAAAATAATATCAAATGAATAATGCAAATGTCACGCTCCCTCATTCATGTCTTAATCAGTTAGTTCGCTTTCATTTTGATATATATAAATTGATACAAATAATTTCGTGCTAGACTTTCAGCAAATCTTTGGCTTTAATTCCCCAAAAACATATATCATCCATGTAAGTATTTGCTAGAAGTTCAACATTACTCAGCAGCATCAAGATAAAAGTTTGCAGAGAATCTACCTCAAAGTTCTACAGAAGAGCAAACTAGTCACAGCACATCTTAAGAAAAGACAATTACTGAATTTTAAGTGTATATACTTTTGTTGTATAGTTTACTTGCAATACCTTTGAATTTGTAAGATTTTTGATAATATTATGTTCTTGATATAACAACTTATTACTTGTGATAATTTAGAAATTATATCTTAGACATGGTACCTACACGCTTTCAAGAATCGTTCCTACAGCACTTTCAGTGCTTTGATTAAGGAAAGCACCACTAAAAAACTTAACAGTATATTGAGTTTACATTGATTTATCAGCAGAACAATTAAGTATACAATATAAGCAAGCTGTCAATTGATGGATGATATACTGTCTTCCAATGTATCCACTCATTAGTTTCCACACGATGTATTGGTTTAGAATTAGTCATCTAATTTACCTCTTATATCATTGAATATTGTCAGTTTGGAGTCACCATGGCCATAGTTGTGAAATGTAATAATAAAGCCCAGTGTAACAGGTCAGTCTCTCCCCCCCCCAGTCAGTTTTTCTCTGAGGAATAACTAAAAATGGCCAGAACTGGGCCAGAATGAATGAACTTGAGTTTAATGAGGGGCTGTCTTCCCTAATTATGCATTATGTGCTGGTCATCATAAAACCTGAAGGATTTTGCTCACCTCTTTTATACATGATGAGGTGGCAAGCTGACACATGGCCACAAGTTGATCAAATGTTCTATGTATTCACTCACATCTTAATTTTGACGTTTTTTACAAAAAATACTTTTATTTCCTCGCACGTTCATAAAAATTTGGTCAAATTGCTATATAAAGCAACAGAATCAAGAATTTTTTTTTCATCGATCGCTTGCCCCATTTTTTCCAGAAAAATCCGTGGAACACATGATCAAGTTGTTGTGGCCTCAGATCTTTGGAAGTTTTAAGGTTTTGTTTTATATAGCCTTACTTAAAGTAGAGGTTTGAACTTATATAGTAATAATAAGCTTTGGTTAGCTAAAAAATTTCTTGCATCATTCAACAGACACTGAGTGGAGGTAGACAATATGACGTAATGTGATTATTGAACCGCAGTGATAAAAAAATATGAGGAGATTATTGTTCTCATGGTGATGGAGACTGGCAAAGCTAGTATTGTTGGGTAAGAAAAGACAGACACAGTTATAGAATTGAAATATGGGCTTTTATTTATAAAGCCATAACATGCAACAATATGAAAAAATGTATACTTGTATAAGAGCTGATATTCTTGTTTTTATACGCCCGTTTTGAAAAAACGGTCGTATTATGTTATGCTGTTGTCCGTCTGTCCGTCTGTCCGTCTGTCCGTCTGTCCGTCTGTCCGTCTGTCCGTCCGTGGACAATTGCTTGTCCGGATGATAACTCAAGAAAGGATGAACCTAGGTTCCTCAAATTTTATGTGTTGATAGCCCTTGGGTGGAGGAGGTTCCCTATTGATTTTGAGACCCCAGGGTTAAAGGTCAAGGTCACTGGGACTTCAAATAGGTAAAACTTGTCCGGACAATATCTGAACCACCAATGTACCTAAGTTCACCAAATTTAATGTAAGAGTAGCCCATGTGTCAAAGATGTTCCCTATCGGTTTTGGGGCCCCTGCGTCAAAGGTCAAGGTCACAGTGGCATCATATGGGAAAAAAACTTGTCCTGACAATAACGTAACAACCAATCTACCTAGGATCACCAAATTTTATGTGGGAGAAGCCCATGTGTCAAGGATGTTCCCAATCGGTTTTGGGGCCCCTGGGTCAAAGGTCAAGGTCACAGGGACATCAAATTGAAAAACCTTGTCCGGACCATAACTCAACAACGCCTGTACCTAGGTTCACCAAATTTTATGTAAGAGTAGCCCATGTGTCAAAGATGTGCCGTATAGGTTTATGGGGCCCCAGGTTCAAAGGTCAAGGTCACAGGGGCATTATATGGAAAAACTTTGTCCGGACAATAAATGAAACACCAATGTACCTAGGTTCACCAAATTTCATGTGAGAGTAGCCCATGTGTCAAGGATATGTATTATTGATTTTGGGGCCCCTGGGTCAAAGGTCAAGGTCACAGTGGCATCAAATTGAAAAACATTGTCCGGGTAATAACTCACTAATGACTGTACCTAGGTTCACCAAATTTCATGTGAGAGTAGCCCATGTGTCAAGGATGTACCTTATCAGTTTTGGGAAAACAGGGTTAAGTTTAAATCTTAAACCAGAAGATATCAAATTACCAAGCTGTGACTTCAAATGTTCTATCAATATGTTTATAAAGTCAAAACGGCAAACAATGAAACACTTGTCCAGACAATAACTGAACCACCAATGTACCTAGGTTCTCCAAATTTTATGTGAGGGTAGCCCTTGGGTAAAGGTTATGCCCTATTGAATTTGGGGTTCCTGGGTCAAAGGTCAAGGTCACAGAGGCATCATATTGAAAATCCTTGTTTGGACAATAACTCATCAACTACTGTACCTAGGTTCACAAAATTTTATGTGAAGGTAGCCCTTGTGTCAAGGATGTTCCCAATAGGTTTTTGGGCCCCAGACCCAAAGGTCAAGGTCACAGAGGGATCATATGGAAAAACCTTGTCCAGACAATAACTGAACAACCAATGTACCTAGGTTCACTAAATTTGGCGTGAAAGTAGCCCATGTGTCAAGGTTATGCCCTATTGGTTTTGGGGCACCTTGGTCAAAGGTCAAGGTCACAGGGGCATCATATTGAAAAACATTGTCTGGATAATTACTCAACAATGATTGTACCAAAGTTCACCAAATTTCATGTGAGAGTAGCCCATGTGTCAAGGATGTACCTTATCAGTTTTGGGAAAACAGGGTTAAGTTTAAATCTTAAACCAGAAGATATCAAATTACCAAGCTGTGACTTCAAATGTTCTATCAATATGTTTATAAAGTCAAAACGGCAAACAATGAAACACTTGTCCAGACAATAACTGAACCACCAATGTACCTTGGTTCTCCAAATTTTATGTGAGGGTAGCCCTTGGGTAAAGGTTATGCCCTATTGGTTTTGGGGCTCCTGGGTCAAAGGTCAAGGTCACAGGGGCATCATATTGAAAATCCTTGTTTGGGCAATAACTCATCAACTACTGTACCTAGATTCACAAAATTTTATGTGAAGGTAGCCCTTTTGTCAAGGATGTTCCCAATAGGTTTTTGGGCCCCAGACCCAAAGGTCAAGGTCACGGAGGCATCATATGGAAAAACCTTGTCCAGACAATAACTGAACAACCAATGTACCTAGGTTCACTAAATTTTATATGAAAGTAGCCCGTGTGTCAAGGTTATGCCCTATTGGTTTTGGGGCGCCTTTGTCAAAGGTCAAGGTCACAGGGGCATCACATTGAAAAACATTGTCTGGGTAATTACTCAACAATGACTGTACCTAAGTTCACCTAATTTCATGTGACAGTAGACCATGTGTCAAGGATGTGCCTTATCAGTTTTGGGGAAACAGGGTCAAGTATAAACCTTCAACCAGAAGATATCAAATTACCAAGCAGTGACTTCATATGTTCTATCAATATGTTTATAAAGTCAAAATGGCAAACAATGAAACTTTTGTCCAGGCAATAACTGAACCACCAATTTACCTAGGTTCATTAAAGTCTATGTGAGGGTAGCCCTTGTGTCAAGGATATGCCCTTTTGGTTTTGGGGCTCCTGGGTCAAAGGTCAAGGTCACAGAGGCATCATATTGAAAAACCTTGTTTGGACAATAACTCAACAAGGACTGTACCTAGGTTCATTAAATTTTATGTGAATGTAGCCCTTGTGTTAAGGATGTTCCCATTAGGTTTTGGGGCCCCAGACCCAAAGGTCAAGGTCACAGAGGGATCATATGGAAAAACCTTGTCCAGACAATAACTGAACAACCAATGTACCTAGGTTCACTAAATTTGGCGTGAAAGTAGCCCATGTGTCAAGGTTATGCCCTATTGGTTTTGGGGCACCTTGGTCAAAGGTCAAGGTCACAGGGGCATCATATTGAAAAACATTGTCTGGATAATTACTCAACAATGACTGCACTTAAGTTCACCAAATTTCATGTGAGAGTAGCCCATGTGTCAAGGATGTTCCCTATTGATTTTGCGGCCCCTGGGTCAAGTTTAAACCATCATCCAGAAGATATCAAATTACCAAGCAGAGACTTCAAATGTTCAATCAATATGTTAACAAAGTCAAAATGGCAGACCATGGAAATAATGCTATATTTAATAAGTAAAATGAATTTAGTTCACCAAATTTTATGTGAGGGTAGCCCATGTGTTAAGGATGTTCCCAATTGGTTTTGGGTCAAAACTGGGTCAAAGATCTAGGTCACATGGGCATCATATGGACAATCCTTGTTCGGACAATAACTAAACAATGATTGTACCTAGGTTAACCAAATTTTATGTGGATCAGCCCATTTGTCAAGATGTAATGTGTTGATAGCTCTTTGGTATTCTCTTGTGTTCTCTTTTGATTTGGAAACCCCAGGGACAAAAGTCAAGGTCACAGGGACTTAATTCATATTGAAACATTTTCCGGACAGTAACTCAATAATAATTGTACCTACATTGTAGGTTTTCCAAATCTTATTTAAGGGTAGCCTTAATGTCTAGCATATGCCCCTTTGGTTTTAGGTCCCTGTGTTAAAGGTTAAAGTCAAAAGAATAATCATGAGGAAAAACCTTGTCCAACAACCAACTTTACCTAAGATCACCAAATTTTATGTATCAATACTCTTTGGGTCAAGGGCGAGAACTTTTGGTTCTGAGGCCCCAGGGTCAAAGTCACTGGAAGTTTGTATGGGAAAACTTTGTGTCGGTGATAAATCAACCATGGCTGTACCTAGGTTCTCAAAATCTTTGCTTTGGATAGCCCTCCTGTTAAGAATGGGACCTATTCTGAGATCCTGGGGTCATTGGTCAAGGTCACAGGGACTTTATATGAGATAGAACACAGCATGGACTGCACACGGGCGTATAATGCCCCGCCCAGCGGAGCTCTTGTTAACTGTTAGTCAAAGAAAAATGCAGATAAAAGTCATTATCAATGTAAAAAATGAATTACCCTGGACATTTTTTGTGTGTCAATTTGAACACAGGCAATGACTTGTTTAAATTAATATTCTGTTATCAATTGTCTGTTTTTAAACAAAACTGATTTTTGTCTTAGAACTTTCACTTTGTTGAACATGATTGAAGAATGATAATCTGTAATATAGAACTATACAATCAGTCAACAGTCCTTGAGGAATAACATATTGTTTATTTCAAGATTACAGAGATTCTTAAAACATGATGTGGATGAATGCTGTAATGTGTTTTCATTTTGTTTCTTGTCACTCAAATAAATCTCCTTTGAAGAGTTTCTTGGTAGTGTGGATTCAAGGATTGATAACATCACTGTTGTAAAGCATGGTTTTGATCTTGTATGATAGGGTCTGGGTCTGTTGTTGGCTTTGAAAAAGTCAGCTTGGTCATTTATTTGTTATTTGCTTGCAGTCATTATGCCTTAAGTTTTTTTTGAGCTTCAGTACAATTTATTATGCTATGTAGTTAGGGGCATAATTATAAATTAGCTCAACTATATGAGATAAGCAATTTTCTCTAGCCTGAATCAACTTTCACTGGACCAGGTTACAGATAGGGCTGCTGTTAGTATCTGAGTACTCAGATATTCGCGATCCCAACTAGAAAATAAAGTTTGAAATCGCCCGCTCGCAATCTATTTTTTGAAAAAAATGAACTTTCAGCTTAACTACCAATGAAAACATGCCGCACTACAAAATGAAAACTCAAAACTTCTATTTAGGTACGATGGGCTGTGTTTCTTGACTTCACAATAAATTGGAAAATGAACAATAATAATAGGAATGTTTTGGAGTACATGGTTTTCCATATAGCAAAAGCTTCTATAGTTCTTCACTTTTTTTGTTATTACATGAATTCCTGTAAGCTTCTTCATTCAGAATTGATTCGTGGTTCAATTTGTGAATCCGTACGCATGAATGGTGGTTCAGATTGGATCCCACTTGCTCAACAATCCACAGCCCTTGTCACAGACTTTGGACTAGAAAGTTATAAGAATGGCTGTTAGCTTGTTGATAGCAAGAATTTGATGAAAGTTTGTGTGCGTTCTGGGGATCATGTGACTTTATATCCTGCTTTCTTGTGATCATGAGACTTTATACCCTGCTTTCTTGAGATCATGTGACTTTATACCCTGCTTTCTTGAGATCATGTGACTTTATACCCTGCTTTCTTGAGATCATGAGACTTTATATCCTGCTTTCTTGTGATCATGTGACATTATACCCTGTTTCTAGAGATCATATGCCTTTACACCCTGCTTTCTTGAGATCATGTGCCTTTATACCCTGTTTTCTTGAGATCATGTGACATTATACCCTGCTTTCTTGAGATCATGTGGCTTTATACCCTGTTTTCTTGAGATCATGTGACATTATACCCTGCTTTCTTGAGATCATGTGACTGTATACCCTGCTTTCTTGAGATCATGTGACTTTGTACCCTGCTTTCTTGAGATCATGTGACTTTTTACCCTGCTTTCTAGAGATCATGTGCCTTTACACCCTGCTTTCTTGAGATCATGTGACATTATACCCTGCTTTCTTGAGATCATGTGACATAATACTCTGCTTTCTTGAGATCATGTGACATTATAGCCTGCTTTCTTGAGATCATGTGACATTATACCTTGCTTTCTTGAGATCATGTGACTTTTTACCCTGCTTTCTTGAGATCATGTGACTTTATATCCAGATTTAGCAGATTAAAAAAATCTTAAGTCATAAATCTTGTTAATGGTAATTAAATTAAATGTCAACTTGCCATTAGTTTTTAGAAGCACTCTGTCATGAGAAATTGATATTTTATTGACCAGTGCATTATTAGAGAATTGGAAAAAGTAGTACCAATTGTACAGCTGTTTCATTAAAAATGTCAATTCTATTTAATTTGTTGCCTAGAATAGCTGGTGGGTAAAAAGTGTTATCATAGATCAGTTAATAATTGACTAAAGTAATTTGTGTAATGAGTCCTTGTAGAAGGATTCACATTAATTATACTGGCAACTCCTAGTCTGTTAAGTCCTTACTAATTGACTATACTACACCCACTTGTCTACTAGAATACATTTAGCTGGTTGGTTGTTTCATTTAATTTGCAGAACAATATTTTCTTGTCATATTTGCACCATTATTTATATTTATTAGCTTTGACGAAGTCCAGACAGTACAGTTTGTACACATTGATCTGTCTTGAAGTTAAGCTTTGTCTTATTTGTGTTGGATCACTTATTATTGACTTATCAGATGAATGAATGCAACAGGGCTAACTCAGTTGGTAGCACGCAAGTCTACTGATTGAGGGATCTTGGGTTTGAATCCTGGGCAAGGCATACTTTCTTGGAGCTTATTCATGAAATTGTTCATACGACCTTTTTTCCTCCTACCATAGATTCTTAAATATGTAGGGCAGTTGTCAGTCACTGACGTATTTATGCGCTTAGTAGTTTAGGAACAGCCAAATCCAGAGATTTAACCTTTCCAGGAACAGTGAGTAGGTTGACTGACCGCCATTATATGAACAATACAATGTGTTAAACCCAACCCCCAAAAAAGCAACACACAGATCTATCTTGTTTTTTTGGCGCAGCTGTCTAAGCCAACTTTTGACCTATATTTTAACCAATACAGTTTGCTTTACCATACATGGTTATTCCAATTTAATTCTCTTATGGTATAGAGAAATGGATATAACATATGGTACCATTGGCTATTTATGATAAACAGGTGTGTAGCATGGACAGTTAAGTTGCTGAACATTTTATTAGCTCGACTTTTCGAAGAAAATGAGAGCTATTGCTATCACTTTGGCGTCGGCGTTGGCGTTGGCGTTTGCGTTGGCGTTGGTTTTCAGGTTAAAGTTTTTTGAAACACTTATAACTTCAACACTATCCAAGTTATTTTATTGAAAGTTGGTATACTTATTAAGTGGGACTATATTAACCATTCTGTGAAAGGGGATAACTCTGGATGAATTATTTTATGAGTTATTGCCCTTTTATAATTAAATAATTGCAAAATATGAGGTTAAAGTTTTTCCTATGTAGAATATCTTCAATACTGATCAATTCATTTGACCTAAAGTTTGTATACTTATTTGTCAGTACAATATCTACACCACTGTGAAGGCACGTAACTGTGGATGAATTATTTTTAGAGTAATTGCCCTTTTATACTTAAGAAATTGCAAAATATGAGGTTAAAGTTTTTCCTATGTAGAATATATTCAATACTGATCAAGGTATTTGACTTAAAGTTTGTATACTTATTTGTTGGTACTGTATCTACCCGACTATGAAGGGATGTAACTGTGGATGAATTATTTTTGGAGTAATTGCCCTTTTATACTTAAGAAAAATGCAAAATATAATGTTAAAATCATTTCTATATGTAATATCTTTAATACTTATCAAGATATTTGACTTTAAGTTTGTATACTTAGTTATGGGTACTATATCTACACAACTATAAAGGGACGTTACTTTGGATGAATTATTGTTGGAGTTGTGCCCCTTTATACTTAAACATTTAAGATTAAAATTTGTCCTCATGGGATATATTTAGAACTTTTAAATATATTTGAATGAAAGTTGGAATACTTATTTGTCAGTTCTTCATCTATCGGACTATAAAGGGACATAACTCTGGATGAATTACTTCAGAGTTATTCCCCTTTATACTTTGATATTTAAGGGTTATGTTTGCTCAAATTTAATATATTTTGTTTGATAGAAAGTTAGTATACTTTTTCATCAGTACTACATCTAGTTGAATACAATGGGACGTAATAATTGATGAATTATTGTTGGAGTTGTGACCCTTTTCAACTTTTTAATTCGGGAGAAAGTATTATGAAGTGAAATATTTCCAATACTTAAGAAGATATTTAAATGACAATTAGTATGCTTATTCATCAGTACTGCATCTAGGCGACTACAAAGGGACATAACTCATGATGTTATTTTTTGAAGTTATGCCCCTTACTTTAATTTTGAATTTTGTTCAAATTGAAATACAATGTATTTATAGTTCTTCATATAGATATTTAAATGAAAGTAGGTATGCTTATTCGTTGATACTATGTCTACTTTACTTTGAAGGGGCGTTACTATGGATGAATGTTCTAGGAGTAATGCCCCTTTTATATTTTACAAATATGAATTGGTAATTATTGTTTGACTGAATTATATACTTTCAAAAATTATGTCCTGTCTTGAAATTACTTTTGTTTAAAGATAAGCCTTGCCATGAACAAAACGCCCGAAAAGTCGAGCGCGCTGTCCTTGGACTGCTCTTGTCTGTGTATTACGGTAGAATCACTATGCTAATTGATAATACATTTGTCATGGTACGCTCCTGGTTGTATGACTGAACAGCAAATTTGACTAACTAACAAAATGAACCCTGCATTTGGTAGAATATCTTTTTAAAGATATTTCTTTTTTTTGCTCATTTCAATTTCTTTATTTGCACATTTTATGTTGTACATCTTAACATTAGCGAGTATGACCAGATTTGAATGTTTAACGGGACAATATGGTCTCAGAGAGTAGTTACTTCATTGAACTGGTAATCCTTGGGTAGCTTGAGATATGAGTTGGTTCGAATCACATAAATCACCTTGTCTCCTTGAGCATGAAACTTTGTCCTTGGTATTGATAGAAAGCAGACTTAAGAATGCAATTCAAGTTGTAGAAATTTGTTTCGTGATTAACTTGAAATGAATTTTTATAATAATAATTAACTATTGTGTGGCATGCACTTTGCTCCATATCTTATTTCATTGAGTCTAATAAATCTTTCATGTGATACCATCTTGTTAAAATGTATGTCACTCTTTGTGGTTAAATTGCTAAAAAAATATCAAGTTTTGTCTTGTGACTTTCAGACTTGAATTTGATTAGGGTTGTGTTTTTGTTAATTAAATTCTAAGTTTTATTGCAAGCCATTTTAAGATCATCTGAGCTATGCTAAATGCGACACTTAAGGCTTAGGAGGTTGCCATTTTGTCCATTGTCTCTTTTTGTCACTAAAATTCTTGCTTTTAATCCACCATATATTTTCATGAAACTTCGACTTCATAATATGTTGTTCAAATTTTTGAACTTTGCAATTCTGATTTGATCAATCTACGAAATTAGTGTGTGTCCAGTTGCCCGGGACCACCAATTTCTGGTGAGGCAACCAAAAATTTCTTTTCTTTTGCAACCAAATTTCTACAAACAAGATATAGTGCTGGCTGCTAAAATGACCTGTTTGGGTGACTTTCATATCCTACTTTTGTAGGCTGTTCGATAAGTTAATAAAAGTAATAAAATGAATGCATATCAGCATTTTTTATCTGTCATATTGCAGAAGTCAGTCAACCATCTCATTGTCCCTGGAATATAGGATCAGATCTCTTGAACTAAGCTTTTAACCAAGTAACTTAAGCACATATTTCATTAGTGGGGCTGACATCTGCCTAACTTGATACAAAGTCCAAGTTTTTGTTAAATTCAAGCCATGATTTAGCACATAACTTCATTAGTGGGGCAGACATCTGCATTTTTGATACAGTGGTAAAATGGCCATGGATAAAAAATATTTCACTACTAAACTTCACATGAAGGTAATTGTAGCTTCTGCCTGTGATTTAAAGCTATGACCCCTGGTGGATTTGCTGTCAGAATATTAAGCTCAATCCAATTTGCTAACCTTAACATATATAAATTTTGTTTAAAGAAATCAAAGTATTGTTTTATAGAGAAGAAAAGATTTAATTCTTCTTTGTGTCTGTATGTAGATTTACTACAATAGTTCAATTATACTAGCTTCTAGACAAAATGTTTAATATTTATTTTGTCTGCTATTGTTTCATTTACAAATATTAAGCCTACACAAATCTCTAGAGGCTTGTCTTGATAAATGTTTCATCAATGTTATATGTATTTTCATCATGCCATAACATCCTGTTGAACAAATACTTAATCCAGATTTAATACATGTACAAGATTGATAGTGTTTGTCAGATCACTCCATTTCATTAAACTTTTGTAAGCTAAGAGATCGTGGCTCTTAGGCTTTTATGATTGTCAGGCTTTAGACTGATGCTTGTTGGTTTCCTGCTAGATGAAGTTCTAAAGTCAAGAGCATTTATTTTATTTTATTTTTTTTTATTTGGTTTAATGCCGTGTCAACACAATTTAGGTCATTTTAAGGCATCCAGAGCACCTAACCTAGCTTTCCTGGACCCTTGTCGATCCTTCCACCAAGCTGGAAACTTCTCCATATATCTTATTAATGGAGGAAAGTTGACATTATTGTCAAATTTTCATGAAAGGGTATAATTTACCTCCCTGGGTGGGATTCGAACCCATACCCCTTTTGGGACACGAGATTCCAAATTCCGATGGGCTACCAACTGTGCCACCGACCCGGGCTCAAGAGCATTTCAAGAATAGTTCTTGCTCTATTCTGATAGAATTTAAAGAACTGTTCAAGGACTGTCTGTAGGAATATAGGAACTGGTTCTAAAACTCTGAAGACATTTGATGTTCTTGTATTATTCCTAAACTATTCATGAACCTTTTCTGAACTTATATTGATTAACACTCTCCCTGATTGTCTTAAACTGTTCTCAAACAAGTTCTTAAACATTTCAAGGACTTATTTAATCAAAGTTTTCCTTAAAAGATTTTTTCATTGTTTAAATTATAAAGATATTTCGAGAACAGATTCAAAATATGGGTTTTAATAATTGGAAGTAACAATTAATTGGATTATGACTTTCAGTTTTCTCAAATTTTCTTGTTGATTAATTTGAAGAAAATATAATGTTGTTCCATAAATTAATGTCTTGTATGGTTTATATTGTTTATGGACCTCCTAAATTGTGACAATTGTGACTAGCAGTTTCTGAGGCTCCTAAATAAGGGTCTTTCTGTTTCATAAGTATACATTTATATGCGGGACCAGCAGCTCTTGGATGCAATATTTAGAAGACAGTGGAATAAATGAATATAAAATATCTTAATTTAGTGTGTAGAATTTTTTTTTTTGTCCACTATATACTACTGATATTGTTGACAAAATGTTAGGTTATTCATGGAGAAATTTCATCTCTGTAATTGATGACAAAAAACCTTCTCTTTAACCACTAGTATGGTGAGCTTCCTGGTGATAATTTTTGTATTAGAGATTTTTTCTGATAAAAATCTGATCATTCCACAATATGAAGTATGTAACATTGCTAGACACAGTTGTTAAGTTATACAGATTCTTTTGTCTTTCTCTTGAAATTCATGGGGGAAATCGGTGTTTGATTCATTTATGAGAAAACAAATGGTGTTTTCTGTGCTCTCTATCTTTCTCTCTCTCATTCGCTTTGCTATCCCTGTGAGTATAATACATTAGACTCCAAAGTGAAAATATTGGTTACCATGGCAACGTGACAATTTTTTAAAAGAGATAAAATAATAATTTTACCATTATAGTTTATTATGACATGACCTTAAGGAAGATAGGGTAATTTTAAAATAATATTTCTCTCTTGGTAATAATACTGAAATCATGTGATGACAATATTGCATAGGCTCATTTTGAGCTAATTGTTGTTGGGAGTTATGACATGACTTATGATGCCATATTATTTAGTTGCTGATATTTGCAGTCTATGTCAAAATTTATCAGTCAGTCAGGCTGGTAAAGACAGAAAGCCTGTCTGACTTAATAATAACTTGCCAAGTACAAATATTGATATAGTTTATCAAACATGGCCGTTTCCTGCAAACTTTGTAAATGGCAAATTTTCTCCAATTTCAAAGCTTGGTTCTAATCAGAAAGTATGTAATAGTAATACATAACAATGATTTAGGAAATTCTGATTTTTTTTCACTGTATCTGGAAATTCAATGAAAGTTTATTTGTCAGTGTGTTAATTAACATAATAATAAAGCTGGTTCATGCAACCCTATAAAAATTTATGGTCTGAACTGAGATTCAAACCCACGACCGTACGAGTCGTAAGCGGACACTCTACCACATCGCCGTAAAGGCTAGCTTGAAGGAAAGGCAGTACAAGTGCTGTGTTAAATTTCTGCTATGTATACGCCCCCTCCTTAAAAGAATTTGTCTTCAAATACTTGGAGCTTGATTGTCTGTGGGACTATCTAAAGATGCAAGCACACAATTCCTAGCGGGTTATTTACATTGGGCGCCAATGGTAACTCTATAAAAAATTCATGGTTTAAACTGAGAACCCACAACCTCTTGAGTCGTAAGTAGTCACTCTTCCACGTCACCATAAAAGCTAGCTTGAAGGCATGAGAGTACAAGTGTCCTGCTACTCACATTTTTATCTGCTAGTGCAAGGTCCAGCAGATTCATGAGAGTACAAGTGCCCTGCTACTCACATTTTTATCTGCTAGTGCAAGGTCCAGCAGATTCATGAGAGTACAAGTGCCCTGCTACTCACATTTTTATCTGCTAGTGCAAGGTCCAGCAGATTCATGAGAGTACAAGTGCCCTGCTACTCAAATTTTTATCTGCTAGTGCAAGGTCCTGCAGATTCATGAGAGTACAAGTGCCCTGCTACTCACATTTTTATCTGCTAGTTCAAGGTCCAGCAGATTAACATCTTTGTCATAGGCTGTACATGTATGACTGTGAGGATATTGGTGAAGAGGGGCCCAGGGGGCCTAAAAAACTGTTATTGGACTAGTTTAATGCCCTGACCCATGAAAATGTTCCAGTTTCTATCTCTAAGGCTGAACTTTCCAGATAATCTACAACAAATCTGATTAAATCCCTCATATAATTATTGTACAATAAATAAAGGAAATAAATGTAGTAGAGGGTGTAACATAATTATCCTGTTTTTTTCTCTGTAGTCTTTACAATAATTGTTCCATTTTTAGCTTGTCTGTTCACAAAGTGCTAATGTTTAAGGTGAGCCTATTAATGGCTGATCAATTTTGGAGTAGCTTGTCTGAGCACACAGTACAAATTACTTAAGGTGAGCTATTTGACTGTTGAGACTGACCAGTGAGTCTGGTGTCTGTGTATGCCTGTATTCATGTCAACAATTTCTTAACAAATCTTCTATTCAATTTCAATAACCATAAAGTCTGTAATTACCTGACTTGGCATGTAGCATCAATTGAAGGCCCTCATCAAAGTTTGTTCATTATAATTATGTCCCTGGGTCAAATTTGGCCCCTGACCCCAGGGGTTACAAGTTTTACTTAGAGTTAAATTAAACAATCTTCAAAACTTTCTGCAAATCAAAATGGCCTAGAGCTATCATATTTTGCATGTGGCATCATCTGTAAGTCCTCTTAAGATAAAATGTTCAAATCAGTTGTCCCTGGGATTAAAATTGGCTCTGCTGCGCAAGCTTTCTTAGTTAAGAGTTGAAAATTAAAGTTTTAAAAAGTGTGTCTGGACCATAAAGATTTAATGTTCAGGTGAGCTGCCTAGAGTCCTCCAGACCCTCTTGTTGTATGATGTACAATTTTTATGACAGAGATTGCGTGATGATTGAGGAAATCTTAGTTATTTTTCTCACAATTAATTCTGTCATCCATTATTATGACAGTTTGGTCAATTATCATGCAAAGGCTAAAGTATTTTTCTTCATAAATTGGGATCTTTATGAAGTTCTTTAAAGTCCATTCTTCTTACAATAAATGAAGCATGCAATGTTATTTTAAGGTTTAGGTTTTTTGTGGTAATTATTACAGATAATTTGTGAAATTAATATAATTGTTGCTAATTTTCTGTGTCGTTAAATTGTTTTATTTTTGCTTTTTAATAGGGTTTTAAGTCATTTATCAATATATTTTATTACGTTCTGTAGCACTGGTCACTGACTTTACCAACTTTCATGGAAACTTCTTAACTAGTATTAGCTTCCCGTGTCCTTCACTAAGCTTCGGAAACAATAGATTGAAAACTGTTTAGTGAAATGATTATATAAATGTCAATTGGTCAGGGCAAAACTAAGCCTAACTTCATGTAAATTAAGAAAGCCCGTCCTGCTAGCTTATTCTATAGCACACAAGTCTACTGATCAAGGGGTCGTAGGTTCGATTCCTGGGCAGGGCAAACTTTTGTGGAGCTTGGTCATGAAATAATTTCTACAGCCATTCTCCCTCCTACCACTGATTCTATTTCATGTAGGGCAGTTGTCAGTCACTGACAGAAGTATGAGTCTACTAAGTTGGTTAACAGCTATGTCCAGAGATTTAGCCTTCACAGGAAAAATGGGTAGGTGGACTGACCACCGCAATATAACCTATACAATATGCTGATACAGAGTTAAACCAACCAAAAAAATGATGTAAAATTTAATAAATGTAGACTTGTTTTGCACTTGTACCCATCAATGTATATAGTTCTACATCCTGGAATCAAATTTTGGTGAGTTAATTAATAATTACTCTAAGGTAATATAGATTTATAACCATATAAATACATTAATTGTAAAGGTATAAAAAGTCATTGTGATTAATTTCCCTTCAGGTACCGTTATTTGTCTGACTTACTTTTTCTCCTATCCTCTTTGACAATGCTAAATATAGACATCTATCTTTTCTTAAAAAAAATAATTTTCATATAAAATTAATTTCTTTTTTTTTGTCTGATGTATAAGATTACTAACTGCTGCTACATTTTCATAGCAGATTTTAGTTTCTTGTGATATCAGTCTGCTAAATCGCTATAGATTTATGTCACATTGTTCCTTCATCCCAAAGGGGGTATGTTTTCTTGAAAACTGAAATGGTTGCCATGGAAATTAGAAATTACTTGACAGCTGACAATAACTATCTTAATGCTTTTATTGCCTGCAAGGTGACAGAATGTCATGAAATCTGATGGTATGATCACTCACAGCTAACTTTATAAAAAAGAGAGATGAAAGTTAACCATATACAAGTATTAGCAATGTGTAGGAATTTTTTAGAGAAAAAATATCACTTATCTGGTAAATGAATGTCCAATGGTGTTTCTTTAATAATAATACATTTATAATAGTATGGAGATTGTTATAACCATATGGGTTAGAGTATAACTACAAGGGCTGTCACGATATACTGGTATACCAGTATATTGCAATACACAGATGCTGCAATATGTACCGCGGTACAAATTTAACGTACCGGTATTTGGCGATTTTTTTTATTTCATTGTAAAGTTTTTACCTTCGCAAAATGTAAGTACTGAGACGTCAATTTTTCCATCGTGCATTTCAATCTAAGCTTATTTTGCAAGAATTTTAACTTAAGGAATGTATTTTGATTGGTTGTACGAAACTCGTGCAAAACATGTTCTTGAATTGAAAACTTCAGGACAGGAAGTTATGAAACAAGCATTGTGGCCAGAAGCTTGATTGCTAAGATGTTCTGCAACTAAGGGGGTGATTGTTTCTTTCAACCTAGGCACCTTTTAGGCAAAACATATATCAGAGTTCTAAATGACCGTATAGACTTAAAGAAGCTAGATTCTTTCAATAGCTGCATAATGAATAATGAATTTAAAACCCCACAATATATCGTGGTACCTATTGCGTTACGGTGCTTAGCATATTGCAATATATCGCAATACGCTTCTGACATGTCGTGACAGCTCTAATAACTACCCTACATCATACTTTATTTACATGTAGTTGGACTTAAGTTTTGCACTGACTTATTGAACAATTTTTTGTTTGATTTAGTATCCTCAGCATATTATTATTATTAACTATTATAGTTCATATTGCCAGACTGTAATACTAGTAGGGTGTTCAGGCAATTTTTTTAATGTATTCAAAATTCTTAAAATGGATAATAATCAGAAAAAAGACATTTGAACTAACTATATATTTTTTATTTGATCAAAATCAATGCAGTAGTTTTTATGTTATGACATTTTAAAATTCGGCAACTTGGCTGATTCTGTAGAACTAATTGGCATTACATTGTATGTACATGAATGGCACCGTTTTCAAAGGAAAACACCTGCTTTTAAAACAATAAAGGTAATTAACAGTAAAACAAGTGACAGGAAGGCTGTATAAGTAAACATTTTCTGAAAGTATTTCGAATGACCTATCTTTTTACGCATGAATATATCCGAAAAAATCAAGATGGCCGCCAAGATGGCCGCCAAGATGGCCGCCAAGATGGTCGCCACAATCAGATTTTATATAATACAGTCTCAATTTAATAGATCATACTGAAATTATAAATGGAAAACTTAGTAAAACCATTCAGAGCATATTCTGATGCAGAAAGTACAGATATATATTGGATATTTAATCAAATGCAGCATAATATTTACAAAATGGCTGACAAAATGGCTGCCAAAGCAGCATTTGCTATAAATACGTTAATTTTCTATAAGTCATGAGTTACAATCAATTTTTTGGAAAACTGTTCAACACAAGCAGAGTTAAACAACTCAGTCTTGTCTGTTTGAATGTAACAATACTGAACTACTTTGAATAATTATGCTTTCCTATACAGCAGTGGAGCTTTTCACAAGAAAATCTTATGAATCTATGAAAAAAATCTTCGTAAGTCAAAACCAAGAAAGTTTAATAAAACCTTCATTTTTTTACCTCAATTTTAGGAACACAGTGAAGTCAAACTTTACTCCACTTTGTATTGCATATTAACACAGTATACAGTTCTTACAAAAAAAAACCGTGTTTGAGTAAACATAAAAATAAACCAATCAATTCCAAGTGTAGCGCAGAATTGAAAATAAAGTTCGTACAGTTTATAAGTAGACAAATTTACCAATAAAACAACAGGACTCTCATTTAAACTTAGCAAAATAAATACTGTGCTATATTTTATAGTCATCTTGAGCATCCATGTCATGGATTAGTTCATGGTACTCTTTACTATTTACTATGAATTTCAGGTGAGTAAATATTATTTCAGTGAATTAATCACAGGATCATTAAATCACCGTTTTTCAAGTCAATTAAAAGTGGAAAGAACCACGTTTCTTCAGGTTCATCATCATATCTAATGTTATATTCTGTCTTTAATGTATTTTCTGTGATCTTTTTTATTCCAATCACTTCTCCCATGAACCACATTTCATTTTCATTTTCTACGCACTTGTGAGAGACTTTTTTACCAACAAGATCCTCTGGTTTTTGAAGGTAATGAGGAAGTTTAGTTTTTTGCTGATCAACTTTCCTTTTGTCTCTTGCTTTTAGCATTGATTTTACCAATTCTGATTTTTTTTCATTCACTGTTTGCCTTGATGCATCAATGTCTTTGTATAGTAACCCTTCTTCTTCGTTTTCATCATGTTCCAAAGCTTCATTAAGGTCTATAATTATTCCCAGATTACCAGCGAGCTCATCATTTGTGTATTTTCTTTTCTTTGCTGATTCCTGGAAAAGTTCTTTGTCACCTTTTGATTTTAAAACACTTTTGTGAAATTTTATTTGAGTTAAAAGAGCATTTCGTATTTGTTTGTTGTTCATTGAGACCATTTTCTCTTGTATTTCATTTTTTGTCCAGGGTCCACCATATTGGGCGATTTGTCGACTGAGATTTATTTTCTTTGTACTTTCTTTTATTTCTTTATCAGCTACCATTTTTTGCTTCTTATCCAACTTTTGTTTGAGTTCCTCTTTTAACTGTATTTTTCTTCTTTCAAAAGAAAGTTTTATTGTGGAAGCCATTTTTCTAGCACTGTCTAGGATATCTTGTCGTTCACTGTCTGAGAGTGTTGCCAACCACTGAAATGGCTTATTTTTAGAACACATAACAAATGCTTCAAGGGAAAGAGTAGATGATGCTGGCTTTATTCTCAGTAGATTATCAAGGGTAGCCATATCCCTTTCAGAGAGTGTGTTTGTTTTTGGAACGTTTGCTGCCATCTGTTTCATTTCCTGTGATGGGTTCCAATATTTACCATCTGGTAGTTGGGATGCAGCCTGTCTCTCAAGCAATAAAAGCAGTTGCGAAGATAAGAGCTCGAGGGCCATCACCGTTAGTGCATCGAAATGAGGGTCATCTGTTGCTTGAAATAGAGATTGGTAAATATCATCTTTATCAGTATACTTAACATCAAAGATGCATTCCTCTGACAATGGTATCTTCCCATCCTGTGACCACTGGTTTAGGCTTATCTGCATTTGATGTAAAGCTGTATTTAAATCTAGTATGCAGCCATCTTCCTCAAGAATGCGCCAGAATGGACCAGTACATAGCTTATCAAAAATACCCATAGCGCGACAGCCACCTAGGTACACCATTTCATTAATGTCAAAGGCAATACATTTTAATAGTCCATTTTTTTCAGGCCAAGAATCAAGAAAATCCTTAATTTCATTGCGGTGATGATATACTGCCGCCCCGTCAACAAAAGCAACATTTATACGGTGCCCATGGAAAGTAATCATTTTGTTTTTTATCCCTTTTCCAGCCAAATAAGTCTGAAAGTATGAGTAAACACCAGCCTTGTCAGATCCACGTTTTGTAAAGGCTTTTGCTGAAGTTCTAATGAGGCGAAAAGATCCACTTTCAGTACCATACGCATGTGGGTTTTTCCCTTCAACAACACTTTTTTCAAAAAGACCTAATGCTTTATCTGACTCTGTACCAAAGTTAGCCAACAGGTGAAGTCTACATGAAAACTGTCCCATTTCATTCATTTTTGCTTTTTCTTTATCACTCATATTGTTGTACTGTTTTATAATTGCTGGCAATAATGTCTCCCTTAGCTTTTCTACTCCGTCATTAAACACACCATTAGTTGCACATTGGTCACTCATGAAGTTCTTGATAGAACATATCAGTTTAGCCTTATTTTCATTAAATTCGCCACCGAGACATTGAGAAAGATCATTTATCATATCCACAAATGCATTAATGTATGTTTTTCCATCTCCACCTGCTGTTTGCCTTAATCCTATAGTAAGTGATTTACCCGACTTTAATGTTACCTGTGCGCCTTCATAGTGGGAATGAAACTTTGTAGTTGCGTCTTGATGAAGGACATTGCCTTGACCAGATGTTATGTCCAAGTCTGTTAACATTTCTCGGCCCACATGTTTCGATGCAACAACTTTCGCTTCTGCCAACATCCAGCTTAGAAGTGATTTTGACGGAAGACGTTCCGGAATTTTTCCAGTGAAAGATTTCAACACACTTCTTATAACATCTGGTAGTTTACCCATGCTAACATTGCATTCTGTAAGCAATGTCATACAGCATTCTCTTACTTCATTTACATAAGTACCATTATAAAATGTATCAATATGCTCCGATTCCATTAACTCCATAACATGTCTCAATTGTTGTATTTCTTTTTCTTTGGCTGAAAGGTTTTGTTTAATTTCATGTGTTATATGTTCATGTAACTCTTGCTGAGTTTTATCTTTTTCCTTCAATTCTTTTACCTGTAATTTTAATTTTGAAATGTGTTTTTGGAGTCTTAACTTTTCCTTTCGACTATCATCTGTTTTGCTCTCAGAAACTTCCAACTTATCTTTTAAAATTTCATTTTGCTTTTCAACACTGTTGACATGACCTTTCAGGTAAGCAATACTTTCATCTTTTCTCTTTAATCTTTTGTTAACATTTCTGGTGTTAAATTTACTAAGTTTTTTCTGGGCTTCTTGTAGTTTCATTGATAATCTATCCACTTCCTCTGATTTCTTTTCATAATTCTCTTCACTCTTTTTTATTTCTAAACATAAGTCAGCTTCTTTGTTTCCTTCTAATAATTTTGAATATTCACAGCTTGCTAATTGTAGAACATGGATAGCCTGATTTAAATTTGTCTCCATTCTGATAACATCTTTCTCTAGCTCACACTTCTCGTAAATTACCTCTTCAATGTTTCTCTTTAAAGCTTTGTTTTCTAAAATTACATTTTTGTTTTTATCAGTTAATTTTCTGACAACCTTGTTTACTTCAGGATCATCTACTTTGAATAATTCATTTTTTGGTGCCTTAAACTCACTCAACAAAAATTGATCTATGTCTTTACTTTTGTTCTTTCGCATTTTTTTTACTTTCTGTAATGTGTAACCAATTGTTCTTCGAAGACTTTCTATATTGCTATCTTTGTAACCTACTTTATCAGATAAGTATCTAGCACATTCTATGTCAGTTCCAAAATCATTTCTTTTCTTGATTAAATCTTTGACTGTTATGATGTCTCCTGGTGGTAAAAGTACTTTCCCCTGATTATCTTCTGGTAATATTGTCAAATTATTTGGAGAATTATCTTGGATAACATCAGTTGATGAATTAGAACATGAAGGGACTGCCTCCATATTGACACCTGAAAAAGAACAAAAACATTTACAAATACTGTTGAATTTTACTTTTTTTACAGATTAGTAGAAAAAAATGCATACATGCATCTATGATCATCTTGTTACATGAGTTCAATTGTTAAATAGTATGCAAAATACATTTAGTTTGCAGAGAACCACAATAGAATATGTTATAATTATCTGTAAATATTGTATCACCATCAAGTCTGAGACAATAAAATGACAGACAAAAATATGTCGTTACTATTTTACTTTATTAATACAAATTATGTATATTGATGTCAATATGACTTGCTGGTGATTTTTGCTGAACACTGAAACAGCTAGAGGTTTACAATCATACATTTGGCCGACGCGATACTAGAGTGCACAGACTCAGAGACCAGATTAAAATCTGGTGGTCTTCTAGCGCAATGTGCATGCATACATTGCTTTACGCAATCGACTCAAAATGTTACCATCAAGCTGCCTAAATGTCAACTAAAATTTGTTTGATGAGTAAAAGCTTATGTAAATGTGGCATAGTGCAAACAATTTACTCAAAATCTTATATGAAATAATATTTCATAAATTACTTCATGAATACTTACAAATTTTTATATATTAACATTAGTAATGTTTATTGACAGTTAAGATTATTAATATTTAAAATAATTTATGTGAATTATCAGTGTCAACAAGAATTTATGTAGCAAACACTATTTATTACTAAGTCAGTCAATAGTAATATTCAAGAAATCAATAAAACTTTGAACCCGGGATTACACAGTTGGTAGTGTGCCGTGATTTGGTATATCGTGCCCAAGGTGGTGCAGGTTCGAATCCCATCTGGAGAAGTTTTACCCTTCCATGAAAATTCAACAATGTCTATTTTCATCCATTGATTAGCTAAAATGGAGAAGTTTCAACTGATTACCTTCTTATAATGGTAATACAAGCCCAGTATGATTGTTAACTTTGATTTAATTATAAATTAATATGTTAATGAAATGAAACTATCATACATACCACTGGCACTGCATATTCCTTTCTTCTGACATCATGAAAATTTCAACGAAAATGTCGATAACAAAAAACGTTGAAAACAAAAAAGAAACACACAAAAGTGAAAACAAATCGACAGTTACAGCACTGACAGGTACATGCATTATTTTGAAGTGTAGGGAAGTCTGGAAAGAGCAAAATGGTGTCAAGATTGGAAGACCTGACACAAATTACTATAAATTCATCAAAGATAGACTGGAATGGAGTGGTATAAAATGCAAAATCTAGTTGTTGTTTTTCAACCAAACAATAATGAAAATGTGCTGTACTTTGTCATGTTTGACACAAAATAACACAATGAGTGAATGACAAGAAATAAAAAACGGCAACTTATATTGTCAGGAAATTTGACACCCCTTCCTTTGTTAGGTTGCCAAGTTTTCTTTGAAAATATTGACATGGGAATGTGTTATATTAATATTATATTAATTATTATATTTGGACTGTAATAATATAAAAAATTACATTAAATCAATGTAACACCTTCGTTCATGCCAAATTACAAGCATTATCATTTAATGTCCGAATCGAGTACACGTCCGAATACATGCAAGTTGTTATTTTACAAAAGTCATATTTTCAGGCTATTATAAATCTCTGTAGTACGTGTTGATAATAGAATATAAATCAATCTAAATGATTCATACAATTTCTTTTCATTTAAGACCAAAATTATGAAAATACCGCCGAGGATTAACGTCAGGCGACATTGACGTTCGTGGCTGAATTTGTGGATAGGGCTCCCCTGACAATAACGCTTCGCCGCAATTAAAATGAACATAACATAAAAAACTAATGGTGTTGTTTTATTGTTAAGATATTTACCTTTAAAATTATGTCCCTCCACACGTATAAATTTATCAAATAGTGTTTAGAAATTCACATTTTGCTCTTTGTTTTGATATAGCGCAGCAGACGATGAATCGATCAACCTCGGATAAAAACTACGCCATAGCCTAATCTATAACGAAGAATTTGATTGGTCAATGATAGAAATACGTCAAGGGGTTCCCCGCGGAATTTAATTTAACTGGGACTGGTTTCCCAAAAAAAGCCTAAAAATAGCGCGCCACGTCACAACGTTATGTAAACGTTATCGATTTCTCCCGTTTGACGTCACGTGACTGAACACTCTAATACTAGGGATTTTATATATAAAAGAAAAAAATAATATTGAAATGAATTCTCGGTGAATTACGGTTGTTAATATTATTTTTACTGTAATTCCTGGTAGTATTTGGACCATTTAGTCCATTATATAGTAACATAATGACATCCCATCCAAGCTTTAGTGATGGATGGGGGGCATTATTTTCCATGAGCCTTTCGGCTTCACATGTATACATAGCAATATCATTCTAGCAGATCGATTAACATCGCTTCGTTTAAAGAGGTAAAAATCGAGTACGTCCGTACCGGAAGTACTCTTCTTTATCCTCATATTTTAAAGCACACTATTAAAGATGTTTTGTTGCATATACTCATAGGGTGGGTACATAAATAATAAACATATACATTTATATATATCTGTAAATTGATAGGGAGGGTGTATACATGCTCAGCCTCCGGCTCATTCCAATAATGCCCCCCATCCATCACTAAAGCTTGGATGGGGTGTCATTATTTTCCATGAGCCTTTCGATTTCACATGTATACATAGCATATTTAAAGGCAACAAAACATAACCAAAAAGCATAGAATCAATAACCATTGTTATTCCCATATGATATACAACATACAAATAAACATATACAAAACCATATACATTAGTTACTAAAAACTGATTCAAGGTAAGATAAATGTTCATTTGAAACAGAATTACGCATGTAAAACTTTTTAAAATTTCTATCTGAAGACCAATCTGCAGTACTTAGAATATTTTTTAATGAGCAGCCCTTACTAGCTGCATGTGAAGTAGATGCACCCCTAAAACTATGAGCTTTAAACAAAGATATATCTATTCCTGATAATTCTAGAACTGTTCTTAGCCATCTGGCCACTGTACTAGTAGTTACTTTACAATAAGTCACATATGAAACAAAAACATCATTACTTTTCCTAAGATCAGACGTTACATTAATATATTTTAATAAGGTATGCATAGGACACAGACTTTCATCTGAAAAATGTTCAACTTTCATAGTATAATTACTTCCTAGCCTGGAAGTCTTAAACCTAACCGGGAAACAAAAAATCAGTTCATGTTGTGTTTGCAACATATTATCAATGTTCATAGCCACTAATGTTTGAGCTCTTGGTGCAGCAGCTAAGGCTACCAAGGCAACAGTTTTCAAAGTTAACATCTTGAGATTAATACACTCCAAAGGAAATAATGAAGATAAAAACTTTAATACACACGAAACATCCCATGTGAATTTGTACTTCGGAATAGCCGGTTTACTGGAAAAAACACCTTTCATGAAACGTGTAATCAAAGGACACTCCTTGCACCATGTATTTCCAAAAAATGGTAAAGTTTGCAACAACACTGCCTTATGGGTGTTTAACACAGAGTACGATTTTCCAATTTTGAACAGGTAAAACAAATAATATAAAACTACAACCTCAGTCGTTGAGAGTATACTTGAACCCCTTGTATGATTCCAAATAGTCCAGCTTTTCCAAGCATATCCATATTGTTTACGTGTCCCATGGCTCCATGACGACAGTATGATATCTGTAACTGGTCTTGAAAGTCCTTGACTCGCCAATGCTGTCCTGATACAATGACTGCGTGCATCTTCATATCTCTCAATGGATGATTTAATCTGTTATGAGGTAGAAACAAAAGATCATTATGTCTAGGTAATCTTACTGGAAATGCTATCATATTGTTAAGTACAAGAGGAAACCAAGATTGTGACCTCCAGAAAGGAAAAATCAAAATTGCCTTTTCAACTTTGTCCTGTAAGATCTTAGAAATGACTTTCCCAATCAAATTGAAAGGTGGAAAAATATATGGCAAATATTTAGACCAATCTATAGTAAAGGCATCACTATGTATGGCTCCTGGTTCTGGATACCAAGATACAAAGGTTTTAATTTGATTATTCAACCTTGAAGCAAACAGATCTATATTGGGGGTAAAAAATTGCTTGCAAATCCTATTGAAAACATCAACCTTAAGCTTCCATTCAGTTGAATCTGAAAAATTTCTTGAATAATAGTCTGCAGTATTAATACACCCTGGAATATGCACCGCAGATATATATATATATCTCTTGCTAAGCACCAATTCCAAATATCACCAGCTAATTGATTCATATTACTTGAACACATACCCCCCATGTTATTTATATAGGCTATTGCTGATGTATTGTCACATTGAATCTGGATGTGCAAACCTGTCATATTACCATAAAAGGATTGTAATGTATAAAACGCAGCCAATAATTCAAGATAGTTAATAGAATTTTTAGATTCCTGACTACACCATCTACCACCAGCATGTTTATCATTGTGTAAGTCTATGCCTCCCCAACCTAAAAAACTGGCATCAGTTCTACATTTGCAATCAATAGTTTTGGGTCTAATTTTCTTCCCATTTTTGTTTTCTACATTATCAATCCACCACTGTAATTCCAATGTACTACTATAGGATAATCTCAATTTATTATCAAAATTTTGATTTGAACCTAAACCTAATACTTTATCTTTTTCTAATTTTCTGTAATGCAAAGGTGCTTCTAAGACTGCGTGAAAAGCATTTACAATAGAACCAATAAGGGATGCCAAGTCTCTAACAATAATCATGTGTTTATTAAGTAATGATTTACACTTATTAATAATCTTTTGAACCTTTTCTTCAGTCAAATATACTTTAAATTGTACACTATCAATTATAAATCCAAAGAAAACTATTCTTTGAGTGGGAATCAAAATTGATTTATCCTTATTAGCTATAAAACCTAGTCTTTCTAAAGTTTGTAACATAATTTCAGTATTATTTTGACAAACATCATTATTTTGGTCCATATTTATGGAATCATCAATATAATAAGAGCATCTTATATTATGAAGCCTAAACCATGCATAAACTGGTTTAAGAATCTTAGTAAAGACATAAGGTCCTGTTTTTATACCAAATGGCATAACTATAAACTTAAATAACTGATTTTGCCATGAAAATTTCAGATATTTTTGATAATCCTGATGTATGGGTATAGAAAAATATGCATCTTTAAGATCAACTGAAGTCATATAATCTTTTTCTTGTAACAGATCTAATACAGTTTTAAAAGTCTCCTGTTTAAAGTGATCATGATGTATAAACTCATTCAAATATCTAAGATTGATAACTGGCCTAAACTTGCCATTTGGCTTCTTAACAAAAAACAATGTAGAAATAAAATCGTTTTCTTCCTTTGACGATGAAACAATAGCACCTTTCTCAAGCAAGGTTTTTATCTCATTATCAAGAATTTCCCACTGAACTTCATTAAAAGGAATTTCTTGAGGTATTCTAGTTTGATATGGTTGTTTTATAAATTCAATACAATAGCCAGAAATGGTGTTAATAACCCATTTATCTTGGGTTATTTTGAGCCATTCGTCTAAACAAAATTTAAGTTTTCCAGAGTTACTTACCTCTGTATTTATTTTTCGTTTGGGGAAAAAGGCTCTGTAGCTGTACTACTTGACTTCTTTGTCTGTTTACTATTTTTGTAAGAGCCTCTGTAACTATTTCTTTTTGTGTATGGTTGATAACGATAATTATCTTGTCCACCATATTGTTTATAACCATAACCGGTGTATCCACCTCTTCTAGAAAATTTAACACTAGCATTTCCTTTATTAGAATAGCTGCTATATTTACCAAGGTTAGTGATAGAATCACAAGCTTTGATTTCCTTGGTGATGTCATTTCCAAAAAGTTTGTTAGTAATAGGTTGTGAAATTTTACACAATGGAAAAAATTTCTTCTTCAAATTAGGTTTAATATCATACCGTCTACGCACTGATAAATTAAATTGAGCCTGCCCCATCAGAGTAAGGGCATCACCAAGGAGAGATTTATTCTCCTCATTGGAAACAATTTGACTTTTCAAGATTTCAGCAATCCTTATAACTGCAGTTATACTGCCAGCAACAAGTTTTTGAATTGACGCTAGTGATCTATCATGAACCTGAGTTTGTTTGTCCATAGCCTGCCAAATCTCACTGTTCACTAATGGAGAACCTATCATGTCACAATTTTCAGGAATGTTATACTTAGTTATCAAGGTGTCAGTTTCACACTGAGTAGTACATGCAATATTTATCATATTTGCAAGAGAATTAGATGTGGGTTTTCCTTTTACTGGTATTTTCAATTGGGGAAGATCCCATTCATTACCCTCATTATCATATAGGGCATCATTCATGTTCAATTTTATCCTTTTGTGAGAATTAATATCTTCATCCACAATTTCACCATCAGATAAATCTCTAGGGTCAAAGGTTATATTCATATGAGATGATGTGTTACTGTTATCATAATAATCAGAGTCTGACTCTGATGTGATATCTCTATGCCCACCACGTGATGTACGAGGTTTATTCTGATTGGCAAGTTGGCCACTAAGTCCCAGCAAAGATTTGAGGTTTTCAATATCACTAGCTGACATTTTTGACAAGTCAAATTTAGAACTATCATTATTATTCAAATCACTATTACCTTTTTTGATGGTTTGTTTACAACCGGAAGTGGATGTCTGATTTTTTCCACCTGTGTTTACAGGTTTGCCGGAGTTTCATTCATTCTTACCGGCTTTGTCAGATTTCTTGTCAATTATCATAGAATTGTCATTCTTATTACTACTTTTCTTCTGCACTTTCTCCTTCGGAGCGGCATATACAGTAGATTTAATTCTTCTGTTTTCCATGTCCGAAAACCCTGAGAATTCGCTATCATCACTGAGCGATATTTCGTCATTTTTAGATGACATTTTCTCTGAATAAATAAATATCCACAACGAAAATAATTGATTTGGCACTTTGTACACAATCAATATTTTCCGATAAGCGAATACTTACCAATCCAATCAATATCTAATCACAAGATTATATCGGATAAATTTCAACAAATTTACGATGTTTACACGTCGAACGCTTTAATGATTATGAGGATAAAGAAGAGTACTTCCGGTACGGACGTACTCGATTTTTACCTCTTTAAACGAAGCGATGTTAATCGATCTGCTAGAATGATATTGCTATGTATACATGTGAAGCCGAAAGGCTCATGGAAAATAATGTGTTTTACAGTCTACAGAAATCTTTAAAATCTCGCCAACACTCAAGTTCACTCCCATTGTCACACTTCTTAGTTCATTGTGCTCACACTTAAAGCCTATTGTTATGTGTCTTGTCCTTTCATGGTGCAGTCAGTAGAAAAACACTCGAAATCCTCTTATCTTGCTATGATGTCTGGAAATGCCTGATCCCTTCCTTGAAACTGAAACATTTACTCCATGACAGCTAAGGTTCCAAATGACACAACATTCTAGCCAGTAGGCAAATTAATAGCTCATCCTATCAACAAACATGCATTTTAAATGTTATAATTTGCAACAGTTAGGTTGCAAACTTTCTTCAGTCTGCAATTCATTTACAGTAAAACTATTGAATGTCTCCCAAAAGGCTCAAACAAAGGCTTGGGCCCATAACTGAGCAAAAATACTATAGTTTTACTGTTCATATTGTAATTATGCCAATACCAAATGTCATAATTATTATGTCCTGTCCAGAGGTCATTCCATGTGCAACATCAGTCAGTAAACTTAACTAGTATCATCAGTTGTCAGCTGACTCGGATGCACTACTGAAATCAGTAACCAAATTTAAAATATAAAAGTTTAATTAAAAAAGCACTTTAAATGCTGCTTCCATATATATAAGTGCTGTAACGATACACGGGTATACCAGTATGTTGCTATACGCAGCTGCGGCAATACGTACCGTGGTATGGATTTAACGTACCGGTTTTTGACGATATCTTTTATTTCACTGGAAAATTCTTTCCTTCGCGAAACAAAAGTGGCAAAACATCAGTTTTTCCTTTTCATTCGATCTAAGTTTAAGTTACTAGAACCTTCAATTGGTTATAGGGAACTTGTGCAAAACATGTTGTTGAGTCGAATACTTAGGGCCAGAAAGAAACAAGCATGACGCCCAGGAACTTGATTGCTATGGTGTTCTGTAGCTAAGGAGGAGATTGTTTCCTTCACCCTAAGCATCTTTGTCATAAGCAAAACATATACCACAGTCCTTAATGACCCTATAGACTAGAGACTTGATTCAAGTAGTTGTATATAAACCCACAATATATCATGGTACGTATACGGTGCTAGCGTATTGCAATACATCGCGATATGCTTCTGGTGTACCCTGACAGCCCTAATTATATATGGTCAGCCAACTACAAATTTGTACGATAATTATATCATACTAAATTAAATTTAACATTTTATGTAATGAAACTGGACTTTTAAAAGGTCAGTGTTATATAAAATAATGAGTTTATGTGATCTTTCTTATAGTTCATTCCTTTTATAATAAAAAAGTAATTATTCTAGTTTCCTCTCCATCACAAGCCTCTAGTAGATTTTACACGCTCCCAGATTTTCTCTTAATATGTTGGAACTATTTTGTCTTCAAGCTAATTCTTGAGTACTTGTGTTTATTGCAAATTTGCTGAAATAATGTCTTAAATGAGACATGAATTTCTTTACTTACCGGTCATATTTCATGGTTGGTCGGAGAAATGTTGTTTTATTTATTATTGTTTGTGAAGTTTGGTAGAGAAGTTTTCTTGTAATTCAGACAATTAGATGATTAATCTCTGTGTCTTAGATACAACTTTATTGATCTTATAAGTTTCTTGTTTTTCAATAAGATATGAAATTTGTCTTAGTCTAGTGATAGTTACCATTCCTTCTAGTTATAAGATACATAACTGGTGTGGATAAGTCAGTTAGGGCTGTATACTAGATCCATATATCTTGAAATCACATCGAAAGTGTCATATTGTATCCAAACCAAAACAATATTAAGAAATAGTGGCACATATTATCAAAGGGAAACCACTCTTACTAACATAAGTCATGTAAAAACACGAAATTCTGTACTTTTTTCACATCCCAAAAATTAGTGTTACTTTTCCTTGAGGACCCTTTTAATATTATCAGAATTTTACTCTCTTGAAAGTAGTATATCCTAATAGAATTGCAATGATCATTTCACAACTTGTATCATATTGCAAAATGCTTGAACTGATGAGCAACCCTTGTTAAGAACATATTTTATAAGCTGCAGAACTGCAATTTTCAACAAAGGCTTTTCACCTTAGTGCAAACATTGAGAAGTTGTATGAAATCACAAGTCCTGCTTAGGTCAACCAAATGTTTTTCTTTACTAGTGATTATTTTATGACAGAATATTTTTATTATCAATGTTTTCTGTATATTTCAGGCCACCAATCTCCACAAGTTCAAGGCTCACACGTATGGAAGTCCAACATTTTGTGACCAATGTGGCTCATTATTATATGGACTTATTCATCAAGGCCTCAAGTGTGAGGGTAAGTGTTTTTGTTTATTCTTATATAATATCTCTCATTTATGGAGGGCGAATTCTGAAAAAAGCCGCGGCTGTGGCATAGTAGTTACCATGTCTGACTTCGAATCCGGAGATCGCGGGTTCGAGCCCAGTCACTGTAGGTCATACCCTATACACTGTTGTTGGCCTCGTGGTAGGGTTAGTTAGTACTGATGATAGAAAAGTGTCCAGGAAACCTATAGTAGGAAGAGCTGGCCGTCCTTTATATGACCTAAATATGTGTTGAATACAACGTTAAAGAAAAACAACAACAACAAATAATGTTGTTGAAAGATGGAGACCATACTGTATTATATTCAACATTTTTCTGACTGTAAAAATCTGATTATATTAAACAACAGCATTGTTTCTGAAACATGATGATTATTAAGTTTGCAAGGCAGTTCTCTTATTTAAAAGCTGCTATGTTTGATTGTCATGTTTATTTAACTCTATAAGCAAACATTGTTATCTTGTAAAATGGATATTTTTCCACTCAAATATAACTTCAGGCTAAAGTTATTAACATGATTGCTTTTTACATGTATTGAGTGGTTTTATCATAATGTTTATATTGGAATCAAGAATATATGTCAATAGTTTGGTTGATTTGTGTTTCATTGTTGTCCTACATTGTTGTTATAGCTCAAGATTTCTCCTTTACATTGTTGCTTTTAATCACTTCTCTTATTACTGGAATCCAAGGCAAAATTGTTATACCCATGCATTGCATTGCTGTGAGAGAACAATATTTCATCTTTCAATCTTTCATATAATCAAGTGTACTTTTTGTGATGACTAAATTCAACAGTGATTTATGATTGAAATAATCACAACCATGCAAATTCTTGGTAAATAATCACTAAAAAATTCAGGCAACTGTTATCAAAATATTTTAGCAATAAAACAGATAACCAAGATACTGTATCAGTTTGCACAAAAATATATAATGAATTATCAAGATACAGCAAAGAACTTTATAATGAACAACCAAGTCACTGTATAGGTTTAAACAGCATAAAAATATGAACACCCAAATCACAACTTCCTTTTAACAATACTACAATGGACAACCATGTCAATGTATGGATTCAGACAACATTATAATGAACAACCAAGTCAATGTATGGATTCAGACAACATTATAATGGACAATCAAGTCAATGTATGGATTCAGACAGCATTATAATGGACAATCAAGTCAATGTATGGATTCAGACAGCATTATAATGGACAACCAAGTCAATGTATGGATTCAGACAGCATTATAATGGACAACCAAGTCAATGTATGGATTCAGACAACATTATAATGGACAACCAAGTCAATGTATGGATTCAGACAGCATTATAATGGACAACCAAGTCAATGTATGGATTCAGACAGCATTATAATGGACAACCAAGTCAATGTATGGATTCAGACAACATTGTAATGGACAACCAAGTCAATGTATGGATTCAGACAGCATTATAATGAACAACCAAGTCAATGTATGGATTCAGACAGCATTATAATGGACAACCAAGTCAATGTATGGATTCAGACAGCATTGTAATGGACAACCAAGTCAATGTATGGATTCAGACAGCATTATAATGAACAACCATGTCAATGTATGGATTCAGACAGCATTATAATGAACAACCATGTCAATGTATGGATTCAGACAGCATTATAATGGACAACCAAGTCAATGTATGGATTCAGACAACATTGTAATGGACAACCAAGTCAATGTATGGATTCAGACAGCATTGTAATGGACAACCAAGTCAATGTATGGATTCAGACAGCATTATAATGAACAACCATGTCAATGTATGGATTCAGACAGCATTATAATGAACAACCATGTCAATGTATGGATTCAGACAGCATTATAATGAACAACCATGTCAATGTATGGATTCAGACAGCATTATAATGAACAACCAAGTCAATGTATGGATTCAGACAGCATTATAATGAACAACCATGTCAATGTATGGATTCAGACAACATTATAATAAACAAACAAGTCAATGTATGGATTCAGACAGCATTATAATGAACAACCATGTCAATGTATGGATTCAGACAGCATTATAATGAACAACCATGTCAATGTATGGATTCAGACAGCATTATAATGGACAACCAAGTCAATGTATGGATTCAGACAACATTATAATGGACAACCAAGTCTCTTTATGGGTTCTACAAAATAATAATGGACAACATTCTGTTCAAACCTGGCCTTGTTTTTGTTTCAATAGAGAAATGTCATAATTTTCAAAGATAAGAAAATAAACATAAAGCATACCAATGTAAGAAAAAACAAACATTTTCTACTTATAATAGTTGGCAGTATGATCTAACAAGTCACATAGATACATTATTTTCTTTGATGAAGTACTATTTATCTATGTATTGCTGCAAGTTGTGTTTTGATTCATATTTCATGGAATTGTTTAGCCGCCAGGCTAGCTCAGTTGGTAGCTACAAATCTACTAATCGAGGGGTCGTGGGTTCGATTTCCGGGTGGGGTATACTTTTGTGGAGCTTGGTCATGAAATTATTTCTATGACCATTCTCTCTCCTTGAAAAATTTGATGGTATGAAGCTGTGTAAATGATTAATTTATCTTTCAATTACTGTCAAATCTGCATGTGTGGACAACTGAAATTCACAATGTTGTCAATGTTGACTTACTATAGCCGTCTGGAAATATTAGAGATATGATTTATTTTACACAGAGCTCTTTTATAAACTTATTCTACATATTTTCATTTTACAGAATGATACTTTGTTATTTACATTAACTCAGTAATTTTTACATGTAAAATAATACAAGTTGATTTTCATGCAAATATCTGTCATTTCTCTTTTTGGGATTTTTCTAAATTAAGATTAAAAAAAAAGACCAGATGCCATTTTGAAAAATCATGATTTTGAGTAATTTCGATGACTGACAAAATTGCTGGAAATTCAGAATTTTAAATAATACATGTATAAGCAATTTATTAAGTATAATTTGCCTACCAGATGCCATTTCGAAAAATTGTAATGGAGCAGTATATATTTCATATATTAATTTTATTTCATCATATCAATTCTATCTATTCTAATGATATTTTATACCACCATAAAACATGATTATAAAATATGAATAATGATGAAATTCTTTTAATGTCTTATCTTGATTTCAATAAATATGATACAATTCTATTCATCTGGATTTCTAGTCATAGAATGTCAGGCCTCTTACAGTGTAACATGAAATAAACAGATACAATAAATGGGTAATCAACATCTTTTATAGGTATTGAATCAATGGGACAATAGCAAGGCTTACCATGAGAATGGCCAATTGTAAAGTTACCAATGAATATGAAATTAGATGAATGTATAATACAAATTGTTCCTTATTCCTTTTCTGTGACAGTCAGATCTTTACCTAGAATTCTTTATAAAACCATTTTGTCACCAAGACTGACAAGTCTTGTCAATAGATAGCATTGCATAATAGATAAAAGCAATGCATAAACTAAGTTGAATCTGACCCCTGTTTGACTGGCTGTCCAACCGTGAGTCTTTCTAGTATAGCATACATTCACATTTTGAGAGTGACAACTTCTATTTAATTTTTAGGAATCACTTTTCCATCATGCTTACCTGACAAGTTCATTTTAATCTGGCTGTCGAAGACAAGCTGTACTTTTTAAACACCCAGATTTGTGAATCATTGCCAACTTGTATCTCCAGCTGCTTGTTGGGCATAATAGCAACTTACAGTGACAAGTGTATTAGTTGTCTGTTTAATATCTAAGTCAAACTGTTTTCATCTGATTTGCCTGTCCAGTTTCTGAATGTTTGTGGCTTGCAGGATAGATAGCTTGTTAATAATTGACTTTAATGAGCAGATAATTCTTTCTTAACTAGACCCAAGAGTTATGGTTCTTGAATCTTGCAATATTTGATATATTGTGTTGTACTCCAATCTCATAAACCATTTAAAACTCTGATAATATGGAGGAATAGGAAATTAAGCAATAACTTTAAGTATGAATCAACATGTCGGAAGATTATAGGATTATGATGGATTTCAAGGAAGCCATTAACCGATTTCATGTTTTAGTTATCATGACAGCCCTATTTTTAACAGAATATAAAGTGCAGCTTTGTATTATTTTAAATACTACTATTTGCCATTGCATGTCACTTTTAGTTTGCATGTTTTGTATAAAATTGTCAAGCAAAATTGTCAAGCTGCACTTTATCAGATGAAATGATATCAAAAGTCATGTATTATTATTAGAGCTTTAATAGGAATCCTGTTTATGTATCAGACATTTTGTTTCCATTATTTTAATATGTTTCTGATAGAAACGCATAAGCTTTTCTTTAATGTAAAATTTGTTGAGAGAACATAGGCGGATCTAGTCAGGGGGGCCGGACCCCCCTAGAATTTTCAAAATGTACCTTTCCAGTAGTGTATTTATTGACAATTATAAGTCATTTTTTAAGTAGCAGAAAGCAATTTTTCTTGGTGCAAAACTTTGGACCCCCCCCCCCTAGAAAAAGTTCTGATCCCCTCTAGAAAAAAATTCTGGATCTGCCCCTGGAAAAAAATTGTAGATTTTGTCTCATAGTCAGCAAAAAGTAATGGAAAATAAAGTTAATGGAATAATAAATAATGGTTTTATAAAATTGTTTTCAGTATTGCCAATGTTCTTATACTGACATGTAGACTGTGTTATTGTTTTGTTTATAGTTTGTAGTCATTATTATTTAAAGGACAAATAGTAAAGTTTAAAACTAAGAAAGCTGTATATTGATTTTCGTAACTTTATACCTAAGATGGTAGAGTCTGTAGACTGTATGGGTGGGGAGTTTTGATATTTTAGAGAATATTCTGTAAGCAGGGTTGGAATAATGTATTGTATTGTGCTTAATGCAGCATTTTATCATTTTTTACTTGAGGTTTCCCCATGTTCAGTAGTGGACTGTGGCAAATCCTCATTAAAATTTGTCTAGGACGATTACATTCGACTGCCTTTGCACTATTAAAGGTGTAATTACTGCTCAAATTAATATAGTCCACTATAAGCGTTTATAAGCAGAGGATATGCTGTTTGTGCAATTAAAGTATGTCTAATCCAGTTTTTGTGAGGGGAAGTTCTCTTGTTAATTGCTTACATTTGTTATATAATCCTGTGTTTATATGTTATATCAAAACACCATGTGGGACAGCCCTGTTAGCCCTTTGATTCCTTCTGTCATGGCTTGATTAGGCGCAATATACAGACTTATTTCACATATCCACATCTAAATTGGATGAAATTACCACAATGGTAACTCAATAGGGAAAATCACATGTGAGTTTTTATCAAATTTCCATATCTGCATTCAATTGGTAATATCACATCTGACTCAATCAATATACATAACATCTGAACTAAATTAGAAAAACCGCGGCTGAACTCATTTGGAAATATATGATATTAGAACTAGATATGACCTCTATTGAAAAGCTGATCTCTGAAATCAAATTAAATATCATCTCTGAACTTTAAGGATACTGATGCATCACATCACATTTTAACTAAATGGAAGCTTAGTTAAGTTATAAAGGCAATTAACCTGGGTCTGTAGCCCAGTTGGTAGTGCACCTGGATTACAAATTTAGTGTCTCGATGGGGTATGGGTTTGAATCCCACCTGGGGAAGTTAAACCCTTCCATGAAAATTTGACAATAATGTCAATTTTCCTCCTTAAATAAGGTATATGGAGAAGTTTCCAACCTTGTGGAAAGGTAGGTGAGTACTGGTTATAGACAAGGGTCCAGGAAAGCTAGGTTAGGTGTGCTTGACGCTGTATAATAACCTAAAAAATTGTGTTGATACAGTGTTTAAAACCAGTATAATCACTTATAAAGGCAATTACAGATGATAATTATGGTATCATATTTAAAGCCACTATTAAAAATTTTCAATCACAAAGTGGCTGCTTTAGTTAATCCAAATCAAACTTAGATCACTGGGTTATCAGAGTCAATGCAGTGTACTTAAAACATTGTAATCAGGCAATTAACTTCTTGTCCCAATTAACTTAAATAGAATGAAGAGTTAATGATGATTCAATCAAAGATTTAAGTCAGAGAAAAAAAAAACTTAATTTGATTCACTTTCGTCATTCAGAGTTTGATCATAAAAAATTCAAGCTCAATTATTAGCTACAGTGCAAATTCAATTGATTACTGAATACAATGAACCAAACATGGAGAGCAATTCAATAAAAAATATCAGGAGATAATAAAAAAAGCTTTTCTCTTTTTTTCAGCAAGAGTGTACATTAATTTATTGGAATATTATACATGTATAGAAAAAAGTAAATGTCACATTAACCGGAACCAATGGTCTTATTTATCACCTCCCTGCCGAATTCAAATTAGGATTTGCAAGTTTATTGCCCATAGATTTAATCATGAATCCTGGACGCTATACATTACAGTACTAAATTTATACAGCAAGGAAAAAGACCTTTTTAATATTGACAGTAAAACATATAAAACATAATTGACAGAAAACAGATATGTGAATATCTGGTTGCATTCAAATTTATATCTCTTGAATATATAAAATGAACATTGCCTGTTTAAATGTACAGAATTAAGAACACCAACAAACCATGCATCATTTTCAACCAATCAGGAATGCCTTAGATAAATCTAGCTTGAAACTGAGACTGGGCAATACAAGCAATTTCAACCAGCAAGTTTTTTTTACATAACAAGCTTTTTCACAACCATCTCCGATACCAAAATTTAAGAACAGGACTTAGTAATTACCTCCCTTGCATATGAAAATAGAATAACTTTTGTTCATTAAAAATTAATGTTGCCATTATTAAAATATCTAACATGGTAAAAAGTTTAGGAATACAACTTAAAAACAAATAAAACTTTTTCTAGAATTATTGAGCCACCATAAAACATAGTTTTTAGTTTGGGATTTAATATCTTAATTAAAACTATAAATATTATTTTTTCGTCACTGTAAATAATTTTAGTTTCATCTATATAAATACAATTATGTATACAGTTTATGTGATGGTTTAATGTAATAATTGCAATACAATGACTGAAATTTCTTGTTGCGTACTAGGAGTACTGCAGTTTAGTAAAAGTAATTTTTGTAAGCCAGAACTAGTTCTTCAAAGGCATTGATGGACAAAGATTATCATTACTTATTATATTTTACTGGGTTTAATGCCATGTCAACACATTTTGGTCATTTTACAGTGTCCAGCACACCTAACCTAGCTTTCCTGGACCCTTGTCTATAAACAGTACTCACCTACCCTTCCACAAGGCGGAAACTTCTCCATATACCTTATTGATGGAGGAAAATCAGTCCGACATTATTGTCAAATTTTCATGGAAGGGTATATAACCTCCCGGGGTGGGATAACAGTTTAGGTTAAAGCAGCATTTACAGTGTGCATTATGTTACGCACATGTGCTTGTCCAGACTTGGAGATCATGAAATTCTCCCAAAGGCTAAAAACAACACCAGGACATAAACAATTGAATTTTACTTTTAACTGGCCTACATCATGTTCTGTAAACAGCAAATTATTCACCCAATAGGAGCCTTTACTTCATTTCTTATTTATGAACACCAGTTTGTGGTGCATTTTAGACATGACTCGCAGATGTCTGCACAAAATTTGCTTTTCCTTCAATATTGAAGCTAAACCTCAAGATACTCAAGATGTTTTAGTAAATCACTGGGGACCATAAAGATAATTACCTCTCTAAATAAGGTTTTCGGTATAACAAAATGACAAATACTTCTCATGCATTCCCAGAAGAGTTAGGAAATAAAATGAAAACACCTGAGTTCATCAAGGATCCAGTCTCTTCATACCAAAATAAAAACAACAGAAAAAAACATTGTTGTGATATTCTAATTTGAAATGATCAATTATGGTGAAATAAATCAGAAGTAAATTTTTCTGAGTTCAATTGGTTAACTTTTGATTTTGCAACAAATATGCTTCAAAATTTTAAGCTGTTAGTAAAGATGTTCCATTAAACATCAAAGCTGATTAATGACTGCCAAGTTTTTACTGAAAATGGAAAACATATGGTATTAAACAGATTTTTCTTGAACTAATCAGAAGAACTTTAATGCTGTAAATGATCTTTTTACTCAGGCTTTATAATGACCTAATTGGTAATAAGTACAAATCAATATAAACTGAAAGCTTATACACCCCAATCTTTTATGCAGGATCTAATATGACTGCCAAGCTTTAACAATTATTATAACCCCCCCTCCCCCCCAAAAAAAAACAAACCACCAAAATACCCTCTGGGGTATATAGTAGTCAGCTTGTCCGTTGGTCTGTAATTTTACTTTTGCTCAATTTCTCAGCACCTATTGTACAGATTTGATTCAAAACTTCACACATAGACCTGTTATCAAGCAGGCATGTGCATATCCTATCTTGGTTAGGTCCATTGATTTTTTTTGCTGAGTTATAGCCCTTGAATGAAAATCTTTTTCCACTCATTTTCTCAGCTCCTATTGTATGCATTTGTTTAAAACTTTTTGACCAAGATCATGAAGTGTTCTTGGACTAACCAAAATCTATTTTTATTATTTCATGAACTTGAAATATTCATGAGCCTTTGGTTAATGAACTGCTTAAGATCCAGGAACAGTAAATAACTAAAATTCTAAAATTAAAATCGATAATTTTGTGCCATATTATCTTCATGAATTTTTCATGACTTTTTCATGCACTTAATTCATGAACCTGTATAAATGATTCATGAATTATGTATGAATAAGAAGTGATCATTTAATAGGGGGAGAAATAGACAAGGTGACAGAGTAGGAGAGAGTATTTTATTTTGTTGGGTTAAATGCCGTAGCAACACACTGTAAAGGTCATAAAACAGCGTCCAGCGCACCTAACCTAGCTTTCCTGGACCCTTGTCTATAACCAGTACTCACTTATCCTTCCACAAGGCCCAAAACTTCTTCATATACGAGTAGGAGAAAGAGAGGAAAAACAGAAAAAAAGGAGAGAAAATGAGAGACAGATAAAAGAGAGAGACAAAGAAAGGAGTAGAGAACAAGCTATTGTCTCCTGTAATTATACTGATACTTAGTAGCTAATTCTAGACACTATTTATTGATGTTTATGGCAACCAGACTCTTTAACTGGAAAATTCTATAATAGATCTTTCTAGGTATCCTGCAATTTACTGGCACGTCTAGAAAGGTCCTGAGGCTTACTTGACACATATAATTGGCTATATAACATACTATTTTACCCTCCTGATAGGTCTGTAGGCACCAAGTTTCTCCATTTAATGTTTTTTTATGGACTCCTACATATAAGTAGCACATAAGAAACAAATTAATTAGCATGCTTTAGAATCTTGTGAGTAAACAATTTAGTTGCTATGGTTACTGTCATTGTCTTTAGTTTTCTCTAGCAGTAGTTCAATTTATAATGTAGCAGTTATATAGTACTGGGCAAAATTACCGACTATCTTAAGTGTATGGAATATTGAAATATTTTTATTTTATTGTGACTGGGTTTAATTAACGCTGTGTCAACACAAATTTTTGGGTTTTTTTTATGGCGTCCAGCACACCTAACCTAGCGTTCCTGGACCCTTGTCTATTACCAGTATTTGCCCTTTCAGAAACTTCTCCATGTACCTTATTAACAAGGTTTTACGAAGGAAGAATCTGGTGATTGGATTGCTGAATGTCGGTGGACGGGCGAGCTGGTGTCAACAATTGGTTTCCGCTTCATAACTTAAGTTAGAAATGAGCTATTGTTACCAAATAAATTTTTACTTAAATCTCAGGCCATATTGCTAGTATTCTTTGTAAAATGACAAAATAAAGTAATGGAATTATGATATTTTAATAATAAATCTGTCTATTTAAGTTTTTGAAAATAGGTTTTCAGTATTTTCAAAAACTTTTTACTTTCACCCATGATGAGGCTGACATTTGTGTACAGTTTTGATATTATAAAATGATGGTATATACAGTGATAGAGATATGGTGTTAGGTAGGTCTAGCAGACATTTCCCTAGAGATCCTAGAATTGACAACATTGTAATGGATATAATCTGTTGACATCTGTGGCTGGGAATCTCCATATCAGCCTGAAAACATCTCCAATATTATGTTACTTTTTCTGTCTATTTTCTATGTGTATTTTTTATTTCCAGTAAATTAATGTTTTCTTACTTAAATTCAAGTGAGGCATGCTTGGATGATGTCATGGTTGGAATCTTTTTTTTAATAAGTTTTGAGAAATCTTGTGTTGCCGCCTTATTCAGAGTTTATATTAGACAGGATAATGGTTTAAAAAATCTTCATTGACATTGCTACCACTGTCTTCCAATGTTGCTCAAAATGGCACCACATTGGACTAATGTCACATAAAGAATGTTAATTCTACACTGGTAAATCCCTGGCATGTTTAAAAGTATCTTTTTCAAAATGGCTGTCATTGGTCTTATAATTAAAGTTGTTAACCATAAGTCCACACAAATTCACTTTGCCTTCTCACAACCCAGGTCCCCCACCAAAATTACTTCAGGAGATCCCTTCATTAATGGAATGTGTCTCTCTGTTGCAGGGATTGCCTGTAAAAGTTTTGATCACTAGTACAGTAAATGGTGTTAAAAGTCTTTGAAAAGTGCTAGCACTATAACTGAAATGCTTATGTAAAGTTTTAAAAGTTCAAGATTTGAATTTTGACCAAGTTGCATCTCTGTCATTTTATAAGTGATGATTTGAAAGCTTCTTGAATTAGCCTTTAAACATTAAGATGATAAGGTCCATTTGTTGCCTCCTCACAACCAGTAGTGTTTTTAAGGAAAAGCTTCCTTAAATGAATGTATTTGGCAGGATAAAAAACATCCCATCAACAATTACTAGAAAATAGCAATTGTGGTTTTCGATCTTTCAATAGCTTAGCTTTGTTATGAATAAACTTAATGTGTCACAATAATGTTTGTATTAATACAGTTTGTTTCTCAAAATAAAACTGTATTTGTACTTTCTCTCATCATAATTGACATTTCTTGATTAAAGAAGAGTTTAAAAGTGCTCTGCTTTTAATTTACTTTAAGCACTAAAGGTCTCTATTAAATCAGAAGCAAACCATAATCTATTTCTAGCTTTGTTAATTTCATTCCATGAATTTTGAGTGATTGTTACAATTAGAGTTGCAGCAGAATGAAAATAAATGCAAATACCTAATACTAACTGACTTAGAAACATTAAAAGTTGTGAGTCTGTAATGCAAGAGGCTTTAAGCTGCTGCTTGATAATTCATTCTCAGTGTATAGAAATCAATAACTAATTCTAACCAATTTCTCAAGCTTGAGAGTATCCTTTGGATTTTTTTTATAAAACTACAAGATGTTAATTGAAATATTTGTTAGAAACGGAAGGGCAGTTGATGTTTCATATGATGGCATATTCCATGACTCTATTTCATACTTAACTTTACAGAAAACCTTTGATTGATTGTGGAATAAAAAATGATTGCCTGACACCGCTCTTAGAGTAAAATTGCTATGATTGTTATGGGTCATACAGTATACAAATGCTAATTTTGAATTAATTTACTTGTTTGTATGGAAATAGTAAATAGATTTTGTTTCAAACACTTGTCTCAGGAAGCCAGTCGATAGGTCTGAGCAAAGCTAGTCTACACCCTTCTTTATTTGATTTTATTTGGACTTTTGAAGTTCTGTTTTGACCCATCAAATTGGTCTTGCAATGCATTAATTCTCATATAGGATTTAATGGGCTGGTTCTATGTGAACGTATGTTAAAAATGTCAAATAGAAAACGCATGATGGTTTTCCAAACAGTCTTCACGAAAACTTTGGTCAGCACTGGACATTAAGTCCAGCAAATTGGAATTTTGAATTCAATTTAAATTGAAAGTTTACCACACCAAAAAAATGTAAGCGAATGGCAATGAATTAAAATATGCAGTTCAAATCAATGGTTTAGCATAACATATTATAATAAAATCATATTAAAATATAAATTTAAATAACGATTTTTATTGAATATGGAAAATGTTAGCTGTAAAAGATTAAAGGACCGTTTGGCTACTAACGTTCTAAAAGTTGCTTGACCAACGGCGATTTCGAATGGACTCGGTCCACGGAACACAGGCTAAATTTGAAGGCTGGTTCCAAACTGGTTGGGGATATATCAGCTAGCATACCATGACACAAAATGAAAATAAAAGTGCCTTTGGAACAGACTGAAGACAAACTGACCATGACATTGCTGACAGAGACAAAATTTATATGCATGGTTAGCATATGGTGTCATGGGTAATGTTTATTCATCAGACAAAAGTCTGTGATTTTATTGGATGTTATTAAATAAGTGATTTGATATTGGCCCTGTTATTTGTCCGAGGGAAGTCGTATTGGCCCAAGGCCGAAGGCCGAGGGCCAATACAACTGACCCGAGGACAAATAACAGGGCCAATATCAAATCACTTATTTATTGACAATTTTATTAAATAACAACATTTAATTATAATATTTCTTCGCCGCGCGACGATTCTCTCGACATTTTCTGTTGTCTCCCAGTCGCAGACGACTTAGCAATTCATTGATCTAAGTCGGTAAATGTTTGTTTGTGTTTTGTGAAATCTACACGTCGTAAATTTTTAACATAATCGGTTAAACACTACTAAATCATGACATGAATGTTTTGAAACTGAGAATATTGCCTTTCATTTATGCAACCTGTCGGCGTCTATACATAGACCGAGTTAAAACAAAATGGCTGCCATTTACCAGTTTAAATTGCAGAAATCTATATCATTTTTGGCCCTGCTTTATTAGCCAATCAAAATACTTCAAATGCGGGCTTTATATCTATATCACTTTTCGGCCCGGGGCCAAAAAAGTGATATAGATATTGGCCATGTTATAAGGCAGGCCACCGTGTTATTGAACGAGGCAGGTGCTTTTTATTGGACAAATAACATATAGTTATTTAATAATGGATGTTATTACATCTTTAAGATTGCCATACTTACCCTTTCACATCAAACCATAACTTGCTACTGTTTGCAACATACACTTGGCACCAGTATATGAACTGGCAATAAATGAAAGATGAACAAGTTAATATAAGTGTTCTGTAGCTGTGTTTTATTTAATCGGCTGTCTTGTTACATGTCTTTAAAAGGTGTTTGGATATTGACATAATGTTGATATATTCTGGAGTTTAATTCAGACTTAGAATGTTCTATGTCTTGTTGATCTTGATTTATATTCATATTGCATGTTCTATACTCTTTAATAATGTTTTTCTCTCAAGACATTGGTTTGAGATTTCTTGCTTAATAGACATGAATTTGTACATCTTTTAATTTTTTACTTGTTGATGATTGAACTATACTTGCTCAGAAAGCTAAGTCTCAGGGTACTAAGCTCATCTTGAGGGCTGAACGAAAGACTATTGTAACTTCATTTAAGAATAAAAGAAGTTACAATAGTCTTTCGTTCAACACTCGATCTGACTACAGTCTAAAGGTCACGTGGACTTTACACTGGCTTTGTTACTTATACAAACTTTGTAGAGTTTGGTAATGAAATATTTTCTATGGCCATTCTTCTGCTTATCTCTGTAGCACAAGGCACAAGGCAGTTATCTGCCACATATGCATAGAACTATGTTAAAAAAGCTTTGGTACAGAAATCTAGGCTAATCCATGGACCATGAATATGCTTCATAATGCAATATAAAGCCCCAAACATTACTTTTATTTTGATCAATGATTGTTGCGCCTGGGATCAAATTGTATACCCAATTTTAGGGTTACCAGTTTGTATATTTATTAGAAATTCTATCAACCTCAGCAACATTCTTTTGTCCCTCATCAGAGTGCTCTTGGAGTCCTCAGAACTCTCTGGTTTCTTTTTTTTTATTGTGTAATGCTGTGTCAACACAATTTTAGGTCATTTTACGGCATCCAGCACACCTTACCTAGCTTTCCTGGACCCTTGTCTATAACCAGTACTGACACCCACCCTACTTACAAGGCCGGAAACTTCTCCATATATCTCATTAATGAAGGAAAATTGACATTATTGTCAAATTTTCATGAAAGGGACTAAAACTCTCCCCGGGTGAGATTTGAACCTGTACCCCCTTCAGGACACGAGATTCCAAATCATGGCGCACTACCAGCTGCGTCTGTCACCGACCCGGGTTCAGAACTTTCTGACAATATGGATAGTGTTGGCTTCAGTAGAATGGTTACACTGTATGTTACATTGATATTGTCTGTATTGTACTATTATTTCATTGATTATGTAATAAAGTGATGATGAATAATAATTATCATCATGACGAAATACTCAATACAAATGTTTGATTTAATATTAGAATTAATGATTACTGTCTGATAGTATTTTATAACATTTGTATGACAAAATATAATTTACTTTAATTAAACTTGATTAAGGCTTGGTTTTATAAATCGTTTCATTGATAAACCATAAATATCATACATTAATAATCAGGGTGCTTTCATTTTATAGAAATTAAAGACTGCTGCTTGTCATTCTTGTTGTCACATGACAGCAATGTTGTCTCATTTACCTAGTTAATGATAGTGAATAATGGTAGTGTATTTCAGGAAGTGATTTCTTATCTTACAATCTATATGATACATGCTTGTAAAATACATTGTGATGATATCTTATGTTAGATATTGTCTACATTTCCTGCAGAGTCAGCAGTTTTAGTAGAACATTGTATTGAGTTTATACTTGGTTATTGTTGATGGAATATAGATATAATGCATGTGTTTAGAGTTAATCCATGTGCATGGTCTGTCTGTCCGTCTGTTTGCAAATCCGTCAGGACCATAATTTTGTTACCTAATGAAGGGCTTTTCAAATTACTTGTCACAAATAATGCCCACATTAGGACAATGTGTTGCTCTTTTTTCAAGGTCCATAGCAAGAAGGTCAAGGTCACTTCGGAGGAATCGAGGTCAAATTGATGTCCAAATTAAAAATAAATCTGAAAGTCTTGGTCTGATTTCTGGCAGTGGCACTGGCAGATCAAACCCTTCCATTATGATTATAGTTGGCAAAATAATTGATGATTTCTTTCATATAAAGTATTTCATACTATAATATAATGGGACTGTGGGAAACTGAATGATTACATTGACTGATAAGAGTTCTTGGAGCATGCATGCAAATTACCCTATTGTATTGCACATGCCACTTGTTTATGTTTCTCTGAGATTGATCACATTCCCAGTATAAAATGTTCTTTGGAATAACGTATGGAAGTTTTCATTGTTCCTATACTTGACCCTAAACAAATCACATTGTTTCCATGATTACAAAGTTTTATCATTGTTTGCTTTGATTATTGCTTGACAGATATTCATCGGACTAATGAAAGTGATTGATATAAACCAGCATAAGTAAAGCATGACATTATGGAGCTGGAATAAATGTCAGGGCTCCTAGCTAAACTGTTATGTATGTAGAAATTCTTTAAAAGCTTTTCTTTCCCTGAAAAACTTTGAAATTGAGAAGAATTGTATTTTAGTTTGTTGTTAAATTGTTCTTATAACTGTCTTTGTGGAATCTATCTTAAGTGTTTCAAAGTGGTGCTCTATTCTCTTGGTCAAACAATTGACCATATAGGATTGGCATTTGAATGCAACTAAATGTATGGGTAATTCATTAAATTGTTTTCAAATAAAATTTCAGACGTATATTAAACCACTATATTCGCTCTTTTATTTGTGGAAACTTCTTCCCAAAGGGTTTATTTTTTTGAAAAAGAAAATAAGTATTTACATGTACTTTCTTGAAAGCCTCTCAATAGGCCTGAAATTAGTATTCTGCCCAATAAATACCATTGTCTATTTCATGCTTAGCTGTAGTTTTAGCTTGTGTTTGTCCTCAAGTAAATAAAGTCTATTTTTCTTTACTTATATCTATCAGAGTGATTTGCACATTGAGTGATATTCCTCATCAATTTGGATCCCAGGACACACTTGACATTTCTCAATTGATTGGCAATGAATAAGTTATGGCTTTCTGACAGTTCAATACCTCATTGCATCATAATTTGTAACCTTTCTACTTAGAGAGTCTCTCTTACAGTTTCCCTGGACAAATACTGTCACTGACAAAAGAAATTTTTTTTTCTGTCACTACAATGTTTTATATGGAAGGACTCCTAAGTCTTATGTATTGTTATAGAGATTTTTATGAATTGTTTGGGAATCTTTGTGTAGAATCATTATTGCTTGTCGTATGTTATGTATTTTACTGTAATTGGCAATTTTATGTTGTTGTTGATAGGCGTATTCATTGTTGGTATTATCATGGTAAAGTTTATGGATTTGTTATGATACCCATGCAGTAAGCTTGGTTGGTAGCACATCTGACTATTGTGGGGGTCCAATCTTGGGTTCAATTCTCTAGCTGGACCTACATACCTTGGTGCAGTTAGGTTTTGAAATATTTTCAACAGCTATTCTCCTGCCTTATATTCTGATGTTGGATGGTTGTCTGTCAATGGTCAGAGCATGTGCTTTGTACTAAGTTAAAGACTTCAGTTTAAGGACATCAGACTGTGGGTAGGATAACTGACCACTACAATATGGCTAAAAGTTTTTGAAATGCATCATATGCCATCATTAATTTCTTTTACATTACCCTGTTGTTAGGTTTGTTCATCATGATTAGTGGAAAAGTTTATAGGTGTCCATTTAAGGACATACATAGAACGGACAGATGGACAGACGGACAGACAGACAGCCTTGTGGTATGATATGCAATCAACTTTATGTTGATAAGCAGTATTGATGTAAAATGTATTCTCTCTATTTCTCTCTGACCCGTTTGTAAGCCTTTTTTCAATGCATGTCTTTAACAAGTTCTACCTTTAATTATAAGCATTGTGTGAATTCCAAAACTAGGTCAATGGTCAAGTGGTAGGATGCACGCTTAGGGATCAAGAGGTCCCGGATTTGAACCCCACTTATTCTAAGGAGCACTGCTGGTAACATTGAGCAAGAAATTTACCTACAATTGTTCCACTTCACACAGGTGTAATTGGGTATGGTGAGAGATCATCTGCCTGATGGTGAATTCAATGATCAGGAGTTATCGTACAAAATTGTAAAGTCGGCTTAACATGTACATGTATATAGAAACAGACTTTAAACTGCACTTAAACTTTTTAACTTTTAACTAGGTCACTAGGTCATACTTATATTAACAAAACTACTTACAGTGCTGAACAAGTCTAACTAAATAAAGAACATTGTAGACTTGGTTTGTGCTGTCTCATCAAATATTTTTAATCGCTAGTTTTAATAGCAATATTTTGTTATAATACCTCAATGAATACAAAATGACACTTGTAGAAATTTCCCCTTATTTGTATTTGAAACCTTAATCTTCATATTATTGATATAACGTTACAATCTCTGATTGATTTACTAACTTGTGCATTTTTGTTAATGCCTGAAATTGAAAATTTAGAATTGTAATGGCAGTTTTGTCCAATTCATATTAGCTTCACTAAATGGATTGGAATTGCTGATTTGTTATGTGAAACAACTCTGTTCTCTTATGAATTTTTTATGGGAAAACTTTGCTTTTTGCAGTAATGTAACTTAAGCTTGTTGGATTATTTCACATTCTTGTCTTGTTTTGTGTGGCACTTTTTTTTGTCTTGTGGATTGTTTCAGTACAAATCAATTGTGAATAACATTAACTAATACAAACAGCTTTCTCGAAATATGATAATGGGTTACAGTTGATAGATTGTACTCTGGAATGTGTTCAGTTACATGTAGCTGTTAAAAGCTCATCATTATATCACTGGTGTTGCTTCTAGAGTGTTGTGATCTAGCATCTTTTTGTTGTCAATGCATTTTGATATGACTTTGACTTGTTTCTGATGAAATATGTTCTTAATATGTTTAGGGATTTGAAAATGCTAAAGTTTGGCCCCAAAAGTATGAACATATGATAAGACTTTTGGAATGGCAGATTTCTTGGTACCCCTTGGTTTTGATTGTTATATCATAAATATTCCAACCATGCACCATTGGATAGGGTTATACTATGATCACTTTACTGTTTGTTCTGTCTGTTTGTCAGTCTGTCTGTCTGTCCGAATGTCTATGTGAACTGTTTATTTTTGGCAGTTAGCATTTGATGAAAGATATTGGAAGAAATGTTATACTTTACAAGACAGTGTAACAACATTTAGCTGACCTACATTCACTCACTTGAGGTCAAGGTCTCACTTAGAGGTCAAAGGTCAAATTGTAATATTAAGACTAAAGATATACAAATCAAGTTTTCAAACTAAATGGATGAGGGCAGGGGTTCTAGTCACTCTTGTGAATGCTTTTAAAGCACATGATGGATTAAGATTTGATAACTGTTTATGTAATAACAATTATTTTGAGAAGAGAAATCTCCTATCTTAAGAAAACTCAGGTCTTGGGTAAATGTCTTTAAAGCCTCGTGAGGATGTCCTGATATTTTCTGTGAAATGCATAAACTACAAAAAACAAATCACATTTGGTCAGAGAAGAATTACTGGTAATACTTAGGCTGAGTTATGTTTCCACAGACAGTCGTAAAATGTTGCTGCAATCCGAAATGACTTCAAAATAGGAACAAATTTCTGATATTTACTGCAGGAAAGTTCACTTTTGAGAAAATTTTGTATTGATTAAATATTTTTTGGATTGTAATTTTGGATTTTTTATGATGGCGATTAAATGAACAGAATATTTTAAGAAAACTTTATTTCTTGTACCTGTCATGGTAGAATATTAATTCATTTTTAACTGAAATTATTCCATGATATTGTGATATCAGATTTCAATATTCAACTATATGTTCCATGATTGCATCTGTTAAATCTTTAAGTTCTATTATCTTTGGGTTCCTTTAAATCTGTATAAATTTCTTTTGAGATAAGATGATGTTCACCTGATGTTTTAATGTATTTTTTGTCTATTTAAAATTGTATGGTAAGATTTAATTTTGATTTGATGGATATTAAAAGAGAGTTCCTTTCTCCTCCGAGACATCCTTTTTAGGCATTTATTATTTTTATTTTTTCTAATGTTTGAATAATGATGATAACAATAGAGACTCCTATCTTAATGATATGACTTTGGTAGCTAGTTACAGTTTGGCCAATAATCATTATTATCACCATCATCATCATTATCATCACCATCATCATTACCATCATCAGCAGCATTATCATTATCATCACCATCATCATCAGCATTATCATTATCATCAACACCATCGTTATCATCATCACCATCATCATTATCATCATTATCATAACCATCATCATCAGCAGCAGCATTATCATCATCATTACCGTGATCCATTATCATCACTATCATCATTATCATCACCATCATCATTTCCATCAGCATTATCATTATCATCATCATCACCATTATCTCCATTATCATTATCATCACCATTGTTATTACCATCATCATCATATTCATCATTATGTTATAGAAGTATGGACATTAATTCATTAATGACAGTATTCAAGACTGTTCCTGAAGTTCAGGAATTTTGAGACTTTATAATGAAATGGTTCTTTTTTTATAAATTATAGGATATAATACTTCCACCCTCTATTTTCTTTGAATGGCACCACCTTTCATTGTAAAACATGGTAGAAAAAAGCTTACTACTAATTGTATTATACATGACTATATTTTGTATATTTGCAGCATGTGATATGAATGTACATAAAAGATGTGAAAAGAATGTACCAAAGCTATGTGGTATTGACCACACTGAAAGAAGAGGTCGTATACATCTTAAAATATCTTCTCTTGGAGATAAAGTTACCATTGAAGGTAAGGACTATACAAAACATTGTTTTAAAGGTCATGGTGATTAAGATACAACATAGATAAAGATATTTTTGCACTTACTTTCTTACATAATTATCGGCAATCTTGCTTGGTAGCGCAAAGGGGGTACGGGTTCGAATTCCTCCTGGGTAGGTTTTACCTATTCTAAAAATAGAAATTACAAAATCAAAATGCTTTTAATAGTGTTTTGTCTAGTTGAAAGCTATGCATTGATTGGTCAATGCTAAGGTCATCTCAACGAACCTTAGAGATCCTGTATGACAGCGCTCTACAGGATATATGTTTACTGAGAATGTATTTCTGCTGGCTTTCTATTGACATTTACTTATTTTTGTACTGTGAAAAGTTAACTTTCATGTAGGGAAGTCCTTAAGTTGGAGCTTGGAATTTATAATCTCAATTCATTTTTGTTTTGAGAATTTATTCTTCTGCTTTATTTATTGTGTAGTTCAAAGTTGTTTGTATATTAGACAGAATTATATAATTAATCTTGGTCTATTCTTGTACAAGATTCAATTATAGTAAATAACCACACATCAATGAACATTATGGCTTTTAGACTCTTCCTATGATGTCTAGAGTCAATTTCATATATGTTATTACTTGGATAAAATCGTTCTTTTTATGATAGGTCAATACAAGACTAGTCTGAATGCATGTAGATTTAAAAAGAGTGTAGACCATTTTTGCACTGACCCATCACAATAGTAACATTTTCTCCTTATAATTATATATATTAAGTTTCTTCCAGACATCATTGAAAGACTTTGGAATAGAAGATTAAGTCTAGGAAACTAGCCTAGATTTGATTAAATATGAATTAATTATATAATTTGGCTTCTTTTATAATCTTACTGATATTTTCATGTCTCATTGGTTTTTGTCTAGAAAGTAGGACTATGGAATCACTCTAAGTCTTTCTATACTTTGTAAAATCATCACAATAATTCTTTATTGGAAATTCAAAATCCAAGAATTTAAGATTAGGATCATGACATTCTATGGCCCTAACAGTGGAATAGACTTATTGTAGATTTATTCTTTTCAAATAAAGCATTTGATTTTGTGACTTAAATATAAAGAAAGTGCATGATCTTGGACCAAGCCAAAGGTCAGAGTTTGTTGTAGAATTATACTGTACCTCAAGGTATTATTATTATCACAGCGGTGATTCTCTTTTATCACGAAATATTGAATTCCAATGATTTACTCTCCATGGATAAAGAAAACAGTATCCCATTAGTTATTGCAACTTTACATCGTCACAAATTTGGGCCACATGCACCCATATAAGTAAGAATTTAATAAATTTATTTCCTTCTACCTGGCCATAAATGTAATGGTCCTAGCTATCTTCCAAAAATCAGCAAACATTTCGCTTATTTACCTTAAGAAATAGCCCTATACCCCATGTCTAGAAATGGTAATTTGGCCCTGACTAATTAGGACGAGAAATGTAAAAACTTGGTAATATTTGAGACAGTGTCCAGACTCTAGTGACTGTCCAACTCTGATAATATATTAGTAGTTATAATGAGTATACAAATATATTCGTTGTCTCTCCTATTTAGAGATTTACATTTTGAAGTGTTCTATACTTCCCTGTAATCCATACTAATTAGTTCTGGGACATAAAACTCTAAAAGCTGCATAATCATTTCACAAATCATAACACTTTACTGGGTTTCAAAATGCTTATTTATTTTTGCTTGTTGCCTTTTGGTGTACTGTGTCTGTGCTTAAGTGTTATGTCATAGGCATTTAATTTCTCTTATGATACAAGGAGACCTGAGTCATTACTTTACTGTAAAGTTTCTTTTAAAGGCCCCACTCCTTATAAATGCCCCTTCTCCCATTTTTGAATAGAGAACAACTTACTTACATGTGTAATGGCTTCCTTTAAACTTTAAGTGACCCTGTTGGCTTCCTGTTTTGTAATCCAGACTTCTTTCATGATGGTCACTGTCTAAGAAATCAATGTTTAAGACATATATGATCAGTTAAGAGTAAATTTATCCTATTGCATTGAATGTTATAATTATACACCCTCCCCAAAAAAACCCAACTATGTTCCAGGGATATAGAATGGGTGTCAAGCTTACATGTGCAAATTCTGCTTTGGTTACAGTCCATTGATTTTTTGCAGAGTTAAGGCCCTTAGATGAAAAATATTGTCCTTTCAATTTCTTAGAAACTAATCTATACAGATTTGATTCAAACTTCACACATAGAATGGATATCAAGTAGACATGTGATTATTTTATTTTGGTTACAGTTCATTGTTTTCTTTGCAGAGTTTTGGCCCTTTGACAAAAGATCTTGTCTGCTCATTTTCTTAACACCTTTGGTATGAATGTGATTAAAACTTCTTGACAAGGACCTGTTGAGGGATTCAGTGATAGGTCTTGTTTCCTATATGTTCTTAGTACTTTTTTATGCTCCCTCTTTAAGAAACTATAATGTCTTAGGAGCATTTACTTGGTAATGCCTCAGTCCCATTAAATCGTGGTTTGTTGCTGACCCGTATGTGCAGACAGCTGTAGGCCGTGGAAAGCCTTGCGTATTAAGATGACAGTACACACATGGCAAGAAACAACACACCCGTATGCAGCCGTAGCTTGAGGATATGCAAGTTTAATCCATACTCGGCCTCGATTCTGTTCACAATTTGACTTTAAAACTGATATGTGTAACCAAGGCTCATCTCATGGACCCTTGTAAAAACGTAACAGTTTGTATGGGTCTGCAAGAGTTCGTACGGGTCCTTGTGGATTTTGATCCCACGGTGCCCTCACAGCTACTTTCATGTTTATGGGACTGTAGCTTTAGCTATGGTAAATTTGCAGTCTCTTGTCCTTTCTCAAAAAGATGAACAGTTCTATGAAACAGCCTAGACTAAAGCTGTTTGTATTTGCATTTCAGAGATAAATTTTACAAGAGCTATTCATTTCAAAGCAATGCCTTCAATTGCATGAGTTTGTTAGTCTAAAGTTGTCATTATGACATAGGTGTACAGAAGAAGAAAAAATAGTAACTTTAATCATCATTAATATTGCTAGGTTTTTTTCTCTCCTTTGATTCTTCCATTCTATGTACGACTTCCAATCATAATTGAGATCTTGGCAGCTATTAATTTTATCAAGGCACAGCAGTGTTTCAGTAAAATGACTAGATTTCTATCATACAATTTAGCTGAAGGCATTTTTATTGCTTTGGAATGAAAAATATATATAACAAAATGAAACCTTGCCATTAAATGTTTACATTTAATAGACTGTCCTGTCTTTTCAGGCATATTTGTATTTTTAATAAAATTATCTTGCATTAATAAATTACTTGTTTTGGTCAATTTACTGTTTTATGACACAAATTTGTCCAAAAAATAGTGACTTTTTGCCACAGTGAAGAGGTCATATTATATAAAAGTTAATTTTGTAGATCCTGAACTGACTGTTCCAGGGATAGGGTAACGCTACTTAGAAGTGGTGGTTGGTCATTACATGTTTGACTGAACCCAGGTGATAGCAAAGTTTGGAATCTTGTGTCCTGAAGGAGTATGGGTTTAAATCCCACCGGGAAGGTTATACCCTTCCAAGAAAATTTTATAATAATGTCAATTTTCCTTTACTAATAAGATGTATGGAGAAGTTTCCGACCTTGTGGAAGGGTAGTTGAGTTCTGGTATAGACATAGGTTCAGGAAAGCTAGGTTAGGTGCGCTGGACACCATAGGTTTATTGTTAGAATTTAATGTTTACAAAGCATGTTTAGGATAACATGAGAAATTGTTCACATAGAAAATGGTTTAGTTTCGTCTCCAGTTATCGGATCCCTAACAACCTATTTTTTATAGTAGGACTTTTATACAAGCTTGATAATACACTCACAACTCTTTTTAAATATGATAAATCATTTCTTAATATTATATGTTTATTATACTCATGGTGATAGTTACCTAGTAAAGCTAATATGTTGATATGTAGAACAACAGACACGAATCTGAAAGTTAGCTTTATTTATCAAAGTCATAAATTCATGAATGTGAGCCATAAGGATGGAATAATACCAAGTTTTCTGTAATCTAGGAAACCTAATAAATGACATATTAAGGCGGATAACATCATGTTGAGGAATTCTAGAAAAAAATTTAACCTTGTCAAATAGAAACATGTAAATCATATAAAGTTTCCTTATTAAATTAGGTCAATCAAAATTGATAGTCCTAATTTTGGAATGTCATGATATTGGGACAATCTTCTTAATATAAGATATGCAACTTTAAAATTGTCAAAGATCTAGGACATTTTCGTCATTTGAAATGTTGAATTAGACAAAAAATTATTTTTCCTTGGTTGAAAGCTCCTATAGGTGGTGTATGTGTAACACGAGTATTCACGCTAAACCGATGAAACTGTTTGGTCATTCAGACTTGGAACATTGAACGTTAAACATCTGCAAGTTTTATTTATTTCAGCAGGTCGTTGGTCCCCAAAGGCTTGTAACCAAAAAATGTTTTTGTTTATTATGGCAGTAATGACCTATCGGAGGTGATGTTTATTAAGGGAACATAATTTTACAATAACTGAGATGTTCTTCATAGGGGAACTCTTCTGTCTCTTGTAACGTTACAATATTGGCCAAGATCTGAGCAGTGCTCAGCTATACACTGCCCTCCAAAAGTGTCTTCACAGTACAATTAATTAAATTGCTACTATTTCTGTGTTCAAACTTGAAGAATTATTATATCATTGTTTATTTAGTTCATTATTTATGCCTTGGAGACAAAATTTCGATTGGTACATTTCATTTTCGTGTTGCAGCAAAAATTTTATCAGCTTCCAAAACTATGGTCAATGTACCACAATGAGCCAATGACAAGTTTGAGATATTTTTGTAATTTAACATCTAAAAATAAAGTTTATGATTTCAAAAGCAAAATTAAAATTTCATTTAACAATAACTTTGTTTTACAACTCTTTAAAACTCCATTGAGTACAATGTAAATTTTAAAAGTGTAAAGGAACTTTTGGAGGGCAGTGTATGTTATGAAATCCTAAATGCAATAAGTCTTTCTTATAGATCTATGATAATATATTACTTGTATTGTACACTTATGGTTTTATTATGTAAACATATTCATTTAGATAAATTTTTCATCAACCAGAATGACAGAAAATTTCCTATTCTTGTCTTTTGTGTCTTAAAATTATTGCTGTTGTGCAATACTTTTGCCATGGAACTGTTTTATCTTATAATATTGGCATTCTTTGAATTCTGCGATTAAAAGCAAAAATTTGAAATATTAAGTTTTACTATGTGTGCCATCAAAATCTCTGGTTTTATAAGTGGAATGATCTTAATATGAGACTGAATTTGTCTGATAGAAAATTCGGAACACCCATCTATGTTTTTAATCTTGTTATGAATTTAGCCGCCTGGCTAGCTCAGTTGGTAGCACGCAAGTCTACTGATTGAGGGGTTGTGGGATTGATTCCCGGGCAGAACATACTTTCATAGAGTTTGGTCATGAAATTATTTCTATGGCCATTTTCCCTCCTACCAATGATTCTTAATTATGTAGGGCAGTTGTCAGTCACTGAGGAAGTATGTGCTTAGTAGTTGATTTACAGCTGAATCTAGAGATATAGCCTTTCCAGGAGCAGTGAGTAGGTTGACTGACCACGGTTATATGACCTATACGATGTGTCAATGCTAGGGCGTTAAACCTAACAAAACAAACAGTTTCGATTTATTGACTGAACAATTTTCATTGACTTTAGTTAAGAATTTCCATGTATTTGTGTATGAGTTGATTAGACTGTTATAAATATTAAATTCATACAAGATGTTGTTTGTATGTAAATTTAATCCATCATTCATGTATTTTCTTGTCATAACAATTGAATAACTTCTCTACATGTAGCAACTTGGCTTATTTAGAATGCAAACATCACAATTATATTGCCGACTGAAACTATTGTTATTGGCTACAACATTCTATTGAAGAAATGTTTTCAGCTTAACTTTTCGGTGCAGCCTTTCATACAGTTAAGTCCAACTTCTGCTATTCATTGCAAAATCTTTATAATATCTTTAAAACTACTATAGGAATTCTTTTGTAACTTCACAAATGTATTCAGTATGTCCCTTCGTGGTCAAATACTGATAGAACTACTATAACAATAACTTTTGGCCCTTTATACTTAATTGTTTTTTATTGTAGATTAGCATGCAACTTTTAACACTTTATCCTAGGGAAGTTTTATCTGAAATTTCACTCATCTCAATAGGCTTGTTTATCAATATTGGTTTTACATTGTATTTGCTTGTGCATTCTAGACAGTTGAGCGTTCTGTCCATGGACTGCTCTTGTATTATTTTTTTCTGACTCTCAGAGACAGTCACTAATATCATCATTATATCAGTTAATATTGTTTAACCAGGCTCCAACTAGTAATATTCAATACAATGTTTAGATGTTACTGTAAGACACTTTAATTTCTTGGTGTCTATATTTCGCAATAATTGAATTTCTCAGAAGTTTTAAGTTTGCTTGATTAAGAATTTGCAAATTTGATCCTGGGTGTGAAAGAATTGATAATAATAACTGTTATGTAGAGGATGTTGGAGTATGTCTCGTAAACGAAAAATAGTATGTGGGCCTTGTTTTTGTGGGGAATGTATTCCTGAGGTTTAAAATTGGTGCTTCTGTTATTGACAGAAAATACACTTAAATAAATCTTTGAGAAAATTACCCGCCATACAGTATTAAAATCAAATACTGTCATTCAAGCACAGGTCAATCATGATGCCTTATATGCCTAGGGATGTCAATCTCTTAATGTTGATCAGCTGATTTCAGAGTTCCATGATCAACTGTAAATAGTCATAGCCTCTGGTGAAATGAGATTACATTATCAATTATAGTAGCAGATTGAAGCTTTGAAATGTAAAATGTGTGTGATCAACTGTACTGTTTTTGTGATTCCAATCAATAAGGTAGAAAATGGAAACAAATTGACCATGAGCAGTTCAAAAATGGTTGACTTGGCAGCCCCTTTTGAGCCTATGAAGTATACTACAGTTAACTTTAAAGGTGCATGGAAAGTTCCTTTTGGGAAACAAAATTAAAACAAACTTTTTGATATTTTAGCACTTAGTTGCCAATAATTTGTTTGGATTTTTTAGTTTTTGGCCATGTTGTTCACATGCAGTTATCGTGATCTAACATTATTATATTTATAGGGACATAACTGTGGATGAATTATTTTGGAGTTATAATGCCCCTTGTAGGCTCAAAAATATAAATGTTGAGTGTCTACTCTTTCTAATAAGTAACCCATATGAAGAACTGGTTTATTTGGAAAAAATACAACTTGTTAGTAAAGTGAAACCTTGTTTAAATGAACTTCTTTCACGGATTACTTGAACACTTTGAAAATTATGATAAATACAAAATATTTTTATATTTTCAGTACGTGAAGCTAAGAATCTTGTTCCAATGGACCCTAATGGTTTAGCAGATCCCTATGTGAAAGTAAAGTTGATACCTAATGATGACCATAAAAATAAACGAAAAACAAAAACAGTGAAAGCAACGCTCAATCCTTCATGGGAACAGACTTTTGAATTGTAAGTTTGTATAGTGTTGAGTCGGTGCTCTGATTTGTATAACAAAATCAAAACTTTAGAGGACAATGAGAGTTATTAATGTAATGTAAATTAATGTATCATGCTTGTACTGCTGTTTAACTTTTTATATCCCCGCTTCGAAGAAGAGGGGGGTATACTGTTTTACCCTTGTCCGTGCGTGCGTCCGTCCGTTACAAAATTTCCGTCGCAGTTTTCTCAGCAACTATAACATGCAGCAGCCTAATACTTTGCATATTGCTTCATCCCATAGTCCCATGTGGTGTAAAGCAATTTCATGCTCCTTGCTCATCTACTTCCTGTTTGTCGCATATTTTTAGATTTTTTTAAATGAAAGTTACATTATGATAGTCATATTTCTCACAGCGGGGGTATCACTAGTGAGCATTAGCTCACAGATTTACTTGTTTTTCATTTGTAAGCCAGTTGTCTATTAAATAGGCTAAGATCTCTAGAATACAAGCTTGTGACCTAGTACTATGTTTTATTCTCCGAGTTGCATGCCGAGATCAAGTGAGCGTGCAATCGGCAGCGCACAATAACAGTCACAAGCAATAAGATAGGCTTAACTCTACTAGATTTTCAGGAATCATTCGGTGAATGCTGCTAGGTGATTGGGTTTAACACCATGGCAACATCTGTTCAGTACATTAATACATACAAAAAGCATTACAAAATGATGAACAAACTTAAAGTGATCATTCAATTATTTTTGTTTGTCTTCTCCTGAACCTGGATATGCGACAGTCAACACTCAACAACAACCAGATTTCAACACTGTTGAATCCATGTCAGGGCAGCGCTATCTCCGATTTGATTGATACAATATTAGGCAGTAGCTTGTCAATACCGACCCACAATCCCTGAAGTTGTAGTCAAATTTGCTACTTACTGAGCTAATTGGGTGGGTGGTTTGTTAGTTGATTTAAAAATTGTTCTCCATGTTATATTTACAGTAATCTAAGTCAAGATGATATGGCTAAAAGATTATCATTTGAAGTATGGGACTGGGATCGTACGTCACGTAATGATTTTATGGGAGCATTATCATTTGGTATATCAGAAATATTGAAAGAGCCAGCGGAAGGTTGGTTTAAACTGTTAAGTCAAGAAGAGGGTGAATTCTACGGTATTCCAGTCGTTGATGATGTCACCACAAATATTCAAATGATTCGCTCAAAAATGGACGTAAGTTAAAACTATATGCTGAAAGTATTACCTTCTATTTTATGCTTCATGGTGTTATTTATTGAAAATCTAAAATTGATGATGTTATCTTTACTCTTTCAATGCTAAATTTCCACAATAGATTAGACTGTCTTCAATTTTTAGACCTATCCATTGTTAATTTTAGGGGTTTTAGAATAAAAATTGGACAATAAGGAGCCTGGAAGGCTGGCACTCATTATATTGGCTGACCTGGCTCTTAGCTAGTGGCAAAGGCTTTTCATATTTAGCTCTGGCATTGTAAGGGTTTAAGGGTTTTATTATATCCAGTGGTTAAAGCAATGATTGAAGCCCACTATATCCAATGGTTAAATCAATGATTGAAGCCCACTATATCCAATGGTTAAAGCAATGATTGAAGCCCACTATATCCAATGGTTAAAGCAATGATTGAAGCCCACTATATCCAATGGTTAAAGCAATAATTGAAACCCACTATATCCAATGGTTAAATCAATTATTGAAAACTACTATATCCAATAGTAAAAGCAATAATTGAAACCCATATATCCAATGGTTAAATCAATGGTTGAAACCCACTATATCCAATGGTTAAAGCAATGATTGAAACCCACTATATCCAATTGTTAAATCAATGATTGAAACCCACTATATCCAATGGTTAAATCAATGATTGAAACCCACTATATCCAATGGTTAAATCAATGATTGAAGCCCACTATATCCAATGGTTAAATCAATGATTGAAACCCACTATATCCAATGGTTAAAGCAATGATTGAAGCCCACTATATCAAATGGTTAAAGCAATGATTGAAGCCCACTATATCCAATGGTTAAATCAATGATTGAAACCCACTATATTCAATGGTTAAATCAATGATTGAAACCCACTATATCCAATGGTTAAAGCAATGATTGAAACCCACTATATCCAAGGTTAAAGCAATGATTGAAACCCACTATATCCAATGGTTAAAGCAATGATTGAAGCCCACTATATCCAATGGTTAAAGCAATGATTGAAGCCCACTATATCCAATGGTTAAAGCAATGATTGAAGCCCACTATATCCAATGGTTAAAGCAATGATTGAAGCCCACTATATCCAATGGTTAAAGCAATGATTGAAACCCACTATATCCAATGGTTTTAATCATTGAAACCCACTATATCCAATAGTTAAAGCAATAATTGAAACCCACTATATCCAATGGTTAAAGCAATGATTGAAACCCACTATATCCAATGGTTAAAGCAATCATTGAAAACCACTATATCCAATGGTTAAAGCAATGATTGAAGCCCACTATATCCAATGGTTAAAGCAATAATTGAAACCCACTATATCCAATGGTTAAAGCAATTATTGAAAACTACTATATCCAATAGTAAAAGCAATAATTGAAACCCATATATCCAATGGTTAAATCAATGATTGAAACCCACTATATTCAATGGTTAAAGCAATGATTGAAACCCACTATATCCAATTGTTGAATCAATGATTGAAACCCACTATATCCAATGGTTAAATCAATGATTGAAACCCACTATATCCAATGGTTAAATCAATGATTGAAGCCCACTATATCCAATGGTTAAATCAATGATTGAAACCCACTATATCCAATGGTTAAAGCAATGATTGAAGCCCACTATATCCAATGGTTAAAGCAATGATTGAAGCCCACTATATCCAATGGTTAAATCAATGATTGAAACCCACTATATCCAATGGTTAAATCAATGATTGAAACCCACTATATCCAATGGTTAAAGCAATGATTGAAACCCACTATATCCAAGGTTAAAGCAATGATTGAAACCCACTATATCCAATGGTTAAAGCAATGATTGAAGCCCACTATATCCAATGGTTAAAGCAATGATTGAAGCCCACTATATCCAATGGTTAAAGCAATGATTGAAGCCCACTATATCCAATGGTTAAAGCAATGATTGAAACCCACTATATCCAATGGTTTTAATCATTGAAACCCACTATATCCAATAGTTAAAGCAATAATTGAAACCCACTATATCCAATGGTTAAAGCAATGATTGAAACCCACTATATCCAATGGTTAAAGCAATCATTGAAAACCACTATATCCAATGGTTAAAGCAATGATTGAAACCCACTATATCCAATGGTTAAATCAATGATTGAAACCCACTATATCCAATGGTTAAATCAATGATTGAAACCCACTATATCCAATGGTTAAAGCAATGATTGAAACCCACTATATCCAATGGTTTTAATCATTGAAACCCACTATATCCAATAGTTAAGCAATAATTGAAACCCACTATATCCAATGGTTAAATTAATGATTGAAACCCACTATATCCAATGGTTAAATCAATGATTGAAGCCCACTATATCCAATGGTTAAATAAATGATTGAAGCCCACTATATCCAATGGTTAAAACAATGATTGAAACCCACTATATCCAATGATTAAAGCAATGATTGAAACCCACTATATCCAATGGTTAAATCAATGATTGAAGCCCACTATATCCAATGGTTAAAGCAATGATTGAAGCCCACTATATCCAATGGTTAAAGCAATGATTGAAGCCCACTATATCCAATGGTTAAAGCAATGATTGAAACCCACTATATCCAATGGTTAAAACAATGATTGAAACCCACTATATCCAATGATTAAAGCAATGATTGAAACCCACTATATCCAATGGTTAAATCAATGATTGAAACCCACTATATCCAATGGTTAAAGCAATGATTGAAACCCACTATATCCAATGGTTAAATCAATGATTGAAACCCACTATATCCAATGGTTAAAGCAATGATTGAAACCCACTATATCCAATGGTTTTAATCATTGAAACCCACTATATCCAATGGTTAAATCAATGATTGAAACCCACTATATCCAATGGTTAAAGCAATGATTGAAACCCACTATATCCAATGGTTAAAGCAATCATTGAAAACCACTATATCCAATGGTTAAAGCAATGATTGAAACCCGCTATATCCAATGGTTAAATCAATGATTGAAACCCACTATATCCAATGGTTTTAATCATTGAAACCCACTATACCCATAAGTTAAATCAATGATTGAAACCCACTATATCCAATTGTTAAAGCAATCATTGAAAACCACTATATCCAATGGTTTTAATCATTGAAACCCACTATATCCAATAGTTAAAGCAATAATTGAAACCCACTATATCCAATAGTTAAAGCAATGATTGAAGCCCACTATATCCAATGGTTAAATCAATGATTGAAACCCACTATATCCAATGGTTAAAGCAATTATTGAAACCCACTTTATCCAATGGTTAAATCAATGATTGAAACCCACTATATCCAATGGTTAAATCAATGATTGAAACCCACTATATCCAATGGTTAAAGCAATGATTGAAACCCACTATATCCAATGGTTTTAATCATTGAAACCCACTATATCCAATGGTTAAATCAATGATTGAAACCCACTATATCCAATGGTTAAAGCAATGATTGAAACCCACTATATCCAATGGTTAAAGCAATCATTGAAAACCACTATATCCAATGGTTAAAGCAATGATTGAAACCCGCTATATCCAATGGTTAAATCAATGATTGAAACCCACTATATCCAATGGTTTTAATCATTGAAACCCTCTATACCCATAAGTTAAATCAATGATTGAAACCCACTATATCCAATTGTTAAAGCAATCATTGAAAACCACTATATCCAATGGTTTTAATCATTGAAACCCACTATATCCAATAGTTAAAGCAATAATTGAAACCCACTATATCCAATAGTTAAAGCAATGATTGAAGCCCACTATATCCAATGGTTAAATCAATGATTGAAGCCCACTATATCCAATGGTTAAAGCAATTATTGAAACCCACTTTATCCAATGGTTAAATCAATGACTGAAACCCACTATATCCAATGGTTAAATCAATGATTGAAACCCACTATATCCAATGGTTAAAGCAATCATTGAAAACCACTATATCCAGTTACATTTCTTGAGCATAATGTTTCTTGAATGAGCAAATTTTTTATCCTAAATGCTTAATACTCAGTTACCAGAAAGGGACTTCTTTCACAATCTATTGGAAATAAATGTTTATATCCATGCTGCCATGACTTACAATGGTAATTTGTTTTCTCCTCACTCCTATGCTGACGGGTATTACATAAACATGACAACCAACATGGGATATAGATTGAGTGATATCTATTGTAGATTTGATTGATTTGATAGACATTTTGACAGTCTAGATATTTGATTTTATGAGTCTTTTGTTACAGGGTTCTGTCTAGTGTATGTTAGTGCTATATCTTGATAGCTTGAATAAAAAATTTATCTACCATTGATAGAATGAAGCTTCATGATTTAAGCTAGTATTATGATTGACATTTCTCCTGCAAGCTGTATTTTGATAATCATACTATGACAATGTAGGTTTACTAATTGTCTCTGAATTATATGTAACACTGTCTTAGCCTTAATTTCTCGAAGGCTTAAGCCTAATTAACTGTGTTTGATAGTTTAAGGGCAGAATTATTTGCCAGCCAACCTGTAATTTTCATCAGCACAAATAATTTATCACTAGTCCCAGACTTTGGGCTAGTGGGTTAAGGGCAATGAGTGCAACCAAATCCAGCTTTATTTGACTCTGTTTTTACCTTTTCATGAAAATTTGTTTTTGGTTTTCCTTATTAGAGTTAGAAACCTTCTCAATGTGAAAGAGTTAATGAGCACTGCTAAATTTGTAATTGGTAAATGTCTAGGAGTTGGTAAGGTGAACAGTGGCTGTACATAACCTAATATAACATGTTGATAAAAGCACATGATAAAAGAAGTGAAAAAAAAAGTAAACTCACATATTCTGTATTATTTCAGGAGGCCAAGATTGATAAGAGACCTCCCCCTGTTGATTTACCAACAAATATGAGTAAACAAGATATTGTTAGGGCCTCAGATTTTAATTTCCTTACAGTGCTTGGTAAAGGCAGCTTTGGAAAGGTAAGGTATTCTCTATATATTCCAATTTTGTTTGCACCTGGAATAGTCTAGCAGGCTGTCCACTGACTGCTCTTGTTTACTGTTAAAGAGCATAATTTTAGGCCTCAACAAGTTGATCATGTGATCTGTGGATTTTGCTGGAAAAAATGGGGGGGGGGAGCGAGTGAAGAAAAAAAATCTTAATTCAGTTGCATTATACAGTGAGTTGACCAATTTTTTAATGAGCGAGCAAGGAAATAAAAATATTTTTCTTGTAAAAACTGTCAAAATTAAGGTGCGAGCGAAACCATAAAACATCTGATCAACATGTTGTGGCCTTACTGTTACATTAAACTTTGTGTGTGTAGAGCCAGTCTACAAAATTAGGATTTGAAAGTGGTTATTCGAACTGGTCATTTTAGCAGCTAACATTATTATCTTGTTTGTAAAAATTTGGTTGCTCGAAAGAAATTTTTGCTTGCCCAAACTAAAAGTGGTTGTCCTGGGCAACCAGATATCCACGGATTTCGTAGACTTTAGAGAGCACAATAGAGTTAGTTTTGAGTCTTGTGAAAATGTGTAAAATGGCTGTTAGTACCTCCTCAGTGCCTGTAAAAACCTAATATTGTGAGTTCTGGATATCATCTATTCATGATAACAAATTGGAATATCTATAATTTTTGCAACAAGACTCAGATGATTGTTAGTATAGCAGAAATATAAATCCAGCAGAAATTTCTGCTTCTATTTTGTACATGTATACTGCTAAGGCCTTGGGCATGTATGTTTTATTGCTATGAACTAAACTACGTCATCTTTTATAAATGAACAGTAAATCATGAATAACACTAGTTCAAAGTATCTATAAATAATTTATTGTTAGATTTGAATGGTATTAATATCCTACAATCATGTTATATATTATACCATTACCTTTGATTCTGAGATTAATCGTAATAAATTTGTCTCCTAAAATACGTTTGATTTTAAGATTTTAAACCATAAATCATATGTTGTTGTTTTATTCTTGTTTTGACATTATAGTTATGTTTGATGATGAGTGAATAATGCAGAATCTTTATAGTACCGTTCAAAATTTCTTGGACTGATTAAACTTTGAGAAAACTGATTATGCATAATGCTAGTCTTGTTAATAATGCTAGTCTTGTTACTATATTTAAAGCCTTTTCATGTGATTAATGTGAATCATCAGGACTGGACAATAAACTTTTAAAGTTTGTCTTATTGCCACCTTTATTTATTTAGGTTTTAGCAATTTGTTACTGCCAGTTAACATTTAGTTTAGGCTAGTTAAACATATAGCCAATTGTTGTCCATCTGAGCAACCTGTTTTGATAATAATAATGTTGAGGCCTGAATATATGATTATAAACTAATCAAAGCTGATTTTGGAATTTGCTTTGATGAGTCTTTGGTTCTTTATTTCATGGGCAAAGGAATGGATTTATCCTAAAAACTTAATTTTTACCAAGGACATTTGAAGGGCTTTGTGGGTTTATCCTAAACGCCAAATTTTTACCAAGGACATTTGAAGGGCTTTGTGGGTTTATCCTAAACACCAAATTTTTACCAAGGACATTTGAAGGGCTTTGTGGGTTTATCCTAAACACCAAATTTTTACCAAGGACATTTGAAGGGCTTTGTGGGTTTATCCTAAACACCAAATTTTTGCCAAGGACATTTGAAGGGCTTTGTGAGTTTATCATAAAAACAAAATTTTTGCCAAGGTTATTTGAAGGGCTTTGTGGGTTAATCCTAAACACCAACTTTTTGCCAAGGACATTTGAAGGGCTTTAAGGGTTTATCCTAAACACCAAATTTTTGCCAAGGACATTTGAAGGGCTTTGTGAGTTTATCATAAAAACAACATTTTTGCCAAGGCCATTTGAAGGGCTTTGTGGGTTTATCCTAAACACCAAATTTTTGCCAAGGACATTTGAAGGGCTTTGTGAGTTTATCATAAAAACAAAATTTTTACCAAGGCCATTTGAAGGGCTTTGTGGGTTTATCCTAAAAAACAAATTTTGCCAAGGACATTTGAAGGGCTTTGTGGGTTTATCCTAAACACCACATTTTTGCCAAGGACATTTGAAGGGCTTTGTGGGTTTATCATAAAAACAAAATTTTTGCCAAGGACATTTGAAGGGCTTTGTGGGTTTATCATAAAAACCAAATTTTGCCAAGGCCATTTGAAGGGCTTTGTGGGTTTATCCTAAACACCAAATGTTTGCCAAGGACATTTGAAGGGCTTTGTGAGTTTATCATAAAAACAACATTTTTACCAAGGCCATTTGAAGGGCTTTGTGGGTTTATCCTAAACACCAAATTTTTACAAAGGACATTTGAAGGGCTTTGTGGGTTTATCCTGAACACCAAATTTTTACCAAGGCCATTTGAAGGGCTTTGTGGGTTTATCCTGAACACCAAATTTTTACCAAGGCCATTTGAAGGGCTTTGTTGGTTTATCCTGAACACCAAATTTTTACCAAGGACATTTGGATGACACTGTATGTTTGTTATCTGTCATAATCTTCTGTGAAATCATTACTTTTAATGTTTGTCCATTAGGGAATGTCTTCTGATGTTGAATAAAATACTTTGAATCTGTTTTTTTTTTTTTTTTTACAATAAATCTTACAGCATATTTTATCCTATGACAAAAGAAAAGAAAGAAAATTCTATAAAAATGTCCTTATTTGGTTATATTAATGAAAACAATTTCCTCTGCAAAAAGATAGAAGCAAAAGCGTTCTGTTAATTTTAATGATATTTGATTTATAAAGTCTTTGGTTTTAGCCAGTGGGCTGACTGGACAGAGTCCACCAAAATTGCCATCGGTCCAGTGAATGTGAGTGGTCGGACAGTCCACTAACTTCTGAAGGCCACCATTTAATATCATAATTCAATTTAAAAGTTATACAATGAATAAAAAAATGGCATAATTTGTAAAAAGTCTGTTTACTTCAGATATATTTCTGTGTTTGTATTGTTTATTTAATTTTTAGGATGTATCTATAAAATTATTTTAACAAGTAATTTATAGCTTTTTTGGTTCTGCAGTTTAAATTCCATTTTTCTGGACTGAATGTCTAGTGCTAAAGAAAGTTATTGTGAAGACTGGCTTACAAGTACATAATTTCACAAAATTAGATAATCAACAATATACATGGGTGAAATTTTCAGTATTAATACTGAATTCAGTATTTTGAGAATAAATCATTCTATGTAATTTATTTGAAATCTTTCTGTATCAGTATTTTGCCAGTAGGTTTTTTTTGTATTTTTAAAACTTACAACTTCCACCTATGAATAAAAGAATACAGTGTACAAAATGTGTTAGACTAATAGTTCAACAAATTACTATCTAAGGTCATTCAGAAACAATTGAGAGCGTGAGAGAGAGAACTAGAAAGAGGATAAGAGAGAGAGAGAGAGTATGGGAGTACAATATAGAGAATGAGTAATAAATATAAGGTAATAATGTTGAAGTAATAAGTTACCAGTTGACACAAAGTATTGATTGTTTTATAGTCTCTCTATCTCTGTGATAATTCTAATTGAATGAGAAGAACTGGTCTACAATTCTTTCCCTCTAATAATCAGTCTGTGGCTATCTAACACCATAAATCATTTTCACAAGATTAATAGAAATTGGGTGTTACTTTCATATTGAAATATGGGAGATTCTTTTTATGACCATATGGGGGGATAATAATGTGTTTGACTGGTTTACCTTATTACTAGTTGCATTAAGAATTGACAGGATATTGTCTTCTCTTGAGAACAGTTCTAATGGTCTGGTTGCATGTATTGTAGAATATGTCAGCTGTAGATATCAATCATTTATCACCTTGTTTTGTCCCCTCTCTCTCTCTCTCTCTCTCTGTTTCCCCCCTCTCACTGTCTCACATCAATTCTGAAGATAATGTCTCTCGTCTTCTCTGAAGATTATTATTGTCTTTCTCTGTAATATTGCAGATGTTCCCCCTGCTATTTTTAAGATAATTATGTTTCATGTTGGTAACTTCAGTCTCAGATATTACAAGAAACAAATCTTTGCAATTTCAAATATAGATATTATATACTATTTTGTTTGAATTTATTCAAATTACCTGCCAAGTTTTAAATTCATTTTATAGGAAAGTAAATTGATAGTTTTAAATTTTTGTGGAGGATTATAAATTCTATAAATTTTTATATTGTTTTTACTTCTCAAATAAATGTAAGGATTTTTTTCTTAAAAATGTATTGATGTGGAGGTTTCAATTATAGTTTACAAAAGAAGAAATAAACTCAAAATCCACCTGCTTTTCCTTAAAAATATGTTAACATTGGTTGTCCAAAAAAGACTATCGAATTAATAGATAATAATTACATTAGTGTCTTTTGCCTCCAAATTTGGTGCTAAGTGTCAAATGATTCCAAATTTGGTGCAAAGTGTCAAATGCTTCCAAATTTGTGCAAAGTGTCAAATGCTTACAAATTTGGTGCAAAGTGTCAAATGCTTCCAAATTTGGCGTGAAGTGTCAAATGCTTCCAAATTTGGTGTGTAGTGTAAAATGCTACCAAATTTGGTGTGTATTGTCAAATATGACTAAATTTGGTGTGTAGTGTCAAATGCTTCCAAATTTGGTGTGAAGTGTCAAATGCTTCCAAAATTTGGGTGTGGTGTAAAATGCTAACAAATTTGGTGTATTGTGTCAAATGCTATTATATTTGGTATGCAGTATCAAAGACTACTATATAATGAATTTAGTGTTAATGTGTCTTTATTTGGTGTTTAGTGACAAATGCCATCATATGTTGTGTGTTTTGTTAAATGCTATAATAAATGTTGTGACTTGTGTAAAGATGAATATATTTGGTGTCTAGTGGCAAGGGCTACAATATTTGGTTAAGTATGGTAGAATATTTGAATTGATACATAGTTTAAATGATTTATTGTTATATATTTTCAGGTAGTTTTGGCTGAACGTAAAGGTACAGACGAATTATATGCTATAAAAATATTAAAGAAAGATGTAATAATACAAGATGATGATGTGGAATGTACTATGATAGAGAAACGTGTTCTAGCTTTACCAAGTAAACCACCATTCCTTGTACAACTTCATTCCTGCTTTCAAACCATGGTAATCTTCACTTTCATATTCATTTTACAGCTAGTTTTTGCTTTACCAAGTAAACCACCATTCCTTGTGCAACTTCATTCCTGCTTTCAAACCATGGTAATCTTCACTTTTATATTCATTTTACGGCTAGTTTTAGCTTTACCAAGTAAACCACCATTCCTTGTGCAACTTCATTCCTGCTTTCAAACCATGGTAATCTTCACTCTTATATTCATTTTATGACTAGTTTGCTATCATTTAAGCAGGTGTGGCCAAACTTTACATTTATGTGCTTTTTAGCTCGACTTTACGTAGTAATGTAGAGCTCTCCTACTCGCCCCAGCGTCGGCGTCGGCGTCCGCGTCCGCGTCCACCTTTCTGATTAAAGTTTTTGTGCAGTAAAATACTTTCTTCTATATCTTTGTTATTTCTTAAGATATTAACTTCAAACTTTAAATATATGTTCCTTACTATCAACCACATCTCATGTGACAAGGTATATAACTCCAAACACATTTCTTTCAGAATTATCTCCCCTTGAACTGATTAAAGTTTTTGTGCACAGATTAAAGTTTTTGTGCAGTAAAATACTTTCTCCTATATCTTTGTTATTTCTTAAGATATTAACTTCAAACTTTAAATATATGCTTCTTATTATCAACCACATCTCATGTGACAAGGTTCATAACTCTAAATATATTTTTTTCAGAATTATCTCCCCTTGAACTTAGAGTTTTCTTTCAAAAATGTTTGTTTTTACTGCAACTGTTTTATTCCTTTAGGTATTGACTTCAAACGTTAAATGTACATTCCTTATTATCAACCACATCTCATGTGACAAGGTGTATAACTCCAAATATATTTTTTCAGAATTATCTCCCCTTGAACTTAGAGTTTTCTTTAAAAAAGTGTTTGTTTTTACTGCAACTGTTTTATTTCTTAAGTTACTGACTTCAAACTTTAAATGTACATTCCTTATTATCAACCACATCTCATGTGACAAGGTGTATAACTCCAAATATATTTTTTCAGAATTATCTCCCCTTGAAATTTAAAAAATGTTTGTTTTTACTGCAACTGTTTTATTTCTTAAGGTATTGACTTCAAACTTTAAATGTACATTCCTTATTATCAACCACATCTCATGTGACAAGGTGTATAACTCCAAATATATTTTTTCAGAATTATCTCCCCTTGAAATTTAAAAAATGTTTTTACTGCAACTGTTTTATTTCTTAAGGTATTGACTAGGTTTATAACTCCTTATACATATTTTTTACTCCTGTGACAAACACTAACTAAGTCGAGCATGCTGTCTCCTCTGACAGCTCTTGTTAAGGTTAACTTGTTACAATTTAAGTAGGTGTAGCCAATTGATAAAGACTTTAGCCTCCTGGTAAATAGTGGGAAGCTGGTTATACATATATATACATGTATATATATATATATATCTGAAAACTACCTCTTTGTTTCCTTGAGCTAGAAATTTTAATCTGCTGGGTTAGAACTGGGAAACCAGGAAGCAAATTAAAAAATTGACAAAGAATTCACAAAGACATGACCAAAACTATTTGCAGATAATTTCAAGCCAAAATATCTTGAATGTAATAGCATCCATTCATTGTCTGATCTCTGTTTGTGGTAGGGTCAGAAACATAAATGAGTTTCTGTAAGTACTTTTTATGGGCGTAAAGTGTTTAAGAGACATTGATTTATGAAAATAAGTTTAATACATAAAAAAAATTGCCCATTATCCCACAATAGTTTTCACAATTTTGGAAAATTAAGCATAAAAAATTATATATAGAGGGGCAAAGGGTTGTTTTGAAAAAGTTACCTAAAGAAATCACTGACATGTCAATAAAGGAAATTTTGTGGTGATTCATCGACTTCTTCATTGTTCCTTGTATGTATACTTATGTGTACTTATACTGTATAGCAAACTGAAATTTCAGTTGATTCTGGGTTGATTCTTAGGTTTTCAAGTCTGTTATTTTCTGTAATTTATATGTCTGTGTACAAACTGAGTGTAAATCTGCCTTGAGAACTTAATTACATTACTACAAGAGAAAGAGATATAAAGACATTATTAAATAGTTTTAACTACTGTATCAAATTACAGGTTGTATGTCTTTGATGAACTCTTCACTGTTGTCATTTATAAGCTTTAATAAACCATTGATGCCAACATCCCCTCTTTGTTCTGTTTCTACCTCTTTGAATTCTGGGAAGATAAACTCTATTGTTAGCTGACAAGCCATGTAAAACTAATTGTGTCAAGTTTATGGGTTGTTTATTTCCTACTACTGATTGTTGAATAGTTATCATTTTAAATCTAGTTATTAAAAGCAGACTGGTGTTTTGAAGCATGATTTGAGAGAAATTTGATCAAATCTGTTTGGAGAGGAATCTGTGAGAAATTAAGTTTTAAAGGGAAATGTGAGATAAAATTGATTGTAGAAACAGTTAAAAGTTGTTATTTTTTATAGTTTATTTGATAGTGCAAATTGACCTGAGCCAGATTAATACATACAAGGTATACTCATTTTAACTGGTTACATTTGTTACTGAATTTGTTCTTTTTTGGTTAGGTTTGATGCAATAGCAACACATAATGGTAAAAAATGGTGGTCAGTCAACTTACAGTTTCTGGAAAGGCTAAAAGTCTCTGATATTTAGTTGTAAACCAGTTACTAGGCACATACTTTCTTCAGAGTCTGATGATTAAAATTAGTGGTAGGAGGGAGAATGAACGCAAAATTGTTATTCTTGACCAAACTCCATGAAAGCATGTGTCACCTTAGAATGGAACCCACTATCTCTTGATCTGTTGGACTTACAAGTGCTATCGTCTAAGCTAGCTGTGCTGTCTTGAAAATTTACTAACTAAATTTGTCATTATATTTTATTATAGGATAGACTATATTTTGTTATGGAGTATGTAAATGGTGGTGATCTTATGTTTAGAATTCAACAAGAAGGCAAATTTAAAGAACCTGTTGCTGTGTAAGTTTATTATAATGAATTGTCCACTGAGGTTATAGCTACACAATAGACCTAATCCGGAATTCAAATTTATGGGTTTTTCCGTCTGTGCACAGCCGGTACAAACAAAGTTTTCTACATATTATTGCTGAATAGCACAAACTATGGATTAAATCCTATTGTTCTTTGTACACATGTTTTCATTATAACAGTGAAAGTTTGTTTGTACTTGAGGGGAAAACCCAAATATTTGAATTCCGTATATAGTCTATAGATTTTCGTGAAAAACAGAACTGTGGTACTTTTCACAAAAATTCTTAAAATGAAAATCATCATAAGTCAAAAGCAAGAAAAATTCATATTACAGTCATTTATTTGGCCAATCAATTTCAAATGTTATTGAATTAAGATTTTTTTTAATACATTTTGAATATCAATTCATAATAAAATAAAAATTATGTTTTATTTCCTTCTGACTCTGCAAAATTTATGATAATGACTTACAATAACTGTTTTCTTAAGAATTTTCGTGAAAAGATGCACTGATCATTAATTCAAGAAGAGTTCACAATCTCATTCATTTAATGAAAATGAATATTACATCTTTAATCATAATATAAACATTGCTTCCAGATACTTGAGACTTCAAATGAAATTTTGATGTATGACACCATGTGTTCTGAACTTTAGACCACATCTCCCAAAAGATCAGCCTATTGTCACTCTTAAATTATTATTACAGTCGTCACCTGAATTTTCTTTGGAGCTAGCCCATTTTTTATGTTATTTAATGCCTTCCAAAGTACTTTACTACTTAAAACACCATCATTTGCAGTTGATGGTCCATTTGCACAAAATTGTCTTTATTAAATACTAATTTCCTGCTTCAAAAATGTTTCCATACAATTTTAGATAGTTTCAGAACAAGTTGATTTTAAGATGAAATCTGTGAATGATAATCTTTAATAGGACGCATCTTGCTATTATACAATAATAGCTTCTGAGGTACAGTAAAATTCTACTAGGACCATAAAATCTGTGAATGAGTACCTTTAAGGTGTTGACTTGAAAATTTTGATATTAAGATATTGCCATGCCTTAAAAGATCAGAAATTTTGATGTTATATTTCAGATTTTACGCAGCAGAGATTGCTATTGGTCTATTTTATTTACATTCTAAAGGCATCATTTATAGGTAAGAATTTATGCATTAATATCACACAAAAATTTAAATCAGAACAACCTGGGGCTTGCATTATCAAAGAAATTGTGCCCATATTTAGTCAATATCTGCGTTATGTTGTATTGCTAAATTATCTGAAGAATTTTACTAACATGCCTTCCTGGTGTCTATAAAACTGTGTTCTTCCAACAATGAGGTTCTCTTTATGACAAACTTTGTGTGGTCCAAGCAAATTCTTATAATAATTATTGATGATTGGTCCGGATTTTTCAACAACAAAATTTGGCTAATAGTTTGGCGAAGCACGGGCGGGCGTTAAAGTTTACAATTTAGCATATATTTCTGCCATTTATTGTCAGACCTTTATGAAACTTCATACAATGATAACATACCATGTGATGAACCCAATTAGAAAGAAACCATAACTCTACCTACCTTTATTATGGATTATTTCCCTTTGTATTTTTTGCGTTGAAGTTTTAAATCCGGCTTTAATGTGGTTTCCACATTACATTTCTTGTTTTTTATTTATAACCTGATTTTTTCAATGAAAAAATTTGGCTTATAGTTTGGCGGTTGGGCAGGCAGGGGTCCTGTGTCATTAACAATTGCTTTTAAGGTGTTTTTTTACCATATATTTCTGCCATTTATTGTCAGATCTTTTTGAAACTTCATACAATGATAACATACCATGTGATGAACATAATTAGAAAGTAACCACAACTCTGCCTTGCTTTATTATAGATTATTTCCCTTCATAATTTTTGTGTTTAAGTTTTCAATATGTTGGATATCTCTGCTATTTAGGGTCAGTTCTAGATGAAACGTCATACAATAATTACATACCATGTGGTGGAGAGAATTAGAAAGTAACTGCAGTTCTACCTGGCTTAATTATGGATTTTTTTCTGTAGTATTTTTGCATAGATAGTTTTTTTCATGTATTAAGCCTTTTTAGTCAAATATTTAGTGGATTAAAAGGGCTCTTTCTACAAAGCACTAGCCTTGCAGAACATGCTCTTGTTGTTGTAGGTTAAAGAGATTTTGTTTTTTTTATTTCAGAGATTTAAAGTTAGATAATGTATTGTTGGATGCTGAAGGACATGTTAAGATAGCAGACTTTGGTATGTGCAAAGAAAATATACTTGGTGATAAAACAACAAAGACGTTCTGTGGAACACCAGATTATATTGCTCCAGAGGTAGTGTTCTATTCTTGATGAAACTTCTAACTACCTGGATTTCAATATTGTTGCAAATGTTTAGTTTTCTACATTTATGTCTAATCCATGTTTGAAATGTATATAGGACCATACTAATCTTTGCTTTCATGGTTTTCATGCTGCTTTAGCAATGTAAAACCATGATAACATACCATGTGATGAACATAATTAGAAAGTAACCACAACTCTGCCTGGCTTTATTATGGATTATTTTCCTTTCTAATTGCTTCGATTTAACAGATAATAAGCAATTAGAAATCTTATCATGCATGTGACGCAATGCCTTACAAAAGACTTATGGCTTTTTCTTGCTCTTGAACGACATTCAAGCCATATCTTGATTTTTCGTTGTGCATATCAACAGGCTAATGATTTTCACCAAAACTGACTACAGGGGATTTTTGCATGAAGAGCTTGTGCCCATTTACGCTTTCCAGCACATGCACGACAAAAACAATTTTGTATCAATTAAAAATTGATATAAACATTTTCACTAACGATCAGACATAAATGTTGAAAAATAAAATTTTCAAAAACATTAAAAAATGGGGGTACTTAGAAGTTTCGTTAAGTATAGTTTATATCATACAGTTGTCAGGGTGGGTGTAGTGTTAACCAGTAGACTGTTTGGGTTCATATTTCTGAGAGCCAGGGACTCGAATCTAATCTCAATATTTTGATATTAACTAAAGCCCAATTTCTGAGACTAATGTAGAAATTCCATGAAATGTATTTATCCACACTGATAAAATCTGCACTGAAAATTTACCCTAAATGATATTTTGTTGGCATACAAATCTCTGCAAAATTGTGCTAATGGAAACTGGCAATGGAATTATGACTTGAGCAAATCAAACTTTTGTTTTATAAGAGAAGATTTTAGTTTAAAGAATAACTTCTGTCTCATCTTATAAAATGAACAAAGATTGGGATTTAAAGAATAACTTCTGTCTCATCTTATAAAATGAACAAAGATTGGGATTTAAAGAATAACTTCTGTCTCATCTTATAAAATGAACAAAGATTGGGATTTAAAGAATAACTTCTGTCTCATCTTATAAAATGAACAAAGATTGGGATTTAAAGAATAACTTCTGTCTCATCTTATAAAATGAACAAAGATTGGGATACAATTAAATAGATTACTAAGATTGTGGTTACATTGTGATTAAATATCTTAATTAAACAACATAACAATGATTAAATGTTAAATTTATATGTAAAATGAACCTAGTCAATGTATTGGGTTATCTTAGAATATAATAAACTACTCAGGTTTCATCCATAACCTTTAAAACATGCTTATTACTCATTAATGTGATATTTCCCTAATTCTCCAAGATTTTGTACTCTTAATTTTTTGACTACTTGCTGTAATATGAAATAGGTTCAAGTAAATTATTAGCTTATGTATTATTAGCTTATTAGCACAATGTATTGAAAGTGGGCCATTGTGACTCATCTGCATGTATCTGGGTGTAATTAACATGCAGCTTCACTTGAAGGTTATTAACAAAGATTGTACAAATTTATGCCCGTAAGGTCAAAATTTGCCCCAACCTAGAGGTCAAAATTATCATAGAGCCAGAAATGAAGGGGCTAAAATGTCGGTTGCACTAAAGATCTACTTCTGTGGTGAGCAGCATAGGGTCCCCAGGGCCCTCTTGTATTAGCTTGTACTTGTGATTGGCAATTAGTTCAAAAAATAAAACCCCAAAAATCAATCTGTAGAAAACAGAGGAATCTCTAATTTCAGGTAATATTTATGGGTTATTCTACCCATAGAATACACATATAACCCCTCAGCTGATGCCTTGGGGTCATATGTACCCTCGAGGTCGAAGGATCCATATCCACTATTAAAATCTTTATAGCTATTAATATAACAAAACAACATGAATCAATTGAGATTTGTAAAATGATTGTTGCTATCAAAAGTTTAAACCAACTGACTGGGGAATAACATTATCATACGTCATAACATAATTGTTAACAGTCTATTGATATTTTGAAAGTTCCAGTTGTCCAATTATATTCACCATTGTGAATGTTCCGCAGTGAAAAGGTGACAGCTATGCATTATATACAATTGACATTGTCATATATTAAGCATGTTTTATAGACTCAGTGTTACTTTTCTGTTTGATAATAATGTAGACTTATGTCAAAGTTGATGATTGTAATGTTGATATAGTGTCTAGTCTTAGATATTATAACTTATATTGTATAATAATATGTCTAGCTATGTGAAATGATAAGACTTGATAATAATGTAAGATTGAGTATATAAAATATACTGTCTGATATTCTGCATGAAAGTTATCTTGCTAATACATTATACTATAATATTCTGTTAAACATCCCTTAGGATATGACATTTGCAAAAGGGGTGGGGAGCATTGTTCAAAGTATCATTATCCATAAAATAACAACTCGAAATGTGAATGTTGTTAGTCATTATTATTTCAAAAGAAATAAGGTGTGGGTATTTGTTGGGGGGGGGGAACAAATATGGTATGTTCTTAAATGTCACAGATAGTGAATTTAAAGTTTTCAAAATCGTTGTTTAAATTTTCTTTATAACTTTGTCTCTTTTTGAAATATAAGGTCCCATATTGTTGTGTACCCATCTGATGGTCAGGTTTTAAGGGGATGCAGCACCCCTTCTCAAATAGATAAATAATTGAGGACACATGGTGCAGGGAAAAGGCACAAAATGTTGACATACTTTAATGCTGTTATACAAGTTATTGAAGTGCAAAATCAGAGGTTAAAAATGGCAAAAATTGCCTGTATGTATTTTGGCTTGCTTCATGGTAACTAGGATTTTAAAATTAATTCTAATTGCTTAATATCAAACTGTTGACAACCTTGGCACTGCTTAATGAAAAAAATGGAGTAAAGGGGGATTAAGTGTCTATGTAGTTTAATATTTATTGGTCTTTAAAGAAGGTACAAGATTCAAAATTATATGTAAAATGGGAGTATTATGTCATGTGATGACACTTTGTTAATTGATTTTGTCAGTTTAAAGACTCAACTGGGTGGGTTTTTCACATGTTCTGCTGATTAAAGTTTATAATAAACATTGTTTGTGACACGCTATTAATTAAAAAAATCACTGGACCATGGTTGCTGAATACTGACGGATTTTCGTGCCAAAAGTATGTAATAAAGAATGAAAAGTATGTTGGGACAAAATAATTGGTATGTTATAAGTTATAACCTAGTGTGTATGTTATATTCGAGTATGTTATAACCAAGCTGATTTTATATAGAATATAGTAAGGATGAAAAACAGGCCAGGTAAAAATGGTATGTTGTAAAGTATGTTATAACCAAGTTTTACTGTAATATCATTTTTATTATACCCCCGCTTCGAAGAAGAGGGGGGTATACTGTTTTACCCTTGTCCGTCCGTTACAAAATTTCCGTCGCAGTTTTCTCAGCAACTATAACATGCAGCAGCCTAATACTTTGCATATTGCTTCATCCCATAGTCCCATGTGGTGTAAAGCGATTTCATGCTCCTTGCTCATCTACTTCCTGTTTGTCGCATATTTTTAGATTTTGTTAAATGAAAGTTACATTATGATAGTCATATTTCTCACAGCGGGGGTATCACTAGTGAGCATTAGCTCACAGATTTACTTGTTTTTCCAATGTTTCAGCAATTGAATGCCTTTTTCAAGGTAAAATTATTATTTTTATTGTAGATAATGTATAATTTTTTCACTATGTATTACATTTATTTTCAGATTGTTTTATATCAGGCTTATGGTAAATCAGTAGATTGGTGGGCATATGGTGTATTATTGTATGAAATGTTAGCTGGACAGGTAGGTATTATACAGCCTTTGTATAGATACTGTAACATTGCTGTATTGAAACAAAGTAACCTGGAAAGAAAAGAACATTTAAGGTAAACAGGAGCAGTATGCATAAGATGAGTTTTAGGTGGACAAAGAACATTTTAAATTTATTGCATTTTCCATTGAATGTACTGTTTTTGAATGAGTTAAGGCTGTTTGCAAGGTGAATGTTAAGGGATATTTCATTCCAAATGACAGATCCTGAGTATGTTATGGATTTTCTAAAGAATTCAAGTCTAGGTTTTGAAACATTCAGTTGTTGTGTAGAACTTGATCTTAGTTAGTGAGAGATGATTGCTTATGAGAGGTTGCTATTTGAGTGGGATGAGTGTTTATAAAAGCCACTTGTAAGAGGCAACCACTATTAAGAGGCAACCACTATTGAGTGGCAACCACTATTGAGAGGCAATCACTATTGAGAGGCAACCACTATTGAGTGGCAACCACTATTGAGAGGCAACCACTATTGAACGGCAACCACTTTTGAGAGGTAACCACTATTGAGAGGCAACCTCTATTAAGAGGTAGATTTGTGAGAGGTGATTGCTAATGAGTGGTAGCTATTGGTGATAGAGATTATCGCTATAGAGTAGGGGCTGTTAGTGACAGAATATTTCTATTGAAAGTCAAACACTATTGAGAAGTGGCTGTTTGTAAGAGATGACTGCTATTAAGATATATTTGTTAAAGAGAGATGACTGATTGTAATAGATGACTTTAATCTTGATGTTTCGCTGTAATTCTTTACTCTCTCAGAGCTATCAATGATAAAATGTTTTGTAATCAAGTGAAGTGCATACACCCCAATTTCTTACATTATTTATCACCACAAACAACTTCCAAGTATCATGATAAACTAAGATGAAAGTTCCAACCTTGACATTCTTACTTGTGTTTGCTGAGATCAGTTTACTTTTTTATATGTTCAATCATCTAGCTGTCTTTAATTTTATTATGAACTGTATATTTCTCAAGGGAATGAAAATTCATATATTTGTCATATATATGTATCATATATTCTTACGTGGTATAATTGGCTAAATTGATACATTGGTCAGAGGGATTGTGTTTTGTGGAATGTGAAATTGTGAATATTTTACTTTATATTCATTAAATCAAGATATTTAGTCAGTGGCCTTTAGAATGTAGATAAAACCATTGTTTTTCATCTAATTCTTGCAGTAGTTAAACGTATGACTAGATTCAAATAGCACAGAAAATAACTGTTACATTTCTTTGTTCAAAATGCCACAGTAGCCTTTGAGTTTTACATGTAATTGTTCACTCTTAATCTTCTGCACAAATAATTTTCGCTCACAACTTTGTGTACCTCTTTACTCAAATTTTGGTGCAGAGGATTTGTATCATGGGATCAATAGTGTTTTTAGGATTAGACATTATGTAATATTTTTATGTGCCATTTGATGTCGTTCAAGTACAGTATAAGTTCATTCACTCGAACACCACCGGGTCGAATTAATTGGCCGAGTCGAACACATTGTCTGGCACCGATCAATTTCCCTTCTATATCTATATTAGTCAACCTCTCTTGTGTCGAACAGGACTGAGTCGAACTCTCGAACCAATATCTTGGCCCCGTGGTTTACAAATACACTTAAATACAATTGTCTCTCTTGAACAATAGATTTTCACACATCGGCCATAAAATCTTGACCGCAGTCATTGTTTGTGACGCGTGATAATAACAGGGCGTGAAAATCGCTTAACAATAGATTTGTTAATTGATTTTAATTGCTTAACAATAGATTTGTTAATTGATGTTAATTTGCCCAACACATTGTGATTAGTAAATATATTGTTTATAATATTGCATAAAAATTGCTTAACAATAGAATTGTTTGTTGACTGCAACTTGTAGACAGGCACATATTATAAAATGTCATGGTATGATTAAAAAAAATGACAAAACAAGTAAATAAGGTCTCGCTAAAAAATTAATTAGCGCATATACAGTGTGTATGTTAGTTTTAATTAATAAAAACTGATAAAAAAGTTTGTGCAATTTCGGTAAAAGATAAGTCCAAATTAAGGATCGAAATGTTAGAACAGAATATACACACATATACAACGGCGGAAAAAAACTTACTGGAGGACCCGGTCACATCGAACCTTTCTCACTTACATGTAACCACATTAAAGAAATTATCAATTCATCTACTACTACTAACCTATATAGTAATCTAGGGGGCGTCTTACTAAACATCGTACTCTCAATTTCGACCTACGAAAAATCGTACGTCGGTCTCACGATTTTGCTGGTGTCTTACTAAACATCGCCGATTTTTTGAAATCGTACGATTTTCGTCAAATCGTCGATTTTCTCACGACCACTAGATACCAGTCGTACCTATGTACGATAAAATGGCTGCCATACTGTTAGATCTCGGTAACGACAGAAAATCCGCGTTTTTTGTCAAAGAAAGACGCCTTTGGTTGATTAACACAAACGAATTAGCTATAAATCGATACAGGCTTGATACAGAATCCACAACATACGCTGAATACTCAATACTTTGAAGAATTGAGTCTGGAAAATCCAACGCAGTTGTCTAGATTGCGTTTCGAAGGTAAACAGTACTTTTTATGTATTTTGTTGGTAAAATACAGGTATAATTTAACTGCATGTACAACAAATTAAAGGTAGACAACTATTCTCTTGCTTGTAGTAAAGCTTCCGAGTGATACGGACAACTTGTCAACAACCGTCGTCTGTCATAGTGATTAGAGTTTTAATCTTCCGTAATTAATAAAATGCGATTATCAGAGCACTTTCCACCTCTTATTAATTGACCTTAGTCGATTGCAAACAGCTGGAATGAATCTTTGACTTTAATATGGTGCAATGGGTATCAAAAGACGGAAAACATAATATGTTACAAAGAAAAAAGTAGCCATAATTTCGGATGGTTGTATTGGCGGATATGTACAGTGACTTACAATGGTATTACTAACCACGTACACTCAATAATATTTTCCACATGACCGAGTACAAACTTTGGAATGAAAGATTCGAAATATAAGTATGAATCCATAAGCGGCTCTAGCAGGGGGGGGGGGGTCATGGGGTCGGGAGGGAGTAGAATATCCAAAATGTACCTGTCCATTACTGCATTAGTGTATTTCCTTATTGTATGTCATTTTTAAGTAGCATTAAGCAATTTTTGATGGATAGATGGATAGATTTAATAGTTATGTAGTATTATTATGCAAAATGTGTATAATGCGGTTATGGTTCGAAAGTTTGAACCCCCCCCCCCCCCCCCCCCTGAGAAAATGTCCGGACCCCCTACAAAAAAATCCTGGATCCGCCCCTGACATCCACTAATTATTTTGTTACTATTGAGTATTGTTAAGATACTTTCTAAATCGAATTGGGTGGATCCATCAATAAATGGTTATTCTTTGTAGTAGATTATGGTCCAAAAATGATTTCTATAGTCATTAATGCTCTTATCTCTGTATCAAAAAAAGCACTACTCTTAAATATGTTATTTAATTTTCTATTAAAGCTGGGTTCACTAGGTCATGTGATCATATGTAAATATTGATTATTGTTCATGTTGTCAATTTACTTACTTAAATACTGTTTCTCTTTTCAGGATGTTCTCCACATATGGCAGAAATAACATAGGATTTTTTCAAGTAGTTGGAATTATGTGGACCGACTGTGAAGCTCAACTAATAATTCAAAGAGCTCTACCTTTAATTAATGTGAAATACTACTATTACACTCAATCTCTGATTAGCTCCTGTTAGACTGTTATAATTACACTCTGAATGAAAAAAAAACTCTGTGAATTGAAATATATATATCACATTGGACATTTCACATTGAAGTACTCAATACTTTCAAATACCAAATACTCTCATTAGCTGCATCATGAGTTTTAACAATTTAATAAATGTGCAGCATTTATATACACAACACATCAAATTACTTTAAAATGAGAGATATTCTAACTAGAAGAACTGAAAATTATTCATAGCCAATATGTTTCCTCATAGGTATTGTCCATTTTTTTCTCAACTGTCAAAATTTGAATAATTTCACGGTGGATGAGTACACACTATCTCAATATCATGAGTGTTAAACAAAGAACAAGTCATCGTGAAATTATTCATGATTTGTCAGTTGAGAATAAACTAACTATATGAATGAACCTCTATTGACATTGAGAATACAAAGTGATATCAACTTGTTGACAGTGGAATATATGACTGTTTGATACATGTAAAAGTTATACCTGATATGTACATGAGTGTATGTTATTTTTACTATTAATGGTGTGTGTTAAGGTAAGATTCTACTAAACTAAAGCCTTTGTGGCAATGGCAAATGAAAACTTACAAGTATTGTTTAAAATACAATTATATTGCACATTGTAAGTTCAAACTTTCCATCATGACAGTGATATTGATTATGTTTAAGACCCAACAAGGGTATAGAGTAGGTAAATGGTGGGAAGATGGTTCATATTGTATTTTTGAAGTTTTTCATAAGCTTTTATAATGTGTGGGTTTAATCCTCAATAAAAAATTGTCATTTTTTATCAAAAATATACTCATTAAATGTTTCTATGTTTAAATAAATGCATGATTAGTGGTGCACTTTATTAATCCTTAATAATTAGCTGCCAGAAATATGTATGGGTACATGATTATTGTAGAAGTAGTGGAGGTTTGAAATATCAATTTGTATCATCAAAATTACAATATCTTCACATCATTGTGATATTGTTTTACTTTTTGAAAATACCTCATATATTCTAGTGGTGTCATTTTTAAATTAAACAAAACAATCACTTAATTGTCTTTACAAGTTTGGTTTCCATTATTACCTTTAAGTATTATTATCATTATTACCAATTATTAAAAATGTGCAAAACTGCAAGAGCCCATATAGGTTGAAGTGAGTCAACAATGTGGTCAACATATAAGACTTGTAGGGAGCAAAAACAACCTTGAGTTTATAAGACAAAACAATTGAGAATCTATCAATAGAAAAACTTTAAAAGCTATTTTATAAAACATTTAAAACGTGCTACTGCTAGTTTAATTTACATGTATGCGGCATTTATTTGACTTGTCTTCACAAATGGTACATTTTTATATTCTTACAATTATTAATTTCAAAATTTTGAAACTAAGATGAATTGTGCAACCTAGTTTTACTTTATCTAGAATATATAAGATCTATCATCATGATTATGTTTATTTGTGTTTACTCTTAGATAATTAAAGCTATAGTTACTTGTATTTTAGACCAAAAATATCTTGTTTTTGTTGTGGCATGTTGTTTAATTAACTTAATATGATGCAATGAATGAAAGATAGCAAGTTTAGTAAATTTTTATGTTTTTTTCACATACTAATTCTACCGATTTTGACATTATTGGCATTGTACCTAGACAGAGATAAATTGTTTGACACGGTGACAGTAATCCATATATTGTTGTACATTTAAAGATTAAAAGAACATAGGGTTTTGAGTGAATAACATATCCACAGAAATTCACCAGTTGAACATATTTAGTAGTAATGTAATAATTTTCATTCCTTTAAAATATTATTTCACATTAAAATGAAATGATAAATAATGTTCAGTTATGCATGAAATTGTGTAATATTGAAATGAGATTAATTGTAATTGAAGTGAATACAAGTAGGTCTAGTACTATATTGTATTCATGTGAAAATGTTTGTTTCTTCTGTTTGCTTTTGGAATGCATTTTATGTCTAATAATATGAAAAAGATAGTTGTGTTGCAGTGTTTTTTTTCATTTGTGTTTTTTGAGAAAAAAACATGATTGTCTTATTTCAATGAACTAAATTTAGATCCGCTTTTTGAATAATACATTTGTATTGTTATATTCATATTCAGTCAAACATCAGCACTGTCTTTGTCATAACACTTCTTGGTACAGATGTTGCATGCAACCTAAGCTATCTAAATTTTAGACACATATCATAAGTCTCATTTGGGGTTATAACCTAAGTTCAAGTACCAAGCAAAAAAAGTACTGAGAGTATTGAAATGTTAAAAAATTGTTTGTTACATCTGCTGCATTATTGAAGAAGTTGTCTATGTGATCTGTATTTTTACTGTATTTTTAATATGTTAAAACTTACTATTGATATTATTGATACATGTATAATAAATAAACTGTATAAAACTGTTTAAATGAGATTATTATTATACTGTACATGGAAAGTAGAATTGGAAACAAATTTGCTTGTTGATCATTGCTGCCTTTTATGAAGCAACTGCATGTAACCATTTCCTGATAGTGTAACAGAGGTATAATACAGCTCTTGCTTTGTTCTCCCTTGCTTTTTTGCTAGCTTTTAAGGCAATGTGGTAGAGAGCCCACTTAATTACGACATGGCTTTTAATTGTGGGATACACTTACATTAACTCACTAGATATACTTTGTAACTGAAATTCCGTCTGCTTTTGAGTTTCATGGCAGCTAGTATAAGCTCATTATAATCGGAAAGGAAACAGTGGTAAAGTTATTATTGTGACATTGTAAATAAACAAACGCCGACAAATTGAGTATGTATCATAGCAATTATTCCCATTGAAAAGTTGAACTCTGGCAACCAAACACTATATATGGTGTGTTAAAGCCCCAACATTTCGATGAAATAATCTCTTATGTGATTTATATCTTCAATTATTATATAACTTAATGTCACACGGTAAGAAAAATATGCAGCCTGACCGGGACTAGAACCAAGGACCCCTCGCTTACAAGGCAAGTACTTTCTCGACTGAGGTATCCAGCCGCTTACATATCTTTCTTTGCATAATGTGAACAGGTAGGTACCGTGACATTAAGAAAAATTGAAGTGCCAGTAAAAGGGTGTACCAACGATCCGTCCCCAATACTATCCTCCCCCGAAATGATCCGTTCCCAGTCATATACTCCCTTAGACAATTGGTCCCCAAATTTGGGGATCACCCAAGGACAAATGTGACTGGGGACAGATTGCCGACATTCAAGTAAAGGCGAGGTGCCTTAGATCTCTAGTTTACCATAATCTTGAATTTCTGACACCATGGCCACCATTCTTTAAATAACTTTTGATATTTTTGGATGCGACTAATTGTGATATTGATATGACCAGCATATTGGCTAAGCAGATACACATACCATTACAAGTATCGTTTTGATTTTTTTTTTAAATGTTACCTTCATGGATATTGGATGTATAAACTGAGGTTTCCAGTCGTTTTTTGCCCTGTACTGATTAGTCTGACGATTTAGACAGCCATCATATATAAAATACAAAGATTGACACGCATTTTAATCAATGCCAAGCTTATGCATAATGTAAACGATAGCTGATTTTTCTGCATTCTTTGCTTTGTTGACGTTCAACGGTTGTCAAAAATGTCGACATATTCCCAAGTGATTCCTGCATAAATCCTACATTCCATGCAGTATTTACAGTTTGTACAGATCGATAGACATTTCACTTATTTGTTTACACCGTAACTACATAATTTCAATGCTAAACAATAAGTAAATGCCCCGAAATTGTTGGTTATCCTTCCGTCTCGAATGTAAACAGTCCATAAAAACTTTATTTTGAAGAGTATCCGGAACCATGCGATACGATTATGTGCGCATGCGTCAAAATCGCAGAGACTAAAAAACGTACGATTTTACTGGAATAGTACGATGGCGTTAGTAAGACGGTCATAAGATAAATCGTACCTAAGTCGTACATCTAAATCGTACGATAAGATCTTTGAAAATAGTACGATGTTTAGTAAGACGCCCCCCCATGTTCTTAAATGTAAAAATAGCGCACAACAAATATGAAGTTGGCATTTTTTTTTTGCAGTAATTACTAACTACGTATACATGACACATGAATGAACCGTGTGTTCATTGTATATACTAAACCAAGGGAGATAACAAATTTAAAAACCATTGATCTATATTAATAACGTCATACTTGGACGAAAGTTGGCCAGGTCGAACACTTGGCTCTCTCGAATCATTTTTCATGTCCCCTCGAGTTTGAGCCAGCGAACTTTTACTGTATTTTTTCTAGAAATTTCAGTGATATACACTTTTTGTTTTCAAGGCCAATCAATTTTGATGGTTCTAGTATTGTAACTTAACTGTGTATATTATAATTTCAGCCTCCATTTGATGGGGAAGATGAAGAAGAATTATTTACATCTATAACAGATCATAATGTATCTTATCCTAAATCTATGTCACGTGAAGCTGTATCCATCTGTAAAGGGGTGAGATAACTCTTTTATTTTAGACAATGATAAAACATATAGTTCTGTAGCGCAGTTGGTAGCATACTGGGGTTATTAAACAATTTGCCAACAATGTAATGGAATCAAATTCACCAGGACAGTTATACTCTTTTCTGAAATTTGACAATTATGTCAATGTTCCTCCATTATTAAGATATATCTAGAAGTTGCTTGCCTTGAGGAAGGGTAGGTGAGTTATAAACTTGGTACAAATAATGTTAGTTTAGGTGCCATTGACATTGTTACATGACCAAAATTGTGTTTACATGGTATTAAATTAAACAAATATTATATAGACAATGATTACAATTTACATCAAAGTTAGGACCAGCTGTATCTAGTGTGGCAGTTGGCAGTCACTGGAGTTGGTATGTGCATAGTGCTAGGTTTAAGACTTGGGTTTAGAGAACTAGATCTATCCAGGGTTAGTGAGTAGGACAACTAACCTTCAAAATATGACTGAAAATATGTCGAAGTGGAGTGGAAAGCTCTATACATTGTATATTACAATACATAAGATCATTTAGTGATCAGGATATAAAGGGAAGTAACTGTAGTTATCTTAAGATAAATATCTTATTCATTTGTATGAGTTATCTCCCTTTAAACAACATGTTATTAATTTTATGTTTTTGTACATTTCAATATATTTCATGATATTGTAATTTTTCAGCTATTGACAAAGAACCCTGCTAAAAGATTAGGATGTGGTCCCACAGGAGAACGTGATTTTAAGGACCATGCTTTCTTTAAGAGAATAATCTGGGAGAGAATTGAGAATAGGGAAGTTCAACCACCATATAAACCTAAGATTGTAAGTACCCTGGGGGATTGTTATTGTTTCTATGGGCTATTTCTTTAGGTGTTTCTCTATCGCCACATATCTTGATGTTTGATGTAGTCATGATGAAATATGATTTTTACATGGGGTCTCCTCACATTTAGTAGCAGACTGTAGCAATTGTGTGTGCGCAATTTAAGGGATAATTACTACTTCAATTACAATACAGTTTGCATTATAAGTTAACAAGCAGACGATATGCTGTGTGTGCAATTGAAGTATATCAAATCTGGTATATGTAAGGCAAAGTTCCCTTGTATCGCTTCTGTTTGGTATATACCGGTAATAATTACGCGTTTATATATTCTATCAAAACCCCAAGTCCCACAGTGCTATTATTTACTCATACATTCTTGAGCTTGAAATATCTAGATTGCAAGTCATATATCCTATGCATTGTTTTGCTATGGCGTAAAATCAAACCAAAAAATAGTATGTAATTGTAATAATTGCCAACAAAAAATCATAGTTTCTTTGACTATATCAAACATGAATAAGATGATATGGGGACATATAGACTGTATCTTATATAAAATTATGTGATGAAAACCTGAGCTTGGTAACCTGGTAATAAAAGGTAAGATATTAGATGTTGAATGGTTACATTGTATAAGTATAATAAATATAAGTATATATAAATATATGTAAATATATAATCATTTATATTGTATTATTGTTATGTGAATCATATATATATATCAACATTGTTATATACATTAGGTTATGCCCATAGGTCCTTGCTTGATTAATTGATAACTTGTAATTTTGAAAAATTTAAAATTTTAGTAATTTGGAAAATTATCAAAGTTAAATAAGTCATTTTGAAATTTTAATTTTCTTCTAATATGCCAATTTTAAGTATAATAAGTAATTTTGGAAGTTTTGGAAAAGTGTGCGAAAATTAATTTAGAAATTTTGAATTTTTAATTCTGGATACTAAGATTAATTAGGAAAGTTAGTATATTGAATTTAAACAAAGTGAAATTTTACATACCATAGTCCTCATTCATATGATTTTAATGTAAATAAAATATTGTGTATGTTTTATTCATTATAAAAAGATACTTGTAACTGATAGGTCATCTAATAGCTGTGGTATTAATATAATGTTCACCAACTAAGGCTATGGCTAATGTTATGATATTATTTAACGAAATATTAATAATTGAACTTGAAAGTTTCAGTTGTTAGTTCATACTTATCATAAATTCATAAAATAAAAAAAAAATATTGAAAGATGCTCATAAGTAGGCTTGTACAGATTGACCAGAATCATTAATAGGCTAAGATAGAGCTTGTACAGGTTGACTTGAGATAGATTAATATGTTATATTCATAGGAACATGAAACTTATTCATGTGGATTGCTAATTTAACCATTAAAAGTACATGATATTCAAATGTTATTTCTTGGTAACAGCTAAATTTGCATTAAACTTTGCTTTATGTTGTATTTATGTATGTAATAAAAAATGATGCTTTTTCTTTATTTCAATTTTTTCTATTCATATGGAAAGGTTTGCTTTTGTGTACAATGCACAATGCAACCATCATGATCATCCGCTAACATGCTTGTGCACTTTATTAATTTTAGATTTTGCTTATTTGTTTTTTAATGAGAACTATTATAAAAATTTATCAGAACAATGAGAACTATTATAGAAATTTATCAGAACAATGAGAATTTTCGTCAAAATGTATCAGAACAATGAGAACTTCTATAAAAATTTATCCGAACAATGAGAACTTCTACCAAAATTTATCAGAACAATGAGAACTTACATCAAAATTTATCCGAATAATGAGAACTTCTATCAAAATTTACCAGAACAATGAGAACTTCCATCGAAATTTTAAAGGTTAAAGAATTAATTTTTTAATAAATCAAGTAAATGGAGTTAGTGCAAAGCTAGGCTTATTTTTATATGCAACAAAACAGGATGTTGACTAATTAGGGACTTAGGTCAGTTATCTTTCCCTGATAAAATCTGAAGCCATCCAATTGGTAAGTAAGTCCTTGCAGTTGGAATCCTCGGATTTGTCATTGAAGTCTTATGTAAGGATAACAAAATATTTTATCTAATATCTTTCTTGTTAATGAAGATATTTGCAGATAAAATCTGAGTATTCCAACTAATTGGACCTACATATTTGAAAAGTATACAAGATGAAATAACTGACTAAGGTCCCTTATTTTGCTTTGACCCATCACTTAGTGTAACTGTTGAGTTAAGGATTTTTTAATTGATCAAATAATTATATTACTTTTATCACAAAATAAGAGGATTTCTAATTATATTACTTAAAATAAAAGAATTTGGTAATCAATTTATAATGTTATCTTGATATTTCAACTTACTGGGTAATTTAACATATTTTACATTTAGATTTAGAATTCTTTGAACTAGCATCAGATTTCATGCTGTAAATGATTTATTCTAGTTCTGATGTTTTCACTGGCGTTTTAATCATGTTAAAGAATTATCTTGTTAAACCATCATACACTTAGATAAGTTAGCAGAGCTGTTTATATGATAATTTAAACATAAAATTAAGATTATTGTAAGTATAATGGTGACTTAAGGTCTCCACTGAATTAAATAAATTAGGCAAATTTTACCAGATTTTGTTCTGTTTTTAAAATGAAAATTTAATGTTAGATTTTTTTGTTGTAAAAAGTAAAATATTGACATGCAAGCATGTTCTTGTTGCTGTTCAAGCATGTTTGTTTAAAATGTACATTAGCTATAAAACATGTATACATACAAAACTAGAAATTAAACTATCCTTAAAAAAGCATGACTGATAGAGCATTACAATATTGTTTTTATTATACAAGTATTTTGTATATGTCATACTATGTACTGATGTAAAATGGTGAAATTATAAACTTAACTGATAGTTAATGGACCAATTAAAATACTTAAAATGGCCATAGGAAATTATTAGATCAGCTATACATGTAAACCTAGTTTTAATTACTAGAAATTAGACTTTAATGAATTAAAATCTCATTAAACATTCATAAATTGGATGATTAAGATCTTTGAATTTGTTTAGCTTGTAATAAACTTCTTCATTTTTTTATTATTAATTTTTTTGTACAATGCCAATATGTTATATAGAAATAGGCATTTAATAAAAAAATAAATAGCAAATAAATTTAAAGAAAGTTATGAACATTGGCTTACAGTAAATACATGATTGTAGTAAAAGAAAATTACTTGTTGTTTGCTTTAGTTTATTCAAAACTCTGAATTAAACCTTTACTTCTCAAATTGTTAATTACTTACAACTATAAAAAATGTCAGAAGGGTTAGACATAGAAAAATAAAAAAGACAGGTTGAAAAATTTTGCATGAGAAATATTTGTTGTATGTTAAAACACTAGTAACCTCTTTACTACCTCGCTCCCCTGTCTCCCACCTCCCCTTTTCTCAGGTGCAATATTATATCTACCTCATATTGTCTTTGATATTGTAACTATTGATATTATACCATTATTATATGAGTATTGTTTTTTTATTTCTGGTGCATGATCAGCTTGATTATAGTCATTATACATATTCCTGCATGATTTACAACAATATATCAAATCTAACCTTGAAGCCATATTTTTTAACTTCATTACACTATGTATTATAATACATTATTATATAATATAATAAATTTATCATAATATATGCTTATTTTATTTTTATATTGTTTATACTATGTACAGGTTATTAAAATGTAAACAATGCAACTATTAACTGTAAACTACGTTCAGGTCAGTTTCATTAAAAACAATCAAAGCGCTGAAGCACTGAATTTGTCTGAGTTTGAAAATTGATTGTAGGCTAGATTTTATGCTCTAACAACATGTGCACACAAAAAATAGTTCAGTGACACCTGTCCGGTAGAAAAACATATTCAGATTGATTAAGTTGTGATTGATTTTTACCAAAACAAATAAGAGCATAATTCCCTTACTTCAGGTTTATAGTTATCATTCATGTACATTTTTGTACTGCAACTGTATGTAAAATGATAAACAAAACTCCTCTTTTGGATATCATTTGAAGTCAATAACTAGGATCTTATAAACTTTTCCTATAGAACTGTTCTATTTCATAAGACGATGTATCATCTCTTCTGACTACCAGGACCCGCAAAGGGTGGTGACTGAATTGTTGTACATAACCATTCTATTACATAAGAGGACATAAATTCTCAAATAAGATGCATCACTCATTTGATTTTAAACCTACGCTTGAATATAGTCCTGTTTACAAGTTGATGTCAGGAATTCTTGCGCCAGTCATAGCAGACGATCTTTATGAATTGCTATACTCGTATACATTGAGGGACTACTACTGGATTCAGTAAATTTCAAAATCGGCAAGGGTCTGAATTATGGTACTTATAATTGTTCAGGACTGAAGTCCCAAACAAATAATAATACAGGGATGAAACAATTTAACCTATCAGTTTAATAGATTAGTGCAAAACTAATCTAACTACTTATAAATAAAGAAGAAAATAAACTAGTTTTGCACTAACTCATTGAGTTAACTCTCATCTCATAGAATTTACTATATAAATAAGTTTGCATTATTTGTTATAATAAAAACTAAATATCAAATGGATCAGAAGACTAGTGACATTTTAATGCAATATTGTTTTATGGCTGTCACAAGAGATTGAAGAGAATAAATGTTAGTTGACCATCTGAAGATCATGTTACTGTATAACTGGAAACATAGCCTTTGCCACTGGTAATTTTTAGAGCAGACATACTGAAAAATGTTTTGACATTACTGGACATTTGGTCCAGTGATTGTGGAAGAATCACTGGACCAAGTCAGGTTTCACTGGACCAAAAGAAATTATCAAAATATGTCAATAGGTCATGACTTCTCATTACTGTTTCTTGTTATCTATTCAGTCATTATCTTAACTTTAAAACAAAGACAAACACCAACAAGTTCAATACATAACAAGAAATAATATAAAGTAGCTGATAATTGTCCTCATTTTAATTTTAAAAGATGAAATTTAACCAGATATTCATATCGGCTACAGCAGACTTTTTCCAGGACTGACTGGAATTTTAACCATCTGGTCAGTCGGTTAGGCACTTTTTGGAATGTCTGGTTAAGAGTCATGGCTTTCAAATTCATGAAATCTAGCTTGGCTATATACTCAACTTTGTATTTTGAACTTTTTTAATTTTCCATTCAGTTGACTATGAACTGATCCAAGTTTAAAAACTAAAGACAAGTGAATTATCAGAATTCAGCAGGTTGAGGGTTAATGTAAACAAGTTTTTATTTAATGATGAAATCTAATCATTTAATTAATTAAAAACATGTTAGTGTAATGGATCCCACTGTATTAAATAATTGTACAAATTATATTTTAACTCCTGAGTTATTGACTTAGATTATTGTTAACTTACAGATGGTCTGTTTTTAATTCATTTAATCGTTACTCAGACATTGTTTTAAATTACATTTAATTATTTGTAATTTGTTTCAATTACTTCATTTATTTTAGTAAATGGTCTTTAAAGTCACTCTCAAGTGAACTGTAAAAAGGTTTTTTATTTGACTCAAAGTTTAAAACATTAGCTAATGTGGTTAGACCTGTTATTCTTAATTTCCTAAACGTATGTATAACAAATTGATTGAAATGATTGGTCAGCACAAAACTACATGTAGTCTACAGTTGAACTTGAACCTGCATTAAGCAGCCAGTGAAGGGAAGTGACTAAGTTGGCTGCTTACACCAGGTGACCACTTAAACCAGGTTCATAAAAAATGCTTTGATTTGTCATATCTTAATAGTTAGTCCTTTATGCAGTTTCTTATTAAATGATCTTGTAAATTGGAAGCCTTACTTTATGTTATGACACTTAGTTGATAAATTTTGACTGTTTAAAGACTCAACTGGGTGGCTTATCACAAGTCTGGACCATTATACAATTATGGTGATACTTTTTTAATTCTAAACTTTAAGTGACCACTTAATACAGGTAAATTGATGAATTTGTAAGGAAATAGGTGACCACTGGCCACAGACAGCAAGTGGCTGCTTATGACAGGTGCAAAATAGACTGGGATTTTCGTTGGGAGGAAGCCAGATTATTGTTATAGTGGTAGCTGGATGAATACCTCGATGTTGATATAAGAATGAAAAATTGTCAAGATTCTGTTTAAAGCTTTATAACTATACAAACTATTGTACGATTATATTGAACTGTCCGATTGCATAATTACACGGTAATCACACACTGTATATATTATTTTCCGCATTCTATATTTAGAAATTTGCGTTTAAAGTACCAAGTGTAGGTTAATTTAGTGTCGATATCACATCTGGCTGAATGGTCGTACGGTTAAAGTGCAATGCTACTAAACATCTATTTTCGAAAGAAGTGCGAGTCTGACGCTAATATGTCATTTTTTAAATTTTTCTTTGTTCTTCATTTTGTATTTTTTTGTTTTACATTTATTTTATTAGTAATTTTGGACATAGAAATAAAACACTTCCCCAAAACTGACAATGTAAAACTCACTCAATTTTACTGACTGTGTCGGTTGTGCTACTGTCATCATCACTTAAAGAGATGCCACCAAATTTATAACAAAGGCTTCTATAAGTTTCATGATGCATGGGGGACAATGTGTTTTATGCAATCCGCCCATGATTTAAATAAGAAAAAAAGAGATAAAAATAAGTTTCTAACAAGATTCGAACCCACAATAAAAAGATTTGTAGTCTGACCGTCTCCCCACTCGGCCACACAAACTGTGATACGTTTTGCAAATAAGATATAAAACATAAGTGTTCTGTGCTGACAATACGCTCTATGTGAACTACCGAAATTAACCGAGTATTAAATATACCGTGTAATGTGACGTTTTAATTTATGCAATGGGACAGTTCAATATAGTCGTACTGAACTATTGAAATAGACCTTGTTAGCCTTTTGGTAGCTAAATATCTAGGTCAATTACAGATGTACTACTATGTCTGTACATGTAATTGTTTATGAAAATTAGGTCAAACTAAATTGAAAGAACTGGTGTTCTAAAACAGATTGCAAGAATTCAAGATTAAAATTTTAGGTATATATAATGATAAGATATTATCAAACAGATAGATGAATGGACCACCATGATAGCTGGCTCATCTTGATATATCTTGCTGTATCACATTTGAAACACCTCGACCTTTCATGAATGAATAATCTCGGAAGTATTTGTGGGGGGTCTACCCTGGCACCTTGAGTTTTTACTGCCTATGCAAGGCGCAGCTCAGAGGAAGCATGTAAGGATATGCAAAATAGTTCTTGTAGTATACACACAGATCTTTGTCAAAACATATTTCTGTGTTATATATTGAACCAGGTATTATTTCGAATTTACAGACTAAAACGAAATATCACTCATTGCAAAAATGATCGTGTATTTGTTTACTTCAACACCTGTAGTTTCAAAACGGGCCTAAATATGTCTGAGGTTATTCGTAGGGAATGGCCGAGGAGGTCTGAATGGCTGTATCAATGAAATGTTTACCCCTCTCCAGACTCTGCCACCTCTTTATTCTATATAGGCAGCCTTGAAATGATTAACAAATTTATTCAGCGTTGTTGTTTAAGCTGGCTGATGTGTCACATTTTGCTAAGAAAAGGCTTAAGCTGTTTAAATTAATGACTTTCAGAAGTTCATCTGTTACAGTAATAAAAGTATGCAGGTCATACCCTTCCATATATACAAAATTGACAATGATGCTTTTGGTCTTGTTTTGTTGTATGGAAGAAATATTCAACTCTTTGTAGTGTAAGGGAGTACTGATTATAACAAGTGCAGGAAAGCTGGTTTGATGTTCCAGCCACAGCAAATGACTGAAAAATTGGGGATACACCCTGTAAAAGCCAAATAAACAGACAGTTCAGTTAGACTAATTTATTTTACCTTGATTGTGAAACAAGTTCTTACAGCTTATGTTAATCACTTTCGAGTCCGCTTCCTGGTCCCCCAGTACTGAGCTAGTAGGACAAAGTTTCTTGCTCAAGGACACAACGGGTAGGTTTTGAATGGGAATCAAACCAACGCAGAACTGGCTATCCAATGATTCAGTAAAATGTTTTATTATATTTATTTTTTGTATAAATTATTTGTGGTGCTTTGTTTGTGGTTGTACAAATTGTTTGTCAGAGTGACTTCCCCTGACATGAATTTTTTATTAACTTTTTTTACTAGTATTTTTAATTATGTATTTTTTATCTTTTTTCATTATTTTACATGGTTTGGAAGAATGCTACTATTTCTCATTTCTTTAACAATAATCATCTTCAAATTGGTTGAGAAAACTTTATTCTGGTATTCTGTCAACCTTCAATAGATTTATGCTTTTGAACTTTCAAAGACAGATTATGACATTTTATGAAAACCACTGCTGTGGCCCTGAAGGTCCAGGTTTATTTAATGACAGCAGCTTAAGTTACTCTTTCTGTAAAATTTGGTATTTGATATTGGTTTTCCTATTTAGAGAGAGAGAAAAAAAGTTGTCAGCTTCTTGTGTGTGTACTAATAGTAACTGGTTAAGAAAAGTGTCCGGTAGGGTTGTCACGATACCCTACGTATTGCGATTTATTGCAATGCGCTAGCACAGTATCACGTTACGTACCTCGATAATTGTTTTGCAAACAAAAGACACGGCTGCATAATACTTCTGTCTTTAAAAACTTATTTAAGAGTTCTGTATTGAAGTATGTTATTAGGATTTTGTAGGGTATGTGCCTGTAGCAGACTGGAGAAAACTTGGCATTTTTTTTAAAGTTATTGCAACTTTCTTTACGCACCCAGATTGGTTTAATTCTTTGAACTAAAGCTTAAATCTATTGAACCATATTACACTGATGTTTTGCTACTTTCATTAGAAGAAAGGAAGAGTTTTTTTTCATTGAAAATAAAACATATCGCTAAAAACTGGTACATTGAATTCGTGTTGCAGTATGTATTGCCGCAGCTGCATATTGCAATATACCGGTATACCAATATATTGTGACTGCTCTAGTGTCCAGGAATGAAAGTTTGTTCAGCCACCAACAAACATAACCTAAATAAAAGTGATGATAATTAGCATAAGAATTCCATTAATTAAAGAGGTTAAACATTTGGTCCAAGAATGAATAATGTACAAGAGAATATTGGCAGCTATTATTGTTTGCATGTGTACAGTATTCTTAAAACTGCTCCTGCTTTTTGAAATACTTTGAAAGTCAGTTATTTTGCATGTTTTTTTGGTCTGTGATGTTCATACAATATTTAAACTCTCTCATCTGCAGTATATTGAAAATTTAAATTTTGCTTCTTTTCATGACTCCAATTTGAACCTTTATATTGTGTTTTATGATTGGATTTTCATCAAACTAGTATTGTAAGCACTGTATTGTGTCTAATGTGTGATTTTCCTGGATTTTTTTCGAAAAATATTTTTTTTTATTCATTATGGATTTGTCATAATGTCTTGTGTTTGTTTTTGTGTGACAGAAATTGTTTACTTTGACCTACATAATTATATAACTTGCCCCTTCATGAATTTTTGTTATTTATGGTTTTAAGTTTTCATGCCCTCTTGAAGACATTTTCTTTAAAAATTCAATGCACAAATTATGTGTTAATTAACCTCCACCCCTAAGGGCAGTGTTGGGGTCAAAAGCTGTGCTTTTCCCATTCAACTTCCCTCACACTGCCAGATGAATGCAGAGGTTTTGTTTTAAAGTATTGTGCCAAAATAAAAATACTATAGGCGTGGTTATAGATAGATACTCTTAAAGTATATCCTTGATTTGAGAGTTATAGAAGTTCTTACCTATAAAGAACTAGTGGAAATATTGATGTGTCCAGTCTTAGGAGTTTGTTTGTATTTATGGTCTCATTTGCATACCATTTGCTTCACACCTTATATTTTACAAACATTTCTGCAGCAGATTGTCTACAAATATTTAGAATAAAATGAAAGTAAATGAAAATGAATGTATCCAGAATATGTTCTGCTGTTCTGAATTGCCAAGGGTTTTTTGTGTATGGTTTCACTGGCATTAGAACAGTCCTTTTCTTTTTTTATCACATCAATGTGGGACTTTAGTCAGTTATTTCCCCTTGCTCACTCTTCAAATAGGTTAGTCCAATTAGTTGGATGACTCGGATTTTACTCTTACTTTTCAATGTCAATTTGACAAAAGTCCCTAATTATATATTTAAAAACTCTTCCACCCAAAAAATCAAATTAAATTTTGTTGACTTTATTGTATATCATGATTCTAAATCTGGCAATCCCTAGAAGAGAATTCAAAGTATTATATTTCCATCAAAAATAAGCACAATAAGTCCAGTCAAAAAGGTTTTCTAACCATCTACTCAATGAGTAGTAATAAATCTAACAAAACAGTCAGAAATGTTAAGTTAGACAAAAAGCAATTTTAAGCTCCAGAATTCCAAATAATTGATACATGACCAACTGACTAACAGAATTATTGGTTCATAACATAATATATCCATATATTAGAAAGGTGTATTATAATTTCCCTGTATTATTAGTTCATGGTGATTATGTACATTTATATATGATTATGAGCACACCCTCCCCCCCCCATTATCCCTCAGCACTACCATTGTTTTAAGCTTTTTCTCCCAGTCAGAAATGGTCACCAACCCAAGCTTCGAAAATACAGGCATGTCTGTATCCTCAAAAGCCATTGGAGGTTGACAAAGTTTCCAGTCAATAACACAGTATGAAGTGCTTTTGACTAGTAACTGAGCCAGCTGCCTGTGCTTTTAGCTGACAAGTTTTATTATGAGATAATGCTTTGTTTTGAATTCATTTTGTTACCCCTTTGTTTTGTGGTTTGGTTTCCCCAAATTTATCTTTGCCCTTTTGAAAAATTGTAATTTTTAACTCAAAGGATTCTTAAAATGAAACAAAGTAATCTTTGAAACCAAAAGTGATAAGCCATCATTGGCAATGTGAAAAATTGAAAAACTGACAATCATGTGCAAGTTAAATAATAATAAGGATATAAATAAAAGATGTAAAGAAATGAAAGTATTAAAAGTTATTGTTTAAAAGTGGTACCATATTCCAATGGCAAACTCTTTAAACAAAATTAATGTCTGCTTAAAGAATATGTCAATATCGGCTTTGCTCTAATGCAAGTAATAATCATGTGAAGAATAGAAAAATTTTGCCCATATGCAATAATGTTATAGATAGTATTTAGACTTTCAGCGATTACGCGAAATTAGCAAATTTCGTGACAGTCATGGGATTAAGATATGTAGTGTCTTTGTCTAAAAATAGAAATATCAGTTTGCTCGTAGTCTTTTAGCAGAGTGAAAAGTGAACAAGTGAAACTTTGTGCAATGCAAAGGAGAGTTACAGATAACTGTCTGAGGTAACCAGACATGTGAATTTTTCACTTTGCTTAATTCTGGAGTGTTCACCTGAAATTAGGATTGACGATTGTTAAGAACAAACTAATGTAATATTGGTACCGATACCAAAAGGTCAGTGTAGTTCAATGTTAGACTCGAAAATGCAAAATAAATCAAATTAAAAGGATTAAATGCTTTGTTGTAAACAATTATGATGATTATGGCCGTGATAAAAACATTTCACACAAAATTTGTTAGTTCCTATCATTCAGAAAGTTATGTGATGTAAATAGGAAATCGGTTCCGATGTTACCGACCAAAAAACTTTCCTTCTTGAACGTAACTTATAGATGTGTAAGTGGAACTCCAATAAAAATGAACTAAAAACAGAGAAAATAATATTTAAAGTCACTAGCCCTTCTCACAGACGTCTAAGACAAATCATTTGATCACTCTAATAAAGTTTCATTGACTTGTGTGTTTTTTCATTGGCCTCCATTTTGAAAAAGAAGAAGTCTAGGATTAAACCAAACTTGCAGGATTTTACTGACGGTACAACTCAACCCGAGGACAACAAATTGTTTTCATTGGTTTTGAGGTGATGAGTTACATACCTTTACTTGATCTATATAATTATGTGTGTATACAAATATTTTTTGTGGGGACTGTTTTATGCTGGCAGCCTGTGGTGTGGAGGTGGCTATTACAATAGTTTAAAGCTCACAGTAAATTAGGTGTGTCACACTAAGCATTTTAATCTGGATAGGATTTTCTACTAACAACATATATATCTATATATCTGTCTGAATGGATGGTGCCTGGGCATGTTATGTTATATATCTACTAGAATCAATTTACAGTTTTAACCCTTTACTGGTTGCGACATGGGTGAAAATTGGCCATTTTGTTCAAATTAACGCGATGGGGGCTATTTCAAGATGCTCTTTTCATTACTAATAAACTGACAGATATGCAACTTGGCCAAGTTATTCCCTTGGTGATTGTCTTTCAGAAATAGCCAGTTGAAGCCCAGTCCCAATTACCATAGCTACACTGGAGCACAGCAAAAAGGGCTAAAAATGCTCTTTTCCAACCCAAAACTTGTATTTCATTCAGTTATATTTTCCCAAAATGAGGTCTAAAGTGCTAGTACTTTTCAGAGAAAGAACACATGTTCTCTCATTGCCATTTTGCATTATTTTTCTGCACTCGGTGATCCCAATTTTTTCTGGTGCTGTGCTCCCTTTGAAACCCAGCAATAAGCAAACAAATGTGGATTATTCGCTCCGAGACCCACTGAGACATCTTTTGGCTGGGGAATGAGTGCAACAAAAAAAGTCAAATTTTGGGACAACTACTTAATCCAGTTATAAAAAATAGTGGAATAGTGGCTTTTGGTGGATATTTTGAAGGGGGGGGGGCGGAGTGTCCAGAAACAAAAATGCAGGATTGACCATTTAAGGGTTAATAAAGAAATATCATAAAACTATCTAGGTTTTGTTATAGAGTAAGATATAGGCACAACCAATCTCTGTAAACAGAGATCCTGTTCTACTTGCGTTGACGTACTGGATCTCTACATAGTCAATGCAAGGTCACGTCGAGATGAACTTTGTGTCGACCAATCAATGCGTAGCTTTCATTTAGACGAAAACACTATCAATCACATTTTGATTTCGTAATTTCTATTTTTAGACCTAGGTTTGCCTGCAGATTTAACAGCGGTATTATTCAGTCTGCGATTGGGTGGCTCATTTCAAATTGCGTGTTGTAGACGATGTAAATAAGTTACGTATCATAACAATTTCGTCATGAATATTATGATGAGAAAAGGTCACCTGAACGTGACCTTCATTTGGAAAAGGCCAGATCTAAATTAGCGAGTATGCGAGCAGTAAATTTTTAGATTGGGTTTTAATCAGATTGTAGGCACAACTTAGCTTTGATGTTCCAAAATCGAATAACAAGTGCTTTAGCATAAGTTACCTCATACCTATGTTTTATTTTATTACAAAGTATAGATAGTTGTATGTTTTTTCTTAGAAAAATGAATAATTTGACTGTTAAAAAACTGGGCAAATAATGACAACTGGTTATGACTGTGTTAAATATTAAAATTAGATGATGTAATAATACACTAATGCAATTTACACACTAAAATGCACATGCTTATGTAACATAATTATAAGCGTTATGCATTATGGTTTAATACAGTTATATGCTAGGATTAACTTTACACATTGAGACCAAACTCTGCCCTGCGTTTAGTAACCGCGAACGTTACAAAATGTTCCATAACGATAATTCGGAACTCCTCGGCCATTCGCTGCGAATAATCTCGGACATATTTAGACGTTATTTTGAAACTACCGGTGTTAAAGTTAACAAATATATGATCGTTTAGGCATTGAGTGATGTTTCGTTTTTAGTCCGTAAATTTTGAAACATCACTCATTGCCTTAACGATCTCATATTTGTGTATTAGATTAGGTTATTCGCAGCGAATGGCCGAGGAGTTCTGAATGTATCATTATGTAACGTTCTGTAACGTTTTGAGTAATTGAACACGCTATTGATGTCAGTCTGTTTAATATAGTATGACACTGCTTGCAGCATCGACTATTTTTTTTAATGTCTTCTTGACAAAAACCATTTTAGTAAAAGGTGCAGCATGTATTGCATTAATCGTTGGCTCTCTACAAATAATGTTGAATGGTCAATTTGGACCCAACTCTAGAGGTTACCAGTTTTGACTCGGGGTTGGTTAAGCAAAAAGTAAAAATTAATCTCTGAAACTAGCTACCATATTTAACTGCATAATGTGTTTTGAATGGACATAGAATCCCAGGGATTGATATACGGTTATACCTATCCATGAAAAATGAACAATAATGTCAGTTTTCTGCCATTAATTAGATATTAGGAGGAGTTCTCAGCTGTGTAGAAGGGAAGGTGAGTTCTGGTTATAGACTAGAGTCCAGGAAAACATGTAAGGTGTGCTGACTGTCTTCAAATGATCATAATATGTGTCAACATGGCTGAAAACAAAAAAACAATGTTTAGTCATTGTCAGTCAATAATTGTTGATCCTTACATTAGCATCTTTTTCTTTGTCTACACACTCCTGTCTTCAGACAGAATGACTACTGCTCCTTATATCAAGTATCATCTTACAGGTAGGGCTGTCACGATACACCAATAGCATATCTCAATATACTGCAATATGCTGGCACCATATCTCAATATGTTACATGATATATAGTGGGCTTTTAGATTCAATGTGCCCTGGCTGTATTTAACAGAAAAAATGCAAATTTTACATGCAGCTACTGATAGAATCTAACCTTTTCAAGTATTTACGGTCATCTAGGACTGTTACACGCCAAAATCAGTAAAATATCTGGAACTTAAGATTAAATTGAATGAACAATGGAAAAACTGACGTTTCACTACTTTTAATGTTCCAATGAAATAAAGATATCCCCAAATACCGGTACATTAAAATAGTACCACAGTACGTATTGCCGCAGCTGCGTATTGCAGTATACCAATATACTGATATCGTGACAGCCCTATATTCTAGTGGACAGAACCTCAGTACTCAGATTTTTATTGCACCTGTGTTAAACTAGTGGTCCATGCAGTGATAGGATGCACACTAAGGGATCAGGAGGTCCTGGGTTCAAACCCCACATTGGGCACTGCTAATTTTTTTTGAGCAAAACATTTACCTACAATTGTTCCCCTCCACCCTGGTGTAAATGAGTACTGTGAGGGATGACCTGAAGTTATCGTACAAAATTGTAAAGTCGGCTGAATATGTATACAGAAGCAGTCTTTAAACCACAATTTAACTAGAAAATGCCATTTTTTATACTACATGTATATAACTTTATAAATTAGTATCCAATTATTTCAAAGAAAATGCTTACCTCGCGTGGGGCTTTATTACAAAAGTTGATAATTTCGATAACAAATAATTTTATTGAATAGATGTCTTGTTGACAAAAAACCGAGATGGTTACTCCTAGTAATTAATACCTGCTGTTGTTTTGTCTTTGATATCATGCCCACCAAATTGTATTACCAATTGAAAATGGTTGTATACTTAGCCAATAGTGATTTACAACAATTCCAGGCTCACAATATTTTACCAAGTACTTTATCAAGTTGAATAGTGAATTCTTCAAGTGGGTCTATGACTAAAATAATTCTTTAGAAAGGCTTGGTTGATTGTGAAACAACTTGTATATAGTCCATTGTTCTATCTCATATAAAAATGGCAGTACTGAAATTTGGTCTTGTTTACCTAGGTATCCAGATAATTATATTTATTTTTCCCTAATTTTATTTAAATACATTTCACATGTGAAATTTGTTTTTCCCTTTTTTGAGGTACCATCATCAATTGCATGCTTATTTTATGACCCCCTTTTCCTGACTTAATAAATATATATAAAAAAATGCAAAAGTTTTGTACTATTTTGTCATTCGGAACTCCTCGGCCATTCACTAGAAATAACCTCAGACATATTTAGACGCCATTTTGGAACTACATTATGTCACATGCCCAAACAAAATACTTTAACCGGTGTTGAAGTAAACAAATCCACGATCTTTTTGGCAGTGATAAATGTATCGTTTTTGTCTACAAATATGAAAAGCACAATTCAATGATATATCAACTGAACAATATCATAGTCTCATATAAAGCATTAGAAATGTATTTACAAAGCATTATGTGTTTTCGACTAGAACTATTTTAGGTAGCTGTTACCTGCTTTGCCTGTGCTTCGCCTCGCCCATGTAGTAAAAACCCAAGCGACTTAGTAAACCCCCCACAAATTCTTACGAAATCATTTATTCAATGAATGGTCGAGGTGTTCCGAATGCTATTTTGTGTGATGATTTGGAAGTTGTCTGAGGCATCATGTAATGACTTAGTGAAGATTTTATGCAATTCAACCAGAATAATATTCCTACAGCTTTAATTTCCATAAAATTTGATACAATCTGTTCAATTTCTTACAAAACTGTACATGAAAGCATTGAGTGTTTTATAAACATGTTGATATGGCATTAAATATTTATTCAATATAACTTAAAGTGACTTTCTCTTATTTATGAGGTTAAAAAAGCAATATTTGATTTATCATTGTTTTATGACCAAAAATCGATTACTGGAAATGCTATAAAACTGTTAAGAACTATAATAATGGTTTCATACTTTTTTTATGAGTGAAATATGTATACATATATACAGAAAACAATTGAATGGTGTATGAGTGTAAAAGTTAAACTAAGCAATAAAATACTAAAAAACTGAAAACAGAAATTAAATATTCCTAAACTTAACTAAAATAAAATTGGTTTTTATACTTTAATTGTTGATCCTCATAAATCAAGAAATAAAAAAATCATAATTATAATACTTATTACTATAATTAAATGTTGTATTGTCTCAGTAAAACCTGCCTCATTTACATACATTTGAAAATAAACCTGCCTCATTTACATACATTTGAAAATAAACCTGCCTCATTTACATACATTTGAAAATAAACCTGCCTCATTTACATACATTTGAAAATAAACTATTGATTAAAATAAAAACATTATAATAACAATAATATACTATTATTGTACATAATATATCAATATTTGCCATATTTGGTTACCAACTAGAATAAAAACATTATAAAAGGGAGTTTATATTATTTATGTTATACATTTATATTGGTTATTAAACTTAATTAATTTTATTTGAATATATTTTTTAAATATTAATCTTTGCACAGCTATTATAAAAGATATTTATTTTTCAGGTTTTATTGAAAATGATTATATTGATTGATTTTGTTACAAAAACAAAAGGCTTCACTGTTAGATTTGATTATTGAATATTTTCATATACTGTATTTGTACAAAAGTACCAATTTATTGGAATACATTTAAGGTGCTACTTACATACTCAGATTTGTGTTTGAAACAAATTTGTGATACATGTGATACAATTTTAAGAATACATTTACAAATTACTGAACTCAATATCTAAGCTACAGGTCGTCCATGTAAACATTGCGTATGTAAACACAGCCAGTTTCATTACACATTAATATTTAGGGGTGAACTATTTTTACAATTTTATAGTTACTTAGTTTTCTCTTATTTCATGAACATATTATAATATAAAATTTACAATATCATATACACTATTTAAAATAAATTTTAACTATCAAAATGGTATGTTTAAATCAGTAAATGATGTTCATGCATCAGCTTATTCACCTATTTAGTGGGCAAGTCCATTCTTTAAAGTACAAAAACAAGCGTGACCTAGAATACGACCTGTACTTGTGTATGTGATTGATGCATAGATTATTTTTATTTTTATTAAATTAATGTAAGTGTGGCATATTTTTAAAGTAGCTTACAATTATTGAAAAACAGGTACACAATTACATGTATTGAAAAACTGGTACACATTTATTGAAAAACAGGTACATAATTACATGTATTGAAAAACTGGTACACATTTATTGAAAAACAGGTACACAATTACATGTATTGAAAAACTGGTACACATTTTATTGGAAAAAAAACAGGTACACATTTATAGAAAAACAGGTACAAAATTGTTGAAAAAGGGCAAACTTATTGAAAAAGAAGTACACAATAATTGGAAAAGAAGGACAGAATTATTGGAACAGTCATATGTATACAATTATTATTGAATTCAACACACACAATTATTGAAAAAATGTACACAATTATTGAAATAAAAGTGTACATATTGAAAATAGAAGTACACAATTATCAAAACAGAATTTACACAAACATAAATAAAAGATTAATTACATGGTATTACAATTGAAGCACACATTTTGTTGTGTGATTTTTTTATGTATAATGTATGTAGCACCTTAATGAGTATACACATGTATATGAAAATAGTCATGATATTGTCTGATTTTTTTGTTTTATAATTCTGTTTTGCATTGTATGTGTCTTTAATTGGTGTTATCTGTTTTTTTTCTTTCTTTCACAATCAACAGCATGACCCCAAGAAGGCTGAGAATTTTGACAAGATGTTTACACGATCAGCATTCAAAATGACACCAACAGATAGCCTAGTTATAATGAACATAGATGACAGTGCCTTTGCTAACTTCACTTATTGCAATCCTTATTATCAGCCATTAGCTAGCTCACTCTCATTAACCAGTGTGCAACACTTGTAATAGTAGCAATTTTTATGCTTGTGCTGTTCTTGCAGTTCACCTGCACATTTTAAAACGCATGGACATTTTTCTTGAAAAAATGAAATCTGTACCGTACCGGAATCGATGTATTGTGCTTGAATCACATGATTTCAATGACTTGAATGTTTTGTCCCGGAGATTTTTATACAGAAGAAAAAAGGAACAGTTTTCCTGCTGATTCTTGTGGAATCACCGCTGTTTAGAATGCTGCAAATAGAAAGGATTTGATAGCTGCAAACTGTATGGATTCTCGGAAATGGCTGCAAGAGGATAAAATTACCTTCACACTTATATTTTCTCATTATATTTACTTGTAATTAGATTATATTAATTACTATTATACATTATTATTCTTTTTTATGATATGTGTGTATTATCATGATTACTATTTCATTTTTGGTTTTTTATTGATACAGTATACTTCCTTTAAGCAATATTGCTCTGACTCTCTTTTTTGAAAACCACTTTAGGGGTTTTTTAAAATAATTCTATGATATAATAATGTTAGACTACTTTTGAAATTTCAAGGAACAAATCGTTATTTCACTCATACTGAAATGACCCATTGTGTATATATGCACTTTTTAAGCATTCTGAAAAGCTTTGAGCTGTGAAGCATTAAGCTGACAATTTGTTGAGTGAGACATGTTGCTATCACTTTCAATTAAAATGTGCGAGTATATTTACTGGTAAAAATATTACTTGTCAAAGGACAATTTGGATGGAGATATTTTGTCTGCTGGCAAAAATGTGTGAGTTGGACAAGTTGGGTATAGGAATTCCACATCCCTGATAAGGTAGTTAAAGCTTGGGATAATATAGTCTGGACTGAAGGCAATGTAAAAGCTTTAGAATTAATTTTTACATTATTGTCTATTTCTGTGAGAATATTTTCTGGACATGTGACATTGTTTGACTGTGTATCTCAGATCAATCGTCCAACCCCATCAAAGATTGTCAAAATCCATGTTTTGTTCTTCCTTATATATGTGACACTAATAAGGAAATGTATGATTTCCTTTCTCAAAATTCTACTTTTATATCAAAGTTAACTACATGCAATTATTAGTACATATTTATGGCAATATTGCTTGATGTTTTGCTGCTGTGTAAAAGTTCATTGTTTTCCATTTAAGTTAACTCTTATCATGCTAAGAGCCATAACAGGTCACGCCAATCTTATTGTCTTCTCTCAGCTTAGCACGACCTAGACTCGCACTGCAGGTAATCACTCTGATCAATATCAGCTAAATTAATCAGCTTAATTAAATCAGTAGTTAAGGGATACAGCATGATAACGGTTAATTCATTGATGACAGTGATTTACTAATCCATGATTTTTAACTACAATGTAGTAAAATGATCTGTCATGTTATTTTTTTATCTACAATAACTTAATAACAAAGATTTTTTTTTTGTTTAAATTGATTATTTAGCTTTTTTTGACTATTACTTGTGAATTAATTTATTCCATTAAGATAATTATGTAAACTGACATATCAAACTTTTAAGTTAAAAGACAATCATATATTTGTTAAGCCTATACATGTACTTTTGTTAACTTTCATTATTTATTCTGTGCCTTCTTTTATTGGTCAAATAGCTGGTCAACAATATGGCTTTTCTGTTCATGAACATACAATCACCTCTTTAGGTGGGAGATTTTTTGCAGAACATGTTGAAAATAGTATTTTAAGTATTCAAGGGCATCATCATACTTTTGCAGAATTTGGCTATGAAATAATTTCTATGGCCATTCTTCTTCCTACATTTGATTCTTAATTATGAAGGGCAGTTGTCAGTCACTAACAGAAGTATGAGCCGAGTAACTGGTTAATAGTTGAACCCAGTGGTTTAGGCTTCCAATGTAGGGTAAGTATGTTGACTAACCATCGTGGTATGACCTAAATATTGAGTTATAACAGTGTTATACCCAGCCCTTTACTATATTATTTATTGCTATGGGATAGTGCTCAAGAAAAGTAAGAGAAATGGCTGCAATTTGATTAAGAATATTTCGAAATATGTTAATTTTCTTCTGTTATGTAAATGGATTGTCCATGTTTTGTTAAAGGGTTTTGTTGTGAGTGCTGGTAAGCTAAGCTAACTGCTCCAAATAATTTCAAAAAGTGTTGAATAATGGAATTCTGTCTGAATAAAAAAGCCTATTAAGCATCTACATGTACTTTGAAATCTGTCTGCTATGACTGACTTACCAGTTAGAATGTGTTCACTAAAACACACATGTTTTACACTTCACCTAGATTCTCAGATATTACCTACAAGAAGATTATTTACCTGACCTACATTCATTGTTCTAGTTGAGACTATCCTGTGTTTTGTTTCAGAAAAAAAGTAAAACATCTTGTAACAAACGGACTCAGATGTAGATTATCTTTAATTTTGTGATAATGATCTATTTATGTTTTATTCTGTTTATCAAGAACAGGTTGAAAATGGATTTTTTATCATCTTTTGGTTCATTTAAATTCTTTTGCTTTATTAGAGTTTCATGACTTTGGGTTCATTTCATGGTAGTCTGTTTCTTGTACTATTATATCTTTTACTCCTTTTCTCATTTTTATTCTTCCATAACCTTGTACTGTAATTACAGATAAAAGTTATCTACAATGAAAGTGCAATTTGTTTTAGTTTATTTTTGCTTTGTAACCCAATTCATGTTTAATGGTTGAAAAAGTTACAATCTAAAATAGAAACACATTTTTACAGGAATTTTTCTCCACTTAGTTGTTTTTAACACCCTTTTTACCATTTTTTTATAGTTTTTTTCTCTCTTTATGAAATTGTTGGGGCAGTCCAGAACTTGTGCAGAACATGTTCCTGAATGAAATACTTAGGAACAGAAAATTGTGAAACAAACATGGCGGCTAGGAACTCAGTTGCTAAACAAGAGCTTGGTTACTATGCTAGCTTTTCTTCCAGATGTAATCTGACACTATAAGGATGATTGTTTCTTCCAATCCAAGCAATAATTTTATAAGCAAAACATAAACTAAACATGAAATAATAAGTTTCTGTCCACAATGCATTAATTTTGCTGATGGAATCATTATAGTTCCTAAGTGACCAAATAGACAAGAAAAAGGCTAAATTCTACCATATCAATGCTATTTGTAAGTGAGTTTATAATTGAAAATGATATTTTGAAAAGGCTATCCACTGCATAAATGTAAGGGAAACTTTATTTATCATGATTCCCCCGTTTCCTCTCATATAATTTATGATAATGCAATGCTGATTATGCTCTAACCCGTCGGCCATTTTCGACGGGCTATGACGTCACTGTTCAACCACACCACCTAATTTATGGGCACAGTGAGAACATGTTCCGGACAGTGTTCCTTATCATTTGATTGTTCTTCTCTGTCCGGAACATTCCACACAGCGAAATCGAATGAGCCCATTATAATACAAGGGCAGTCAACCCAAGCCACTAGATGCATTATACATTCATATAAATAGTGTCCTGAATGTGCCAACCTCCCCCCTTGCCTTATATACTATGTGACCTTTACAATTTTTACCATGTTTAATAGATATCAAGTGTTCCATGACATATCTGATCGTTGAATCTCTATTCTTTTAATCAAAATGTTCAATCAAATGATATTATTAAATGTTGACTTGAAAAGTTTTCATTTCCATGTTGTTTTATTATCAAATTATTTTACTTTTTGTTACAGCTTTTCTTGTTATATGAGTACTAAATTAGTTTATTCAGATATATAGATGCCCTATGTCTTTGTTTTTAAAAACAATTGAAAATATTTTGAAAATCAAAAGTCAAGCAATTCGGTTCGACAGAATATTTTTCAATTTATGTCAATTTTAGTTATTCAAATGACATTGTGTGAGTAAATGTAAAAATTGTAAGATTTATGTCTGAAATTTCTCACTACAATTCCATTAAATTTTCTACAATGTATGTACCATTGCCAATTAGGATTAAATGTCCCTATATGGTCAATAACAGGTGCTAGTTTATATAGAGTTAGTATTACCGTGTATGAAACAAAATTTGTTACTATTTTCTTATAGGCAGTTACTGTAAATTTTCTACCTTTGTAATCAAAATTCTGTGACTACATGATATTTTTTAAATTAAAGACAGACTGATACACATTGATCAAGTCAAAAAGAAACTGCATATAATATGTATTGTTTTAAAGTTGGTTAAATTATACTACTCTCAAGTTGTAATTGCTGTTTATTGTTACATTAACTATTTCTTTGTGCCAATATTTGTTTATAAAAATATTAAAACTGTTACAAATTTATAATCAAACTTTATTGTTTTTTATTTGGTGTTCTTCCATAACTTGCTTAAATCTCTTATACATGACTGTTGTTGTTGTTCTCTTCAAACAATAGTGTTTTTGTATTATATAAGTTATTTTCATATTTTATGTTTTTACATATATCAAGACTTAGTTCTATTTACCCAATTGACAAAATATATTTCTTTTTCTGCCTGTACAAATACCCACCTGGTTAATTCAGGCAGTAGAGCATCTGACCAGAGATTGTGGGATCAATTCCTTTGCATGACCTACATAACTTCTTGGTGTTTGGTATTAATAATTGCTTAGACTGTTTTCCAACGTTTGTCTGTCATTAGCCAGGGTGCTCTTAGTTACAATTTCATATCTTGGCTTATCTTAATGGATTTTATAGAACTTCTTGTATGAATATTTACCATCATGACTTTTGGAATAGCTATGACTTTTGCAAAATAGCATTCACAATCTCATGCTCATTCTGTGATCAAAGGTCAAAGTTTGTCACTATGAACCTTTCAGGGTCATTCTGTGGTCAAAGTTAGTCACTATTAACCTTTGAAAGTCATTCTGTTATCAAAGGTCAAAGTTTGTCACTATGAACCTTTGAAGGTCATTATGTTATCAAAGGTCAAAGTTTGTCACTATAAACCTTTCAGGGTCATTCTGTGATCAAAGGTCAAAGTTTGTCACTATGAACCTTTCAGGGTCATTCTGTGATCAAAGGTCAAAGTTTGTCACTATAAACCTTTGAAGGTCATTCTGTGATCAAAGGTCAAAGTTTGTCACTATAAACCTTTGAAGGTCATTCTGGAATCAAAGGTCAAAGTTTGTCACTATAAACCTTTCAAGATAATTATGTGATCAAAAGTCAAAGTTTGTCACTATAAACCTTTGAAGGTCATTCTGTTATCAAAGGTCAAAGTTTGTCACTATAAAGCTTTGAAGGTCATTCTAGAATCAAAGGTCAAAGTTTGTCACTATAAACCTTTCAAGGTCATTCTGTGATCAAAGGTCAAAGTTTGTCACCATAAACCTTTCAAGGTCATTCTGTGATCAAAGGTCAAAGTTTGTCACTATTAATCTTGAAAGTCATTCTGTGATCAAAGGTCAAAGCCTGTCACTATTTACCTTTCAATGTCAAGTCAGAGGTCAAAGTTTGTCACTATTAACATTTTAAGGTCATTCTGTTATCAATGGTCAAATATTGTCAATATTTGCTTCCTGATCTTAAGTTCCTTTTTGGCATATTTTCAATAAGTGTTTGGGACATTGCATTGATCTTTTTATTTGAGTGCAGTATGAATATCTAGTGATTATCTCAAACATATCTGGTTGCTTAGAAACCAACTTTTTCTGGTTGATTATCAATCGTTGATTATAGACATTGTTTTATATGAAGTCATGTGATCTTTTTCACAGTAACTAAAGTGTTCCAAGGCTTGTTTTCTCTATTTTTATTACATTTTACTTGTTTCTTGTTTTGATGGTATGTGTGGTAACTTGTATTGTTTAGATTTATAATTAGAAACAATGTATACTGTAATTATGCAGAATATTAAACAGATGTCACAAATATATTTTTGATAAATAAAAGGGAGTTTTAGAGATCTCAAATTGGTATTAAGGTTCCACCAGACTTACTAGTAATTCGAAAGTTTTTTTTCTTCTAGAAAACTCATGTAAATTTTTTTAGGAGTTTTTCTTGGAAATCTCAAATTTTGAGTTTAAGAGTTTAATTATCTTAATTATGGAAAAATCATGGAATTTAGGAAAAGATGACATGAAAAGAAGGAAATATTATCAGAATGGTTTAACCAATGCATTAAATTGATATTTTTGCAATAAATACAAAACAACCATCAGGAATGTCTTCATTTATTAATAATGAGAGATATATAAAGATGGATTGTATGCTCAAATGTATCTGTATGAAACAAGGTACAAAATATGATCCTATAATTGTAAATCATGAAAATTAATGATTTGAAATTATTAGCATTTTGGGTGTAAATGTATATTCAGTTAAGTTCCACTGTTAAAACCATCATTACATATCACAGGCCTAGCGCAAAACCGTCATAACTCCCTACTTTTTTATTGTGAGTTACGGCTGTTTTGCACTAAGCCTGCGGTGTGGTCTTAATAGCTCAAAGGTCTTATTACAGGGACATTTTTCTTCTCAAATTAAGTACTTGTTGTGTAAAATTTATCAAAAATTGCATAATTTTGCATTTATCAAGGTGGTCTTGTGGTGGAACTTGACTGAACTGATGTAAATGAATACATCATCATTAATTTGTTACATTTTGTATTTTCTTTATCATATACATATATATATATATATATATATATATACAAGTTTTTTCCACATGCATCATGGGCAATGTATGTTCATTGTAAATATGTTGAAATTACATAAGCATGATTACATGTACCATGTTAACTGAACTTTTTTCATATATCTGAATATGCGGCATGTTTGAAGTATATTTTTTTCATGTTTCTTTTTCAATGATTTTTTTTCTCTTAAAATATATATATTTTTGTCTTTTCAATATTGGATGGACTTTTTCTTACTGTATTAGAGATTTATTAAAATATTATTAAACTTGACCATTTTTATCTTGTTATTTCTATTTAGTGTTAAAATGTGTATTTTAGGAACCACATGGGTGCTTGCACAACATCATTTGTGTCCATTTTACTGAACAGCTGTATAATACATGTGCAATCTAGATGTTTAATATACCTGCATTCATTATGCAATGTTGATTGATTCACGCAGGCGGAATTGTGTGTTTATTTTGAATGAACTCTTTAAATGTCTTGTTTTCTGTAGGCAACAATATTAGGCAGTTAAATCCATTTTGCTACAAAACTGTAAATGAACAGAACAAAACATTTCTTCTATTTTGTCACATTTTACATGGTGAAGACATGTGAATAAAATTAACAATCTCAGCAGCAGACAAACAATGTGTAATGTGTCTGTTATACATTCATGGATATACAATGATTTCCATGAATGAACTATGGACAACTGTCCATGGAGTATTGGATAATGAAATCCATGAACTATCATTCATTGACTGCATCCAAGGATGATTGTCCATGGAATCCATTGATGATATATTTCAGGTATCCATGGATGATTGTCTATACATGTAGCATGTTGTTTTATTCACCAAACTTTCTATGCATGCTCTATGGATGCCTATGAACTGTCACTATTTGTCCATGCTCATGTAATACATTTTGAAATTTTCGTGAGTCAAAACCTGAAGTCTCAGGTCTAATTCAAGCCCTATGTATAGACATTTTCTAACCAGGTAGTCATTGAAGGGCTTCAGACACAAGGACATCAACTGGGGATGTGAATGTGCCCATTGACCTATATTGCATGAAAATGGTACTGCAGTAATAATGATAACTTGTTGCTTCAAATGATGCCAGACTCTTGAAACAGGCTCTTAGAATGTAATAAAATTTGACCATTGTAAATTGTTCATATTTGTTTATACATCAAGTTTGACTGTTTTCTAAGCTAAGTGATATACTGTATGCTGAGTGAACCACCATTTGAATTAAGATTATCTTTTTGAGGACTCTTTTTCTTTTTACAACATTATGATGCATTTTGAAAGTTTGAACTACTGTTACGCAAGGTTTGTTACATACATAGCCCTTAAATTGACAATTTGAAAACCTTTTATTTTCACAGTTATTTCATTTGAACTATTACTATTTTATTTTTTGTGAAACAATTATTTTGTTTCTAGGTTTAACATTTTGTAAAAAAGCCAACTATTTGTTATTTATATGAAATAATATTACATAATAGTTGTGAGTAAAAGAAAGATATATCAAAATGTTTCTTTAGGGGCTCAAATGCATCAGGGTTCACATGAATAATATTGACTACTGTTGTACTCCCCACCCATGTAAAATTATTCTGACGTGAGGTTTTATGGAATAAAGTTTTAAATATTCAACTCTAGTATTAAGGCAAGTTCTATGATTAACAATCTTGCACAATATTGACCTGGGACTGATTATATATTCATTGTCTCTTGTCGAAGTGAACAAGCTATTTTATTAGTAAAATATTAAATAATGTAAAGATGGAAGGTAAGTCTTCACACATTTTTAAACCAACATTCCTCATGTGTTGACATGATGTACTGAATGTTGTTATTTTGTTGTTGTTTTTGTTGTTGTTTTTGTTGTTGATAGCATGCAGTGCAATGTTGTTTATACCTTGTTATACATTGTTTTTGTTGTTGAACACATGCAGTCCAATGTTTTTTGTTGTTGTTTTGTTTGTACAATGTTGTTGACCTTTCCCAATTTTCATAATGGTATATACCTATGTGTTCATTTGACCCTTAATACATGGTCCAATCATGTATTCAATGGTTGACATCTTGATTTAAGAATCTTAAGATACCCATGGCAAAAGAATGCTTCATCCTATGCAGTCAAAGAGATATCCCCTTGATTGACTTTCATTATTCACACCATGGTCAGATAAAGCCAGAAACTAATTAAGGAAATAGCTATAGGTCGTTTGCGTTAAAGCTGGACCCCTAAAATCATGAAATATCTCAATAACTATCGGATGGAATTAACTCAAATTTTGTATGTTATCATAACTAGCATTTTCCTTCTCAAATCCAAAAATTCAGAATTTTTCTTTAATTACAAAACATACTTCCCATAGACATGCAATGCAAATTTTGAAGCCAAAAAGAGACTTTTGTTAAATGGGTATGTTCCATAATCAGAACAGCCACATAACAGTAGATACAAAATAATAGCTAAATATGAGGCCCGGTTAGAAATTTTATTTCATAACTAAGTATAACAGTATATACAAACTCAAATATCATCATCACTGTCGTCTGTATCGTCAAAATCTATACATATTCTACACGTACGATTTTAAAGACGGGCCTCTGCTTTACAATTCAGTAGACCGTCGAGTGTTTATTTAAGCGACAAATTTACAGTAAACGCACGGGACTTTGTATAAATACACTGGAAGTATGACAATTTTATAATCAGAACAGCTTTTTTACCTCCCGCCGGATTTTTGATAAAAAAATCCAAATATTTTGCATTATACCTTATGGAAAACTTTTTTATTTGTGTATTAAAAATTCTGAAAATTTAAATACTAGAAGGAAAAATTGAAATAAGATTGTATTAAATTTTTTAGCAAAATCGCTGTTATAGTTTAAAAGATATTTACAGCAAATGGGGGTCCAGCAATAACGCAAACGACCTATACCTAGCCCTACATAGCAGTTTTTTTGCAACAACTTGTTAGGATGTAGGGCTAGCTATCAAAATATTTTTGCTACAGGTCATCCACGTAAACATTGCGTAAACAGACATTGCTGGTTTCATTACACACTAATATTTAGGGGTGATTTATTTTTACAAATTTATAGTTAAGTTAGTTTACACTTATTTTATAAACACATCATTATATAAAATATATAATGTGCTTATACACTATTTAAAATAAAGGTTAAATAATAAAATGGTATGTTTAAAGCATTAAAATGCTGTTCATGCATTAGCTTTTCACCTAGGTAGTGGTCAAGTCCATTGTTTAAAGTACAAAAACCATGCATGACCTAGAATACGACCTGTAGCTGTATACAATTGGAACACTGATATTTTCTCTGATCTCATAGCTTGGCTGCGTTATCTTGAAGCAATTTTTTACACAGCTAGAACTTAATTAACACCAAACACACTTTTTAAAACACTAGGTACAAATGTACATTGACTCCAAGTGTAGCATTGTTTTCTACATATTAATTATATACCTTTGTCTTTTTTACTAAATCCTTCTTTGAAAAAAACTGAATGTTTTGTATCATTGCTTGATTTTATTCAGGTTTAAACACTCCCTAAAGTGTACTTTTTATTGTACTGTGAATGAAACTTTACCAGTATTTGTGACCCTAGTTTTATAATCACCAGGTCCTGTCTTCTATCTTTGACTGACTAGGGATGTGTACCTTCAAGCCAATTTTGATACAAAACAAGTCTCAATACAGTTGTAATGTTATGATATACTTTCAGGAAAATCAATTGTCTGTCCTTGATAAATAAACCAGCTGCCATGAATACATTTGTTATATAAATAGAAAAGAAATTAAATCCTTGGCACAAAAAATAAATTCAGTGATTAACTCAGTCATGTGTATAAATAATTTGTGCAGGAGATTCAGAGTAAACAGTTACATCTCTCTGGCTAATGTGTGCATTTCAGGAAAACAATATATAGTTTTTTTATGAGCTATTCGAATCTTTTCTATTGTTTTGCCTACTGCAAGAATTTGATGAAAAACAAGTATTTGTTTACATTCTGAGGATTGTCTGACAGTATTTCTGCACTGATAGTGATTATGTTACATGTAATGAAAGTACAGGTCGTATTCTAGGTCATGCATGTTTTTGTACTTTAAACATTGGACTTGTCCACTGAATAGGTAAATAAGCTGATCCATGAACATCACTTTACATATTAAAACATACACAACTTTGATATTTAACATTTTTTTCAAATACTGTACTTGCACATTTTAAATTTATGCAATGGTATGTTTATAAAATAAGTTTCAAATAACTAAACTATAAAACTGAAAAAATAATACACCCCTAAATATTTATGTGTATTGAAACTGGCTATGTTAATATACACAATGTTTACATGAACGACCTGTACCATGTAATGCAATATGCACACATAGCGTTCTACCTTAAAGTACAATGTAATATCAAGGGGTTAGCAATAAACAAGTCTACATGCTTCTTAATTAACATGTAGTTAGATGAGTCTTGTGTTCACCCATTGCTGTCATCTTTAAAAACTTCCAACCTGTATTGTATTCATGATGTATGACAAAATGCATTTCTTTATCTCAATGTTAATCAGTGTTTTGTCTTTAATACAAATGAATAAAGAATACTTTAATAAGGCCACAATAAGTTGATCATGTGTTTTATGGATTTTTCTGGGGGGGGGGGGAAATGGGGCGAGCTAGCAAAGAAAAAAATCTTAGTTCATTTGCTTTATATAGCAGTTTGACCAATATTTTTTATGAGCAATCGAGGAAATAAAAATATGTTTTTGTGAAAACCGTCAAATTAAAGGTGTGAGCAAATCCATATAACATATGATCAACATGTTGCGGCCTAAGGCATATTATGTGTTCTAAACATTACATATCACATTTGTTTTGTTTTTGAGACTATCTGTTACTCTGTACAGGTTGTTTAATAGAACATGCATATTTATTTACATGTACTTTAAATACTGACCTATTATATGGCAGGTACATGCAAAAGGTAGTTAAGCAATCATTTGGTAAAACAAAATAACAATGTAATGTAGTGATTGGTGCTAAACATCATATTTAAACAGACCATACTTCAACCAAATTGCAGCTGTCAGTTGTCCCTACATTTTCTTGACAGGCCTAGAAAAGCTTTTCAACGCTTGATCAAAGCTTTTAAACTTGTACTGAACATACAACCTCATGAATGACTGCTACCTGCTGTACTGAATACAGAGTTAGGCAGAATAATAGCCCTAGAAAACATTTCATGAACTAACACACCAAAGGTATTAAAGTCATGTCTGGAAATCAATTCCACGTCCCCTAGACTTGAAATCAGAGAAGCTCTCATATGAGCTAACCAGGTGAGTGTATCAATGAAACAATGATATCCATACACAGTACAGTAAGTGCTGCTTTTAAGACCTCCATGATGGTTTTAAAATTACCTTATTTGACCATTGGTGGCTGGTACATGTCCCAGTCAAAACACTATACATGTATATACATGGATATTACATATATTAAGTGTTTTTGACTCTGAATTGTGCCAGCCACCTATGATTTTGACTAGTTTTAAGTACCAAATGCTTAAATTAAGGAGTAGTCCCAAATGCTTAAATTAAGGAGTAGTCCCAAATGCTTAAATTAAGGAGTAAAAATGTCCTTATTATTAAGATCATTCCTCTATTAAGACCATTGATTCTGATGTTTCCTGTAGAGCAACATTGTACAGTTCCTTCCTTTCAATTAACTAGTATACGATATCCCATTGGTTGAGATAGATGAAATAGCAGTTATAAAGGTTTAGGTAAGTCTTCAGGGCCAGATTATGTTTTTTCCCATTAGTGGATACCAGATTTTACCCTAAAGAGTGATTTGTTTGGTGCACCAAAACCTATTTTTTTATGTTTTTCAAATATGTTGAAAATTCCAAATAGGACTGGTCCTATAAAGCCTTCAATGATTTGTCACCATTACCTTGCATGTAAAAGGTGATACATTTTCTCATTTTAGTTGGTTTGTGCTTAGCATGGTACTTCCTGCTGACTGTATTTTCTATGGCATTTGCTTTCTTTATACTTTTCCGCTGTGGGATTGCTTGAAAAACTTTTTTTAAATTTTAGCTTAAAAGTAATATCATTTCATGTAGTGAAATACTCTCAGTGTTTGTTTCAAAATCTCTGAAACGGATTGCTTAACCATTTTACATGCTAGGGGATGATCTGTGTACATATATGTTCATTATGGCTGACTTTCCCGCCATTTTTGTAAGTTTTTTTAATTGTATTATGTACTAACTTATCTCTTTGTTGTATCATGTTTTATCATGTTGAAATATAAAGCTATCATTATTCATTTGCTTATTTCAGAAAACAAGAAAAGATGTGAGCAACTTTGATAAGGAATTTACCTGTGAACTACCCAAGTTAACTCCTACTGATAAATTGTTCATTATGAATTTAGATCAAACAGAATTTGCTGGTTTTTCATTTGTCAACCCAGAATATATTCTTACAGTATGAGACGATGTACAATCAAGTAGACAAGTCACAGACAGATAGACACACGAAGTTAGTTAATTCCATAGCTAATCAGGATATGAAAGCTACAGTGTCTTAAATATGTCTAAATTCTATATTTATATAATCTCTTTGTTTTTCTTGTTATACATGATTTGATTGTATGTTTTTAACTATAGTTAAATTTTTACTTGTATAATCATTTAGATTATACATTTTGGGCTAAGCTTGGTTTATTGGTCAACGCTAAATGTGAGACTGAAGGCTTAAGTAGCTCGGGCCTTAAAAATATCTCAATTCTGACTTCCCTAGCAGTTTTGTTTTTTCTAACAAATTTGTCTATCTTATTGCCTGTAATGACAAATATGTACATGTTGGCATTTTCTCCATTTTTATGAGAATCTTTGTTTTTTTACGATATTAGCTAATTTTTTAGACTGTTTGGTCAGGCAAATATATTCATTGTGGACCATACTTGGAAGCCTTTGGACTTGCTTGATTTGTGGAAGAAAGGGTCCCAATATTTAGACCATTCTTTTTAATAAGATTATGGATTTGATGATCCTTATCATGGAATATAACTAGGGCTGTCACGGTATGTCAGGATATACATATCCCGGTATTATTATTGGGATGCGCTAGAACCAAACCTTGATATGTACCACAATATACCTTTTGCAATCCTAAGACACAGCTGCATAATACTGTCTTAAAGAACTTATTCAACTGTTCAGTATTGAAGTATGTTATAGGATTTTGTAGGGATAATGCTTGTAGCATACTGGACTGAATTAACTTGGCCTCTAAGAGTAATGAGAACATTCCGAACGGGTCCAAATTAATTGAACTTAAGAACCATGTAAAACTGACGTTCGGCTATTTTCATTTGGCTATAGGAAGAATTTTTCAATGAAAATAAAAAAATATTGCTAAATACTGGTACATTAAATTTGTACTGCCGTACATATTGCCACAGCTGCATATTACAATATACTGGTATATCGTGACAGCCCTAACTATTACTGAACAGTATAATATTTGTGGGTTATATAAAATTTAGATGCATTTACCAGAAGTCCACATGGAAGTTTGAATTGAACGGAACGTGTAGCCTTGTTAAATAAAGTTTTTTTATTATGATTATAACATAAGTAAATGATAGGTAGACATACATAGATACTAGGTGTCTTATAACTTAGTCTGATCAGGTTTCATCATGCTAGTTATTTATGCTGGGAAATATGTAAGGCTCAAGGTTTAAATTACCGTTTGCATGTTTGCAATACACATAATGTTTTAAATATGGCCTTGGTATTACAGTAAAATTCCGCTATTAAGATGGTCTTAATAGCTGAACGGTTTTATTATGGAGACCCTTTTGTTCACAAATTTACAATTTGGGTCTTGACAGTTGTCAAATATTGCATGATTTTAAAATAACAAGAGTGGTCTTAATATCAAAATTTTACTGTTACACTAGTTGACTGTTTTACCTTGATTATGCCTTATTATATACAGTGGCTATCACTAAGGCCTAAAATAGTGCATTTTCATTTGACTATAAAATATTATGACTTCTCTATATAAGATGAGTTAATTTAATGACTTATATCTTTTATAGAGAGGTTACATTCCATGGCATTTTAGTTCTTGAAAACATCCTACAAATTACAACTATGTTAAATAATTGTACATATGGCCTAGAGTTAAGATTTAATTACAGAAAATGTGTTTTCCCCAGACAGATTTGTATAATTTCTATCTAAAATCTGATACGAAGACATACAACAATTTTGGTGTCAATATCAAAACTGGAGAATCGTCCTAGAAAAAGGACATACCGGTAGATAAAATAAGGTATTGCTTACAATGCAAACTTTACCTTGGATTCTTTTAGAAAAGTTCTCATGTCTTCTTACAGATATTTAAAACTTTGTAAACTAACTTATGTCTGACAGACTTCAATTTAATAAATTTCAGAAAGAAACTAGACTAAATGCAAAAACATGCATAATGATAAAATGCTAAATTGTTTAAAAACATTGGGTTTTTTTAAAGCATGAATCAAAATAACTGTATTTTAAACCAGATATGGCGGTATATTGCGTATACTTTGGGTTTTATTTGTGTTTTCTTTGCACAACTAAAGCTGTTCTTTGTATTTTTGCACTCTAAACATGGGGCTCATATTATTAAAGGTCTTACGATCGATTTTTGTCGTAAACCGCACTATATTGAATTACTAAATTATCGTAAGTTTAATAATATGCTCCCATGGTTTTTAATAAAACACACATTATGGGCTATTTGACATGTTGAGAGAATTGTCCAAAGTTAAATTCAAAATTAATCGGAATTGGACTATAGTTTACCAAATTGAGAACTGCGAGAATTTAAACATGATATAAGTTAAGTCTGATTGGTATAATTTGTTACATGCTTGTAGTTATTCATTCTCGTTCCCAGAGACTATTAAGATTCTTGATACTAGCCGAGAATCTTGATAACCTCAGGGTACTAGAATGGTAGTTATTTATTCTTGTTCATCGGAGGTTATTAAGGTTGCAGTTGGAGAACTAAACCATTCAGAAAACCACATAGGTGATGTCGTAAACTGACGATCAGCCATCGCCATGGTGTTTTTAATTCAGGATATCAATAGAAATATAAATCGAGGGTTGCCTGCATACAAGACTATTGTATCTTGCTCTTTAACACAATGCACTTACTACAGTCTTGCAGACAACCATCGAAATATTATATTATATTAATATGTCTGTGCCGATAATCTCTGATGTATAAGAATAGTAGTTGTTTTAAATTGATATTTTTCTTGTTTCTATGAAATATATAGCTTGTGATCATTTGTATTAGCCTTAATCTTTCTAATATAGCTTGTATAAGAAATAGTAGATTGTATTATATTTGTTATATTATATCAATCATGTATTATATATTATATATATATTAAATTTTATCTTTATATTATTATTAGGGTACCATATGATATTAAACATTTGTTACACTGTACAGAAAGCATCTCATTTTTGTACACATCTATAAGGACCCAATGTATACAATATCTATTGTAGAGTCTTTGACCGGCTCAAGTTGTCTGGTTCCCAGTCATACTTTGATGGGTAAAAATACATAAGGCAAAGCAGAATAATGGCTGTGCCCAATGTATTGTACAAGATATGGGATAATCATGTTTTCAAATAAAAATTTCTCACTATGAAGACTTAAATCAAATGTTATGCTTAATAAAGTATCTGAAATTCTGACCAGACTATTCAACATCCGAATTGTGTCTACTTTGAAGACATGGTTTTTGGTTAATCGTTCACTATATTTAAGTCCAAAATGAAGTCTTCTTTGAATGACATATGTAATTATACCAAATTTGCTGTTGTCAGAAAAATGATCATGCAAAATAAAGAAAAAGTAAAAGAAAAGTTTGTAACCTGAAGATGAACTGAGGGTGCAGCCATTATTGTGCTTTGCTTGACCCTATAACGATAGTGGTAAGGGGCATGTAATCCAGACCACTGGTCAAGATGGTGTGTGTTATGTTAATGCCCATTGTTGGCTGTTTGGTAGCTGGTTGGATGCCTGTTTAGGACCATAGGCTCATTATGTAGGTCATGATTTTCATTCAATTTTCATAAAAACAGGCGAACATGTTTTTTTTAGCAACATAGCCCTGGTGAGTTGAACAACTAAGTTAATCTTATCGGGTATGCTAGAGTTACAGTCCTTGAATTGCATAGGCGTAATTGTGACTGTATTCTTGCCATTAATCATTCTTAAATCATTGAAGTTTTTAAATCTTGCCTCAAAATATTTGTTTTCCATCATTCACTCAGTTCATGTTTGCTGATAGCAGATCACATTTTATAGTTCTGTAGTTTTCAACGACAAAATGTTTCAGGTTCAAAAGCTATAGTAATAAGAAACTGAAGTATGGCATTGAGAATTGTTGAGAGAATGTAACAGTATTGGAAATGATATGACTTTTATGTAGTTGAGGTAAAAGTTCAATGCACTTGAGAGGGAGAATGTATTCCTTTGGATTGGGTTCACAGGGGTCAGTCATGATGAAACTAGCTATCTGTTATATTATATACAATATACATGTCTTGGGCTTAGCACAAAATGATAGTAACTCAATATAAAAAAATGAGTGAGTGTAACGACGGTTTTGCACTAAGCCAGCATTATGTACATGCTGTTATGTGATGACACACGTAGTATGCACTTACAAGACTGTCCATTGTTAAATTCAAACAGTGTTCTATCAATCTAAACCAAAAATTAGCCTGCACATATATTAACAGTATAGTTCTAGTTTATCAATTAGGTCAATCAATCCAAGTACAACAGATTTGTGGTATTTTGTTACATTGTTCTTTGAATTTTGACTGCCAGTTCAAATAATGTTTAACCAGTAATATATTTGTTGAATAATGTTAACTGTCGTGTCTAGCTTCATGGTCATGATTTCTTTGTATATAGACTATATTGTATGAACATAGCTTTTTAGGATAAATAGTTAAATACATAGTTATCTTTCTTTGTATATATTTGTTGATGTACTTTTACTTGTTATGTTTACAACAATATTTATGTTAAAATGTCATATTATTTCAATACGTTATGTATCATATAACACTAATTCATTATACTCACTACACAGTCTCTTTTGTTGCATATTAACTGTTGTCTGGTTCCCAGTCATACTTAGACAGGTAAAAGTATGTCAGGCAAAGCATGATAATGGCTGCGCCTGATGTAATGAATTAGGTATTTGATATAGTTCGTTTTTTCTCAACTGTCAAAACATGAATAATTTTACGGTAAATGCGTTTGTTAAAATTAACGTCGTGACACATTCATTAGTTTCCGAAGTGTGTATAATGGTTGAGTAAAGCTGCCTATGTCATTTGATATGTTTTAGACAAGATATATTTAATATCAATTAGGCAACCAGTACAAAAACAATGCATTCAGTCACCGTGAAATTATTCAAGCTTTGACAATTGAGAAAAACGGACTATAATTGTGTTTTCAAGTGAACATTTCTCGCTACACGTGCTTCAATCAAAGGATCAATGTACAAGAATTTTAGTGGATACCCATTTTTATTTGATCAGTTACATTTATGCTCAATTAAGTATCCGAAATTCTAACGAGACTAATCCATGGCTGAAAAGTAATCACTTTGAGACATGGATTTTGGTTAATCGATCGTTAAATATATGTTCAATCAGAAAAATTGACTTCAAATGACTTTAGTCATAGTACTGAACTCCTACTAAAGTTAATATTGTCAGTAAATGGTTATGCAAAATTAAGAAAACGTGAACAAAAATTTTGTTACCTGAATATACTTAGGGGGCAGCCATTATAGTGCTTTGCCTGACCCGACAACAATAGTGATAAGGGGCAGGTAATCCAAACTTTATCAACAGTTTATTCCTATGGAAGGTCTCAGATTTTTAAATTTTGTACATATGGAGCATGAACAAAGTCCCATTTATATTTTATTTTACCACTTATTGGCCAATAAAGACTGTAGTGGATTGTGTTCATGTGCCGCAATAAATTCTGGGTTGAATTTCATAGTTTTGAATATTTCAGTTTGATTTTCTTGAAACTGTGATTCAATAGCTGTATTATTATTAAAAGTGGTGATAAAATGGATACTTAAAGGTATTTATTCACAAATTTTAACTTTAATATCAACTTTTTTTCTGAAACTATCTAAATTGTATGGAAACATTTTTTGAAGCAGGAAATTAGCACTTAGATGATGACAATTTTAGTGCAAATGAACATACAACTACAAATGATGTGTTTCAAGTAGTAAAATTCTACCCTGTATGTCATGGTATAGACAATTTTAGTGCATTTTTGTGACTTTTATTGTATTATTTCTTGCAATCTATAGGTCAGTTTGTCTTAAAATATGAAGAATTATTTTTTGACACAATTACACACACTGAATAGTATTTTTAGAATAAAGAAAAATCTTAACCAAATCTGTGAACTAGTACCTTTAATTAACAAATCTAGAAAATGTGATAAAACTAATGAGCTATTGATAGGTTTTTATGTTGAAAAAACGGAGTTAGTATAATGAGTAAAGATGAACCCTATGTTAAAGGAAACATTCCATATTTAAATAATATGGTTCTTAATGGTTATTCAATAAATTTGCTAGTTTTTGCCTCTATAATTATATTTGCATTAATAATTATAATTAATGTTTTATTTCTTTGTTTTTGTAATGAACTTTTTAAAGTTACAAAGAGTACATATTATTATGTTTTTTACTTGTTTTTTTCTTATATGTTATGCTCATATTTCTTTGAACTTCTTTTTACTTTATATTATACAAATGTATATAAATGCATTTTAAACAAAAGCTTAATCAATGAAGTAAAATGTTTGCTTATCAAACAGACTAGTTTACAGAATAAATCAAGTGAAAGGTTTGTTGCCTAAAGAAATAAAGTAGCTAGGCTAGGTTTTTTTTAAATATTGTTAATTGAAAATAGTTAATGGGCAGATTTACTAAATAGATCAAATGAACAGGTTTATGATTAAATAAAAAGATTAGTTTATTTTGTAAAATAAAATTGTTCACAATGGACGTGGTCAATAAATGTGGCATAGATTTATCTTTATCACAGTTTCATGCTCATAAATTTTGTTAATTTGGAATATTTCTTGAATAGTTTCTAACAGGCTGTCGGCATTGCCTGATCCACCAAAGACTATGTACATTATTTTTACGATTTTCCATGGCACTAAACCAAATGATGTATGCTATGTTTGTTAGTGCTTTTTGAAAGAGCAAACCATTAGCAACATGTTCTTGTTTATTATTCTAAATCTATATGATTTATGTAAAAAATGCCGGCCAGTAGTGCTGTAACGGTTAACCGATATACCGGTTAATATTGCTATACGACTTCTGACGGTTTTTAACCGGTTCGGTTTTCTCTAAACCGGTTTTTCTTGTTATGTTCTATACTGATTGATTTTATCTGAGTTTGAAATTTAAATGTTTGAATAAATGTTAAAATGTGATCAGAAACTTGAAATATTTTTTGTAAAGTGAGAGAATAATTATCTTTGAAAGTCCATTCAAAATATTTTTTCTAACTTATTCAAACATTTGCATAAAACGTGTTGATCATTTGAAAAAACAAATATCTATGCACAATGTTGATCAAATTAAGACGATGCACGCGCATTAATTCATGCTATGCATGTATGCGCAAAGAACAATATGTATTGCAATATATTGCCATACGGGTTTCGTTTATTGCAATATATTGCAATACGGATTTTACCGTATTGTTACACCCCTACCGGCCAGTGATTGAACTTGGATAAAAAAACTACCATTTTCATTGTAATACATCTTACACAATGTATACAGTTTCATTAGGTCATTGGCCTATGAATCAACATACATAAATACATATAGATACCTATACATATATTACAGGCTCAGTGCAAAAAGGTCGAAACACACTCTTTTTAAATAAAGTTACAAACCCTTTTGGGCTAAGCCTGTGATTTGTATGTATAGTGTGTCAGGTGGAAAGGGACAATGCCAGCTACCTATGGATTCCATTTTAGATACTTGTTTGCTCATAGATCTTTTGAACATTAAAACATTCATTCCCATAGGTATTATATTTATAAATGAGAAACAAATGTTATAAGACACAAAGATGTCAGCTGAACAATGGAAAAAGTTACTTTGTATGTATTAATGAATATTATGTTAAAATTTGGGTAATTTATTCGGCAGGGAGTAACCAAGTGACCATTATAATTGAAAACTTAATTTACCCAGAATTGCGATGTTACTTATAGGTTTTTTTTTATTCTAATACTCACAAGCCTTATCCCCTGTCAAACTACTTAATTAACTTGATTAGTTAATACATTTGTACATGCATTTAATAAACCCAAATTATTGTTAGCTCCCTACTTTAGCTCCCAAATTAGAATCTTAAATTAACAACTCTCATGTTTTTGTTAATGTGTTTTTGTCCATTTAACCTCCCCCCTACATGACTGGAACAAACTATTTATAAATGCGAGGTAAACATGCGACGTAAAGCAGTGAATATTGCATTATTTTACTTACCCCAAAAAGCACTAAGAGGACGGAATGCAATCCTGACATTTTCCTCCTCTCCTATTTTATCTGTATATTTTAAAGGTAATGCGAATCCAAGATTTTAGCGATTTATGACTGCAGACTGATTATCTTAGGATGGTATTTTTGCAGTTCAAATCTCATCCCTGACCCACTTTGTTTAGCAAGAAATTTTGTGCCTATTTCTTACATTCGACCTTTTATGAATGAATAATTTTGCAGCGAATGGCCTAGGAGTTCTGAATGCTATTTGGAGACAGGAAAGAGAACTCGAGACTGACTGATACAAATAACTACATTGTAGTAGAATCAAGTTAATTATTAAACTATTTTGATCTGAACTTATACTTAAACTCATAACCTTTTCATTGCTGTTGACCACCGACCATTATACTATGATTCTTTGTGTGTTTGTACAAACTTTAAATTATCAAGTAGACCCTATGAAGGACATGTAACCAACCAATTAATTTGATACAGGGTTATTGATCCTTCCCTTTACTTACAAGAGGATGTACAGCTATGTTACGGAGCTAATACCGCGTGACTTTTTGTGATCAGTGTACCATAGACGTCTGTTTGTTTTTGTTGGGTTTAACGCCGCAGCAACACATTGTATTGGTCATATAACGGCGGTCAGTCAACCTACTCACTGTTCCTGGAAAGGCTAAATATCTGGACTTAGCTGTTAACCATCTACTAATTGTACTGAAATAGGTTCATTATGTTAGGAAGATAAAACCTACCTTGACGGTGCACTTAAATTGACCCACAAAGATCTCAAAAAATAACGTGGTATGGGCACCGTGACGGGAAGGGGGAGATTATAATTTTAGAGCTCTAAGTCATGAAGTACCTAATTAGAAAACTGCTACTATGTGGATCCGACCTATTTTTACTAATTTTACTTTATGAATATATGGGTATATTTATACATAAAAATATTTGTTTTATTAGTTGTAGAAACGTATTTTGGCTGCATTGAATATTTTTAAATATCTTTTAATCTAATGATTGTATTAATAATTAATATAGTTCATCATTATGAATAAATATATAAATCTAAGAAAAAAATGTTCTTGTTTATTTCTGTTCATAACAGAGACAATGCCTCTTGTTCCTAACAAACGATTGTCAATTTCATAGAGTTTACTCATGAAATTTCATAAGACTATGACGGAGAAATAGAGCTGAGTTCTTCCGGTTCCATCGTCGGCAACCACCGTGCTTTCTTCCGTTACACTTCATACGTACCGTGGACAATTTGACTTACAAAATCTCGTTTTTATAAATATGCATGAGGCAGGGGAGTTTTTCTTCCAATGAAATCGCATGTTACAATTAAATGCTCGTCAATAACAAAGACGACATACTGGGTTTTTCTTACTTAAAATAGAAACCAACGCACATGTTTATTTCCAAAAAAACGGTTGCGCAATTTGCAGCTAGTTTTCCGCAGTGGTTTTCTAGCGGAACCAAAGAAACTTCCTCATTAATTATTCATGATTACAAGATTTTCCTAACCAAATGATCTACAGTACATAACGCAGTATAGAATTTTCGACAGAACAGCAGTACAACAGTAAAGTAAGGCTTTACTGTTGTACTGCTGTACTGCCGAAAGTTCTAATAGTAAGGCTTTACTGCTGTACTGCCGAAAATTCTAACAGTAAGGCTGTACTGCCATTACTGCTGTCATCACATACATATAAACATGTGTCATATTAAAATTTCATGTGGTCAAATAAAATGTAAAACTGTTTTACGTGCTTTTCAAAAGAATGTCAATTCTGTATACACCTGTGACCGCAAACCGCACACCATTGCCGTGAACTCATTCTCGTTCCCAGTGGTTATCAAGATTCTCGCTGGTATAGAGTTTCCTGATAGCCTCTGGGTTCGAGAATGCGTGAAATGAACACATGTAAAATAAAATTCAATGTCAGGTCAATCTGATTAAAACCCGATCTAAAATTTTACCGCTCGCATACTCGCTAATTTAGATCTGGCCTTTTCCAAACGAAGGTCACGTTCAGGTGACCTTTTCTCATCCTAATATTCATGACGAAATTGTTATGATACGTAACTTGTTTACATAGTCTACGTCACGCAATTTGAAATGAGCCACCCAATCGCAGACTGTGAATAATACCGCTGTTAAATTAGCATGCAAACCTCGGTCTAAAAATAGAAATTACGAAATCAAAATGTGGTTAATAGTGTTTTCGTCTAGATGAAAGCTACGCATTGATTGGTCGACAGAAAGTTCATCTCGACGTGACCTTGCATTGACTAAGTAGAGATCCAGTACGACAACGCGAGTAGAACAGGATCTCTGTTTACGGAGATTGATGTCAGGTTCTGGTTAAAAAGGGAAGTAATCACTTACGAACTGTCGCCATGGAAAGGGAGGTAATACAGACTATACACTCATCTAGAAAACTACTCGTGTGATTCCGTGAACTCACGGTTATTTGAGAGTACCCGTCATAGCTTTTGGTGTTTCAAATGAAACTTAACATTTTCGATTCAAGCGAAAGGTTGAAACAAGATTCAAATGTTATTCCAAATTTGGATTGTTCTTATAAATGCATGTACGTGTACAGTATATACATGTTCGAGGTATAAACATGACCTGTTTAGGGTAAACCTAGTACGTGTAACCTATCTTGTGGTAATCTCATTTTCCGAAAATGTGTTTTGATTCACAGGTTACTGTATTAAAAGCCACTATATGAAGACATATTCATTAACAGTAGACTTGAAAACAACCATAAAGTTATCAAAATATAATATGCATTAGAGATATGATAAACCGTTGAAATCATTTTTCTTTCTTAATTTTGATTTGGCCAAGTGTCCATCTCTTTAAAGAGTGAGATAGGCCTACTTTTATAACAGCACACTATATTCATTTATACTCTAATGTTCAATATACCTGATCTAAAGTAGTTTTAGAGGTTAATTATGTATGTTGAAGTTAGTTTTTTTTCTATAATATGACTTCATCGTAAACATACTGTGACCAAAACTATTGTTTCAAGTATTGACAACTAAATTCTACTTTCGGTTTTGATCTACTTTCACTTTGAATTGTAACATAAACATATCTAAGCAATATATGTATTTATTTAAACAATCTTGTTTATTAGAGGTGTTTAAAATAGATCAATTATTATTTTCTTTGTAGTCCAAAAACTGTGTTACTTTTGACAAAGGGGCTTTAATGAATTATCCCGCTTCTTTTTAACTATACTATGTAACAAAGGTACAGACAGCTGCTACTATGACCAGAGACATGTCTCTGCTATGACTGTTTGCCAAAGAGTATGAAACATCTTTTCTACGATTATGCATTACCAAATCGAGGCTCTTTCACGAAATTCACTTAATACAGTCTTGTGGACGACCCTCGAAATGTGTGTGCTTGGGAATCACACGATTAACCTTTTTTTCATACTAACTTCAATTAACATGATTTTCCCTTTAATCCGCACTGACGATTTTTATTTGTTCGGGACTTCAGTCCTGAACAAATATATTTACCGTATTTCAGACCTTTTCCCACTTTGAAAATTTACCAAATCCAGAAGTAGTCCCTCAGTATAAATGTATAGAGCAATTCAAAAAGATCGTCTGCTATGACGGGCGCATTAATACACTAGTTATCCGAACTATATCTCAGTCGTAAGAATATTTGCTGCTATGTTGTGCGTCTCAGTAGGGATGATTACGTCATCTTATGTAATAGAATGGTTCTTTAGGAAAAGTTTAAAGATCGTAGGAAATGACATTGAATGATGTCTGAATAGTGGACTTCATTTATTTTACATACAGATGCAGTAGAATAAATGTGCATGAATGATAACTTTTAAGCGGCAGTTATTGAATTGTTTTAAGTACCCTTTGACTCGTCTTGATTGTGTGAAAAAATCAGTAGTGTGTTCGCCTGTCCGGTTTACCTGTTGTATTTAGAGGTCGATTGTATAAAGTGTTTTGAACTAGAACAGTGCTGGTCTACCTATCAAACTAATATCACTGAACTGTTCTTTGTGAACGATTGTTTTGTTGGAGCCGGAAATCTAATTCCACTTTTCAAACCCGAACAAATTCAGTGCCTTCAGCGCTTTAATTTTTCACTCAGATGACACGTTTAAATTGTTCTTACCGAGTGGATTGAGGATGACGCTTATTTAAAATATTGAAACAAAGTGTCAAAAGTTTCTGTATGTAATTAAGTTAACACATCACACAAGTGAAACTGATTTGTTATATAAAGAAGTTTTCACAAAACAATTTCAAGTCAGACATTTTGAATTCAAACTAATAAAAGCCATGTTTTACATTCTTAGGAACACAGACAGAGACGCAGTCTTTACGTGAATTGTATTTAATTTCGAGCCGACATATTGTTATAAGCGGCTTCTCGTATGGACGTTTTATACATTAACCTGTGTTTTGGTCATGATTAGATTGACTTGAGAAGTACAGACATACCTAGTAATCAGAAAGCACATGTATGTACGTGAATATTTTATTTATACACTAAGATTATGTATCTTTGGGTAAGTGTAAAACTAGTCTAACTAAATGTAAACATAGAATGATATAGGCTAGTTTCGTGCTAATCTATCGATAAACTAGTGCATTGTTTATTCATCTAAGTAAATGACATAATATCTTAAAACATTACTTACTTATTAGTTAAAGACCCTTACAATTCAGTCATTAATGAATTGGACCAATCAACATGTACTCACCATCCAATTACAAAGCAATCGAATTTATCTCTTTTCTAATCGCTTTAACTCTTTTCAGCCGCCCGACTAGCTCAGTTGGTAGCGCGCAAGTCTACTGATCGAGGGGTCGTGGGTTCGATTCCCGGACGGAGCTTACTTTCGTGGAGGTAGGTCAAGAAATTATTTCTAGGACCATTCTCCCTCCTACCAATGATATTCAATAATGTAGGCAGTTGTCTGTCACTGACGAAAGTATGCGCTAAGTAGGCTAGTTGGTTAACAGCTAAATCCAGAGATTTAGCCTTTCCAGGAAGAGTGAGGAGGTTGACTGACCGCCGTTATATGACCTATAAAATGTGTTGCTACAGCGTAAAACCAAACAAACTAACTAACTCTTTTCAACCGGAAGTAACATCGTTTTCAAATCATTTGAACTACATGTAATTAAAACAAACAGGCATGTATGCCAATTCCAATCATTGGTAGGGGCTGCGGTTTTTGTTACATAAAAATTAGACAATAATGTCATTTTTGTCTATAAATGCGGAGAGTAAGAAACTCTGTGGAAAGATGAGTAAGTTCTTGTATAAGGAAAGCTGCTTATGTAAGCCGCTAAATAACTGTTACTGTGTTGCTAAACGTTAATTCCATGTACATACATATATGGTAACCTTTTTGTACTATTTTACATTTACAGCTTAAATCTACATGCATTAGTGAATGCTATAATCCTCGACCAACTGGCGAAGACTGCTTGTTCAGATTTTAGGGCTTGCGTTTTTTTCCTGTTATTGTTGAGTGTTCTGCTAATTGTAGTCAAAGGATGATCGCTACATGAGAACAAGTTGTGAGACTACATTTACAAACTGTATAGGTTACATACCACTAAATAAAATCCTTCTTTGTTGTATATTGGTGTTAGAACCCCCAAACCATGTATAGGCTGAAAGATTTATTTATTCCGCCCAAAAGGATCAGTATTAAAAAAAAGTTACGCTACTTATAAGAAAATATTTTTCGATTGAAAGTTCCTACCATGAAAACATCCATGTTTTTACTCTTCACCTTTATATACCTTTCCTTTTAACCAGTTTTTGCGAGCTAACAAAGCAGATTCATTGATTGTTTGCATACTTTCATAGAAAAAGCATTGCTAAAGACATACATACTCGTCAATATATAAAAGCACACCAAATGAGGACTCCAGGCACTCTTAAAAAGCTTACCGGAGCTTATGTAAGATCACTTAAAATAGTATAGTTACCGAAGCTTGTCTAAGATCAACTAAAAATAGTGTAGTTACCGGAGCATGTCTAAGATCAACTAAAAGTGGTGTAGTTACCGAAGCTTGTCTAAGATCAACTAAAAATAGTGTAGTTACCGGAGCATGTCTAAGATCAACTAAAAGTGGTGTAGTTACCGAAGCATGTCTAAGATCAACTAAAAGTGGTGTAGTTACCGGAGCATGTCTAAGATCAACTAAAAGTAGTGTAGTTACCGGAGCTTGTGTAAGATCAATTTTCACAAACTAAAATCATGCTGTATTTAATGTACACTTGGGCAGCATTCTATCAATGAAATCTGATGATAGAATAACAATTTATTGCAGTATACAGTACGGCTTTCTGACGTAGTTTGTCAAAAGGACATAAACATTTCGCCCCTTCCCTTGAACTCGTGTAGCACTTTACTTTTCTGAAAACATAACCTAAAATGATAAAGTTATTTTGTTTTTGTTTTTATAGCCTTGAAGTACATGTATATAGCTAAATATTTTTAGACAAAAATCATAATGTATAAAACAGCTTTAGTGATAAGAAAGTCGGAATGTATTTGTAAATTTTACGCTTAAATGTATCTATTTTTTTAGGCAAATGTATTGAACATTGATATTTTCATGTTTGATTTTTGTCGTAATTTTGCGCATGAACAGATTTTCTTTGAAGTCTATTCACAAACATGTAACGACTGTCTAGTTATGTTGAATTTAGTTGTTACGACAGTCGACTGACATTAGACATATGATTAGTAAAATAGCCTGGGAAGAATTTTTACTATGATCTAGTTCTCATTTTAGAAATAATCAAAAAGATGAATTTGAAGACTTATCATAAATTATATGATGCGTTTTTTAATACATTATTAAGAACTCGAAATGTATATTAAAACAATAATGACGAGTTGTTTTTTTTATAAATCTTTGAATAAATCTATAGATATATTTTACATAACTGCATTTTTCGTTCAAAATAATTGTAAAATAATCGCTGCGAGCAGGGTTCGAACCTGCGCGGGAAGATCCCATTGGATTTCAAGTCCAACGCCTTAACCACTCGGCCATCACAGCTTATGATCTAATGAGTGTTGTAGACAAAATATGAAATATCATTAACAAATTGATCGAGAAAACAGATGTTGCCTAAACAAGCCGTTTAAAAAACAAACCCTGTTTGCAATACAATGAGCTAATCCACGACAGAGGATGCTTGGGATGACAACAATACATTATATTGTATTAATTGTAATGTGTTTAAGGAGTGTCTCTTTTGGTATAATATTAAAGCGTTCTGAATGACTAAGGAGGTAGTGGTTCATCCACCTGTCCTGAATTATGTCAAAATTCGAAGATGTATTTCTGAATTCTTCAATCTTACAATTTTTACAATCTTACGACCATTTCAAATACGTTGTAAATGCGCTTTTTTACTTTGTGCTTGAGTACATAGTGGTTACGACATTGGGCTGGTAATCATTAGATAGCAAGCTCCGCGTTGGTTCGAATCCCTTTTCATACTAGAAGTCTACTTGTTGTATTACTATTCAGTCGACTCTCGACATTAACTTTCCCGATCATCGAGTCACTAACCAACTGTTAACATACGGCACAGATTGCAACCACAGCATAAAGTGCATGACCCTTAACATGACCTTCACACCAGGGTGGAGTGAAGCAATCTCAGATAAATTTCTTGCTCAAGGAAATTCAGGACATTAGCAGTGCCCCAGTGGGGGACCAGGAAGCGGACTCGAAAGTGATTAATTTAAGTTGTTAGAATTTGTTTCTCAATCGAGCTAAAATGAAATAGTATAAAAAGTATAATATGCTATGGTAACCTCAAAAATGCTATTAGTACCACTGGCACCAGAGTCCATATCTTATGATCATAAAATAATGCGTACGTTCCTATATATAGTTCCCTTTGCATACATACTTGTACACTACCTTATATACATGTATAATAAAAAAATATAGTTATAACTCGTACACGGTAATGTATACGGGAGCGATTTTTAATTGTGTTTGTTGACAAAATATTATATGTGTGCGTATTTTAAGAATGTGAGGACGCTGGTGCCAGTAATAAGTACACTTCAAGGAGGATGGACTATTTTGTCTCAGTCTTGGAGATTTAATTTACGCTATGTTCACACTTCCAGCAAACAACTACATATGTGATGGACACACTGTTATGATATGATAAGGGCATGGTCGGTAGGGGATTGTAAATATTGAACAATTTACATGATGGTTTCAAATAAGGAAACTTATATTTACATAATTCTGGAGTTGCCCTTCCTCTCAGCGACGGTAAGGTAATACATGAGAATGTTGCATAATAATGAATAATAAATATGTAATTCAATATACTCAAACTGATACAATCTAAATTATTCATCATAAAAGTGATTCAATGGCTTAATCATTAAAATACATAATGTAGAATTTAAGTAGAATTAATAATCAATTTCATCAATATTTTTATTAAAAAAACTATTAACTATTACTGAATCACAGTTGCCCGATTCAAGACTATAACATTTAACCCTAAATTTACTTCATGTGGCGCGTGATGAAATACACTAGTCGTAATTGACCAATAATTAGTATAATGAATTATGCTTTAAGTGTGAGTTTTGTTCATGTCCCGTATGTACAAAATTAAAAACAATTAAGGCCTCCAATACAATATGAATTGTCAGTATGCTACTATGTTAAACAAAAAAGATTTAATAATGAGTTTAGCGTATTCTATGGCACATGTATATGTGCTTAAAGCAAGAAAAATGTTTAAAACTTTTATACATGTACTTGTTTACAGAATTGTCAACAGAACTGCGCCTGTTTACTTAAGTGTTTTTCTCAGCTTGGCAAACACAACTTACAATTAACGATCTTCTTATAGTGCTCAGTTAACTGTTCCAATAAATAGAACCAAGATAGCCGATAGTAGGATTTCAAAATCGGAAAAAATCATAATCGATCATCGGAAATAATCAGACAACCCTTTTCGATCAATCATCGATTATATAATCGAAACATTTACTCAGGGTTTTCATTTGGGATTTTTGAAAATATATGACAATATGTTGCAATGGTTTAAGTGATTTTGTTTCATATAATAGAATATTAAATCATGCATAATAAAACCATAATTGATAGTTTATTTGTTGTTTATACTTAATAATAAAATCAATTGTCAGACATTTTCAGTACCCATACCGTATAGAAAAGGGGGTATATTTAGTCCAATAATAGCGAACCCATGTCGCCGACCAAAAATATCAACACTGATCTCAATGATTTACAATAACAAAGTAGTAGTAAAAATGTAATCATCGTGTTTTAATTAAGAAGAGTTTTATTCCCATGAAATATTTTTCTATAGTAACATTAATTTATTAAAACTTGAATGTCTTATTGTCAACAAAAATGAATAACGGACATTAGCGATAATCGATTGTTAAACTTCATAATCGATTGTCTCCCACTTCTAATCAAACGATCAATCCTCGATTATACATGTAATCGATCATCGTTTAATCCCTAGCCGATAGGTCAATTCGTGTTGTTGGCACAAAATGGTGGAACACTCGCCTACATGAAACTTATCAAAAAATGAAAAACAAGTGATTCATTCTAAAATTTAAAATTAATAAACATTGAATGATTTTAACCTGGATTTTTATGTGATTCAATGTGAACTCAATGTGAACTTAGTGCGATACAATGTGATGTGCAATCATTATATAGAATATATAGTCTTTTGAGCTGTATAAATGGACTTTGGTTTGTTTTGATTCAGAATGAAACACGTTTAAAGCAGTCTTTTACCGGCTCTATTTTACTTATTAAATGTTTATTAAAGTAGCCATTTCTGTAGCGCCATGTACACTTTTATTGCAATTGCAGTGGCACCGTCAAATCAGTACTGTCAGTACTTTGATTTTAATATATTTCGACGAGTTTAGACAAACAAATGTTCAATATATGTTATACTATATTATAAATTGATACATGACACTTATCGATATGCCTATCCTTAAAACTAAAATATTTAAAACTTCCTCATTCATTTAGAACGCTAAGATCTGATTGGTCAATAACTATACCTAACTTTACCTTAAATGCACACGCTCTGTATAGTTTTTTTAAGTTAAAGCTACGCTTGTTTATTTTGTATAATTGTTATGAAATAATACACCAAGGTTACGTTGACTCTATTGGCATAGACGCTCAACATTTTCTAAAAATCTGATATTTGTAAAAAAAAATAAATAGCTGAAATTTTAAGGGGAATATATTGTCATTTTGTGAAAATGTTTTTATTTTTTTTATTTCAACGTAAACCTATCTTCCTTATTTACCCAGTTTAATGCATTCCTCATTCACACAAAAAGCATCTCAAAGCAAAACTTGATCAGTTAAACAACAAAACAATTTATATAAAAAAACCAAATTTATCATATTTATGATTTTCATAATTTTGTAGACTGGTGACTGTAGCCAAATAAAATTATCCTGTTTCAGTCTATAGCTTTATTACTGGGTTTAACGACCCACGCATAACCAAGTTTTCCTGAACCCTTGTCTATAATCACATACCTTTCCTCAAGACCAACAACTTGGTCGATAGTGGAGTTAGTAGCGCGCCGGGATTTGGAATCTCGTGTCCGAGCGGTGCGGGTTCGAATCCCACCCGGGGCGGTTATACCCTTCCATGAAAAATTGACAATAATGTCGATTTTCCTCCATTGATTAGATAATATGGAGAAGTTTCCGGCCTTGTGGAAGGGTAGGTGAGTACTGGTTATAGACAATGGTCCAGGAAAGATAGATTAGGTGCGTTGGACGCCGTAAAATGACCTAAATTGTGTTGACACGGCGTTAACTTTAATAAATAAATTGTTAATAGGGGAAACTTGACACCATCGTTAAATTGTCATGATAGGATGTAACCTCCCTATAGGTAGGATACGAATCCGTACACCTCTGAGAAAATAAATTCGAATTTCTTACAGGAAATATATTGTTCTTCGCAATCTTTGGTAAATAAACACAAATACAGCATTTTACTTTCTACAGTATAACTTGTAAAGTTTGAAGCGGACATTTAATTTATATGAAACAAATATTTTTCACTGCACACACATTTAAGGCACATTCAATGTTTCCTAACTGAGCATCTTGAAATGTAACTAAGCGACTAGACATCAGGTAATGCAAAATGGTAGCCATTCATTATAGCTGAACTACAAATTAATGTAATCAAATTCGTAGCGGTCGCCATTAAATTTTATGAACTGATCGTAAAGGTACAAAGGTCATTGTACAATCAATCACGAAGGTCATCGTAACTGAACAAGACAAATATTGTGTACTTCATTACATTTTCTTATCAGTTCATACAAGTAACAGTCCTGTCAATAGTGTGATCTCAAAGTTTTATATGAAACAGCCATTAAAACTTACTGCTAATATAATATATACTATATAATTATATACAGTCAGTTAAAATTCCACTTTAGAGACAACCTAATGCTACAGTCCCATAAACATAAAAATAGCCGTAAGGGCACCGTACAGGCGCCGTGCGATCAAGCTCCGCAAGAACTCGTACGAACTCTTGCGTTCCCGTACGGACTGATAAGTTTTTACCAGGGTCCGTGAGATTAGCCATGGATACACGTATCAGTTTCAAAGTCAAATCGTGAACAAAATCGTGGCCGAGTATGGGTTAAACTTGCATATCTTCCAACAACGGCTCCGTCCGGGTGTGTTGTTTTGTGCCATGTGCGTACCGTCATCCTAATTCGCAAGGCTTCCCATGGCCTACGGCCGTCTGCACGTACGGGTCCGCAACAAGCCACGATTTTTCGGTCCTTAATGCTTTTTATGAATAAAAAGGTTTATATATTTAATATTTATTGAACTTATGGAGATGGAGACTGGCAAAGCTAGTATATTTGATAAGAAAAGACAGACACAGTCATAGAATTGAAATATGGGCTTTTATTTATAAAGCATTTAACATTAATGTATACTGCATTCCTTAGTTTGTTCCTCCACGACTATTTCTACTATGGTCGGCCTGGATAGAAAACAACACCCTCATTTCAAATCTAGAAGAATGAATATTGTTCTCAATGAGTCAATGCCTTCTGAAAGAGAAACTTAATTCATATGACATATAAGTCTTATATCAGAAACATATGACCAAACTGAAACAGGCAATAGTTTCGTAATACTGTTCAGTACAACAGTACAATAGAACAAAACTGTTTATTGTATATATAACACAACATTTTCACAATAGAACAGAAACAGAAACAACGTTGATATTGCGAGCTAATCTCGTACTAAACAAAACATCAGGGATCCTAATGAACACAGCAAACTGATGCTGATCATTATATGTCAGTATTTTCACAATCCTGCAAACCCAATACATGTATTAATAAATAAATAAATTCAGTAAAATAAAAATGTTCATTGTATGCCTATTTTGATGTTAAAGGTACTAGTTCACAGATTTTGTTTATTTTTTCTATAATTTCAAAGCAACATTTAGAGTCGGTAATTGTGTCCAAAAAATAATATTCTTATTATCTTAAGACAAACTGACCTAAAAGTTGCAAGAAATATACGATATAAGTCACAAAAATGCACTAAAAGTGTCTATACCGTGACATACGGGGTAAATATTTTCTATATGAAACACCATCATTTGTAGTTGTAAGTTAATTTGCACTAAAATTGTCATTATCAGAACACTACTTGCCTGCTTCCAAAATGAGTTCCATACAATTTTTGATAGTTTTAGAAAAAGTTGATATTTAAATTGAAATCTGTGAATGAGTACCTTTAATAGTACATGTAAATAAATATATCTAACCATGATGATACATGTTATAGCACATTATTATGAATATACAATGTAAATCAGGGGCAAATCCAGTTTTTTTTCTAGGGGGTCCGAACTTTTCCGGGGGGGCAGTCCAAATTTTCGAGCCACAACCACATTATACACATTTTGCAGAATAATGCTACATATTAATAATAAAACTAATATAACCATAAACCTGTGTAAAGCACCGAGAAAAATTGCTTCATTTTACTTAAAAATGACTTACAGTCAAGAAATACACTACTGGACAGGTACATTTCGGAAATACCAGGGGGTCCGGATCCCCCTGACTCTCTTGCTAGATCCGCCTATGAGCATGATAACCCCTGATCATTGAAATCACATTCAGGCAATTGATCCCTCACAGTACCCACTTACACCTGGGTGGAGTGGAATAACTGTTAGTAAATTTCTTGCTCAAGAAAATTAGCAGTGCCCCTGGTAGGTAATCCGGGCCCTCTCGGTTGTATATATTTACGGATATACATATATATAATCATATTTTTATAAATAAACAGGTAACTATGTAGAAACATGTATATAATCATGTTTTTATAAATAAACAGGTAACTATGTAGAAACATATATATAATCATGTTTTTATAAATAAACAGGTAACTATGTAGAAACATATATATAATCATGTTTTTATAAATAAACAGGTAACTATGTAGAAACATGTATATAATCATACATAAGAATGATTATATATGTAACTCTTATACAATTATGGTGATATATATTCCTTTATAACTCTGATTATACGAGTACATAATTATGAGAATACATAAGAAATTTTTCACACCACTGAGGACCTCCTTGTCTAATAGTGACCGACCAGTCAGCGCTATAACATATAGTAGACCGAAGCTGAAGTATACTAAATGTTAGTGAATTGACTGGGAGGTTACTGCATCATGTATTAGACGAGGAGGCCCTCAGTGGTGTGTACTTCTTTATATTATACCGCACATTTTTAACGCTTGATTTTTTGCAAAAGCAAAATAATAAACATTGTTTTATTATAACGACCGGCTATGTTTTATATACGTAAAGAAGAAGCAATTGTATGTAACGTTAAGGTATAATATATGTGAATAATTATGGTGAAACATGTATATGAATTTAAAGATATATATACGAGTCGTATGTGCTTTTCTTTCCTGGCAAATCTAGATTTGAAAGTTTTAATCAATAGTAAAAATAAGTTAATCACAAAATATCATGTGGCCTAACTTTTATCACAATAAGGGACTTTAGTCAGTTATTTCCCCTTGTATATTCTTCAAATAAGTAGGTCCTATTAGTTGGATTACTAGGATTTTACCATTACTTTTCAATGTAAATTTGTGAAAATTAATCTTAAATAACTTTTTTTGTAAATCATTTGTTTGAAATTTAAGCTAAGTATTTTTAGGGTAAAGACCTATCTAAATTTCATCACTTCTGTTAATATCTTCATTAACAAGAAAGATATTAGATAAAATATTTTGTTATCCTTACATAGAAATTCAATGATAAAATCCGAAGATTCCAACTGTAAGGACCTACTTACCAATTGGATTGCTTCAGATTTTATCAGGGAAAGATAACTGACTAAAGTCCCTAATTATCATAATTAAGTATTCTACGAACCACTATCTTAATGGGATGATTTCATGCATAAAATTTCCTTATACAACAGGATATGATTTAATGTCCTGATGTAAGATTGTTCAAGTACAAGTTATAGGAAACTTAGAAAATAACAATGATACAATCAAGAAGTAAGGACGCCTCTACATGACTGAATATAAGTCATGACTAAGTTTAGGTTTTGTTATCTATACAAGGAAACAAAACTTTAAAAATGTTGACCTTTGAAAGAAAAGAGTGAGTATACTTTACTATTGGTTTATAGTGAGTTTATGCTGATTAGTCTTAAAGATCTTACTACTTAAAATAAGGCCATGCCAAATTAGAATTTTGTTAAACGTCAACTCAAGTTTGACAAACCTTGGTACCTATTCATAAAAACACACAAACCGAAAACACATGTCCATTCTAGCTAGTATTTACACAAAGAAGTACTTGGAAGTACATGAATGTTTATGACATTAATGTGAGAATAAAGTTACTCTTTAAAAAATGTTTATACAACATATACATGTACACTTTCATTAATCAAATACTCAGAAACAAGGAACTATCAGTATTTCCTGAGAAATATCAGTTATTTAATCATATTTCCTGAGAAATATCAGTTATTTAATCACTGAACAACAGAATTATTGAAGAAAATTTCACCAACATTTCTTTTTTGGATTGAGGACTCTAAAACCTACGCGCACGCGGACGCTTAACAAAATGTCCGATATGGCATGGCCTAATCAATCTCGAGTCAGATTCCTGGTATTCTAGTACTGATCTTGAAGGATATAGTTTCTTGCTACAGGAAACTACGTGGTTGATTTTGGGATGTGATTTGAACCGACGAGGAGCTGGCTATTCAATGATAACAAGTCCAACGTTGTACCTACTCGAACTAAATACAGAATAACGTACAGTACCCTCCAACAATTTGGAGACAAACAAAATTTACTACAATTCTTAAATTTTGATGATTATTGATGTAGAATTATAATTTTTGATATGTTTAAAGATGGTTTTTGATAAAACAAAAACAAATTTCATGAATGCAATACATCTTTAAGATTCAGCATCTGATATCCTGAAGCCTCCCAATCCATATTTACTGTATTTATTTTCCATAACAAAAAATTATGCTATTTTTGTAGTCTCAGTTATAATTATCATGATAACCAAAAATTAAAGAAAAACTAAAAAGAATTTTAAAATAAATGGTGATTAAATTTTTGTTCAAACCTATGTAGTAGGCTTACAAAGTGAAAATGTCTCCAAACTTTTGGTGGGTACTGTATACATGTAACTTGTACATTATATTTTATTATAATTACAATTTGTATTGTTGATTGTGATTGTGTAAACTAGAACAGAACAGAACAGAAACTTTATTTAACCAAGGTAATATACAGCATGGGATTATTTACTAAACATCATAATAATCATATTATAGTGCGTACAAAAAAACAAAACGTGTTTTGGTAAACATTAGAAATGAGACAATCCATTTCTGGGGTAGGCAGTAATGAAAATAAAATGTGTGTAATTCATTGTAACAAAATTAGCATGATGGATACCACCATTTATTGGTAAATCATGCTTGTGTTGGTAAAAATCTTTTCCGTTACACTAACAACTAAGACAATCGTAAAACATATCACATGTTTATGTTATTGTCATCCTGAGCGTCCCTCGTAGTGGATTAGTTCATTCTATTGTTATTATAAACAGTGTTTTGTTTTTTTGTACGCACTATAATATAATACAGAAAATGGAAAAATTAAAAGATACATTACACATGGTACATCATGGTCAGTTGATAATGTAACTAGATTATGTTCGTACTATGTAATATTTTCTCAACTGTCAAAGTTTGAATAATTTCACGGTGAATGATTACACACTATACATCTCAATATCGCGAGTGTTAGACAAAGAGCACGAAGTCACCGTGAAATTATTCATGACTTGACAGTTGAGAAAAAAAACGAACTATACTTATCTTTAATAAATTTTCTGTTCTGTTCTGTTATAATATTGTATCAAATATATGTTCCCAAAACACCACAAAACCCGTGTTTAATTGATCTATCATCATATAGTTACATTTTTTTACTGTATGTAAACTGTGCAGATAAAATAATTGTTCTGTACAGTTCTATAAATATCAAAGTATTAGTTTGTTATGTAATTTTTAGAATAAAATATAAAATTATATAAGTGTACATTTAACTGCTTTTCCACGCACAATAAAATCCAATCCCAATATTGAAAGACTTTCAAAATGCGTACGTTGAAGAATGATATATTTTCATATACATGTACATGTATTGCTGTAAGAAAAGTTAGAAAACATGAATAATAGAAAAATAATAGTAGTAAAGAAAACCCCAATGCTTATTTTTTCTATAATTAGCAATCCATGTATAAGATCACAAAACAAACTTATCTATTAATCTATCACATTCGTAAATGGTTTAAGAATCCTTCCAGACAATCATATATTCAAAATCCTACTTTTTTCATTGATATGAATTCACTTAGCACAAACGCCTCTGCAATAAATTGTACCTTAATAATTATGAAATACTTTTAAAGGGAATAGCAAAGCGTAGCATAGCATAGCATAGCATAGCATTACACAGCAGAGAACAACACAACACAACACGACACGACACGACACGACACGACACGACACGACACGACACGACACGACACGACACGACACGACACGACACGACACGACACGACACGACGCGACGCGACGCGACGCGACGCGACGCGACGCGACGCGACGCGACGCGACGCGACGCGACGCGACGCAACGCAACGCAACGCAACACAACACAACACAACATATTCTTAATTTGGCATCAATAAAACAATTAATAGCCAACAGAAACAAAATTATACAATAAAGTATCTAATATGCGTACATCTTTCTTAAAAAACGCATCGCATCGCATCGCATTAAAAGTGTTCCAACTAATTATCACATTCTGAAATTGCGACAAAAGGTCGCCAAATGTATCCTCTACAAATAAAGGTCATTTGCCGTTTTGTCATACGCTGAAAATATCTGATAATGATTACAAAGAATCGCAGAACAATGTATTCCAAGAAATTCATAATAAGTTTTTACTAAACGACCATTAATATGACGTATTGAGTCTTTATTTCTTTTCAAAATATAAATCCAGTTAAATTAGATAATTAGAGCAAATTTCGAAGAAATTTAATAAAAAATAGTTCCTTTGAGATTCCAAGAAAAATACCTGATATGTGTGACGCATGTTAGAGTTCAAAGTTTGTTGACCAAACATTCGCCAAGTCTAAATATTGAATACGATCCCTCACTGATTACTAAGTCATATAAAGAAATGATTATTATATTTTATAGTAGTTAAGTGATATGGAATAAATAATGGAATTGTCATCCAATTTATTTCACGTCAATGGGGCAGGTGGGTTGGTTTGTTAAAGACGAATTTCATTGTTATTTTGTATATGTTATAAATACCAAGAACAATCTGAAAAAGAATTATATCGGTAGCTTTTAAGGTTTAAATTAATTAAATTATTACTTTCTGAAAACAAATGTATTCTTATGTTTAATTATCAAATTCGTAAAGGAGGCTTTTATGATAAGATCTTCTTATGTTAATCTATGACATATTAACCTCTAATTCCCTTATTAAATATGAATATACAATGTACATTTATTTTGTATATCTACATGTATTTATAACATGATTATAACTTTATTATATATGTATGTATGTTGCCCTTTTTTCGTACGTTCATATAAAATGATATGATTTCATGTCGCATACAATTGTATATAGGGCTGTGGATCGTTGAGCAAGTGGCGATCCGATCCGACCCACGATTCATGTATAGCGATTCACCACAATTCACTAGTTAAAGGAGAAGCAAATAGGAATTCATGTAATAACAAATATAAGTGAAGAATTACCGAAGCTTTAACTAAATGGAAAACCATGTAAGCCGCGACCGTGGCGTAGTGGTTAGCATGTCCGACTTCGAATCCGGAGATCGCTGGTTCTAAACCCGGTCGCGGGAGGTCATACCCTATACATAAGTTGTCGGCCTCGTGGTAGGGTAAGTTAGTACTGGTGATAGAAAAAGTGTCCAGGAAACCTATAGTATGAAGAGCTGGCCGTCGTGTATATGACCTATATATGTATGTGTTGAATGCGACCTTAAAAAGAAAACCATGTACTCAAAATTTCTATTACCAGGCGTTTTATGAAAATTTTCAGTGGAAACATTTTTGTTTAAATGCTTATTAATCGAAATTTTGAATTAAATTAAAATTTTCATTAGTTGTGCGGCTCGTTTTCAGTGGTAATTAAGCTGAAAATGTGCTTTCATTATTTCCAAAAATACATCGCGATCCGACGATTTCGGACGTGACGAATAATCGTACTTGATTTTCTGGTTGAGATCGCGAATATCCGAGTACTCGGATACTCGCAGCAGCCCTAAGTAAAATTATATAGAATAAATATTTCGTCTCTTTTCGTGTTGTGCCGTTTCGTAGTAGTATGGTGGCTGATTTATGCCATGTCGTATTTTCGTTTCTCCGCCGCGAAGAACCGAAATGACGAAGATACGACAAACTATGTCTTCGTGTTTTCGTTTATTCGTTTCTTCGCGGCGAAGAAACAAAAATACGACTTGGCATAAAATCAGCCACCAAATATTAGGCATTTGTAAACATTTTAAAACGTAAGAAAATTGCATTAATTGTTTGGTTGAAAATAAAATAAATAAGTTCAGGCGGGTCATTTTCCTAGTTGGTGGGAATAAAGATCTAACTAATTTGTCTTTACCTTATAATGATAAAGTATATTATACAGAGTTAGACGTGGAATAAATGATTCCATTTCAATTTTGCTTCAGTGCTCATTTTTCCTTCGTTCTCAATAGTTAAAAAAACCGTCACTTGAACGTAACAATATTTTAAAATAAAACAAAATACTTTCTATTATTATTATGGTCATATAGACAAACAATACTCATGATGGACATATAGATAAATAAATACAAGATTACATATAACAAAACAATCATGTAAATATAATTCTAATTAATATAAACACCAATAAATGAAATAAATAACAAATATAAAATATAACAAAAATAATGTTGTTTTTTTTTTAAATATAAATTAAAAAAAACTACGACGTTCAGGTTCGCCTTAGTCTTGAGTTGCATCGAAAAAAATGTATTAACAGAACAGAACAGAACAGAACAGAACCATTAACCAGATGTACTATGTACTGAAATATTTATAAAAAAATAATCTACCAAATTAAAGTCCCTTGGGAACAAATTTGGTTCTGTTTTGGTTATTTATTAAAATATGTCGTTGTCTGTCTTAAGAAAATGAATACCTAATTAAAGTCCCTTGGGAACAAATTTGGTTCTGTTTTGGTTATTTTTTTAAAATATGTCGTTGTCTGTATTTGTCTTAAGAAAATGAATACCTAAAACCTTATGCCAATTTACCCAAATATTGTGAGGAATAGAAAAATTAAATCACAAAAAATCATTTAAATCATCTATAATGTTACTAACGTGGTAGGTTTTTATATATAAAAGTCGCCATTGTTTACAGTTGGTATCAATGTGTATTTAAAATGTTATTATCAGAATACCACATTTTTCTCCTTCTATAATAAATGTAGATCTTCACAGTTATAGAGTTTTAGAAAAGTTTATATTTAAAGGTACTAGTTCACTGATTTGGTAAAGATTTTTTTTAATATTTTCAAAATACCATCGGTAATTGTGTCAAAAAATTAAGTCTTAATATTTTAGGACAAACTGACCGATAGATGCAAGAAATTTACAATAAAAGTAACAAAAATGCACAAAAAAGTGTCTATACCGTGACATACGGGGTAGATTTTACTACATGAAACACCATCATTTGTAGTTGTATGTCAGTTTGCGCTAAAACTGTCATTTTTAGAACACTCATTTCCTTCTTCCAAAAATGTTTCCATACGATTTCGATAGTTTTAGAAAAATTTGATATTTAAGTTGAAATCTGTGAATGACCTTTAAGTTGAAATCTATAAATGAATACCTTTAAATATCAGTTAATATTCAAAAATGATTACTATATAAATCACATGTATATATAAATATCAAACAAAAAATAAACATACAGAAGTACAAAGAGAGTAACAAAAAAACCCCTAAATTCACTGTCAATAATAAAAATAATAAACAGTTCAATAATAATAAAAAGGCGCATATCCAAGTTTTTTAGTGATTTCACTTAGTTTTGACTTTGGCAAAACGCTAAATTTTTCGTGTAAAAATGTTTATTTCCAAAAAATACTCTAATGTCGGCAATATTTGCTAGACAGTGCGAGGTTGTCCTGAACACTGGTCTTTTTCGACCTAATTTGAATATAACTAATCGGGAACCATGCTAGTTAGAAGTAAATAACATATTGTGAATATAACTAATAAAAATATTGGGTAGTTCGAAGTTGGGTGTATTTGCTTTTTTCTAACTGTTTTTTTCCTCTAAATTATTATTTTGAACGAAACAATAATGATTCTTTAATATATATAAAATATAGATACATATTCAGTATTCAGTATTTATACAATGTCGCATCTTTTTTGGTGAAGTAAAACTAATTTCAGTGTTTAAAAGTCTGAAAAAATCGACGAAATGTGAACAGTTCGCAAAACATAAAATAAAAACTTTCAGGAAGAATTTCCGTAATGCAAATTTACAGTCACTAATATATTTGAAAATTACGATGAATAACTACAAAAAATAATTAATTACATTATGTTTATCATTTTGCATGGATTGATTTTTTTAAACAACACTCATGCAGCTGTTAAGTTATTAATTAAAACTTAAAATGAAATTGAGTAATTATCTTCCCTTGCTATGAAAAAAGTGTAATTTTTAGCAGTTTTGGGGAACTCTATCATAACTAGAAATTTCTTCTTGTATTATCTGAGTAAACGAGCTTCGAAGTTTAAAATTAAAAAAATACATGTATATTGTAATTGAAAAGAAAATTATTTTATTTTTATATTTAGCAATCTATAATACTTTTACATTAAATTTAGTTGGATATAAATAATTTAAATATTATGAAATTTTTAAGAACATTTTAAAGCATGGTTTAATCTTAATACTGGTTGGTAACTTTTTATCATGCAATAAATATATAATATTTTTTTGGGGGAAATAGTTATGTTGTTTTTGAATGTCTAATGATTATCATACTTAATGATACTTAATATTTGATAACTTTGTAGACAGCCAGAGAAGCTTGATATATAGTTACGTACATTTATAAGCATATAAAGGAGTTTATTTAGTTGAAGTGTTTTTCTTTTAAGTGTCTACTGTCTACATTTACTAAGGACCCTATATAACAATATAGGGTCCTTGATTTACGTACAAAGAGGGAAAATGCAAATTAAAACTGTAAATTAACAGTGAAAATGTGTTTGAAAATATACTTGTGCGAGGGAAACTACAAAAGAAACATAAAAATAAACAGTGAAAATTTGTTAAAATATACTAGTACGAGGGAAAATACAACACAAAACATACTGTATAAATAAACAGTGAAAATGTGTTTAAAAATAATCAAGTACGAGGGTAAATGCAATAGAAACATAAAAGTAAACAGTGAAAATGTGTTAAACATATACTAGTACGGGGAGATGCAAAAAAACTCATAGGAATAAACAGTGAAAATGTGTTTAAAATATACTAGTACAAGGGAAAATGCAAAATAAACATATACAGTATATATATAAATACAATGTACATATAGCAGTGAAATTGTGTTTAAAAAGATGATTTAAAAATTAAAAAAAAGTACATGTACTTTAGATAAATAAATATACATGTATACAGATAGCTAATCACCAATGACACCGTATTCATTATGCATTTGTTTTTACTTGTTTTTATAAAGAATTTAAGTTTGTATCTATGGGACTGGTTCAAACCTGAACCCAACTTCGTGATACTTTTTGAGTGACCGATACATTATGACATAAATCAATTGATCAAAAACATCGTCATATTTATAGGAATACTATAAAATATATTGCCTTGATAGATCTAGAATATAGATCATCAACGTAACCGCTATCTAGAACAGCTGCTGATATGTAATCAAGTATGACAAAATACATGTATAAAATGGTTGATAATTTTAGTAACCAAAATTAAGTTACATTTATCCACAGTCTTGTGATCATTAGTAAGTCTATTAAAATATAATACCTACACGTCGTATCATGGATTCATCAAAGCATAGAATTTATTCATTCAGTCATACGTAAATAATCAACTAGAGTGCAGCTAGGCTCGACACACACGGTAGCTAGACAGAATGTTTGAATCTCAATTATTGTTCACCTGTGTTGATCAAATTTTAAAATCACACGAGTTATGTAGAAATGATAAGTTGACATACCTGTGTGAGGATCCCAATCTTGTCCTTAATTTCAAATCAAATTATGTCGAATACAACACGCATAATTAGGATTTCATGGGGCATTATTATTCAAATATCAAATTATGCCACAAGAAACCCCGGTCATACGCATCTAGATCTCAAATAAATCCATCGTCCAAAAACTCACCGACGGACGAGCTAAGTTAACCGCGTGCTTTCTCACACGAAGCAGACGACTTACTCTGTCACACAGTTATAATGTAAACCTAGGTTATATCTCTTTATATCGCTGATTCATGGAATTAGCCATTTTCTGCTTCCTAGAATTTAAGCCTTAAAAGGTAAAAATAGACATTCTAAAAATAGATCCACGCGCGCGAAAGTTAAAATTTTAATGCTGTAAGGGTTTAATTCAAACAATACCTTATACAGTCATTCTTGGACTTTGAGAATGCTGAGTAGACTTATATGTTTTTATATTGTGACCAAACAAAAGGTTGGGTCGATGCACGCAATTTCAATTACCGCCTGTTAGTACATAATTATTGTACCTACGAACAGCAAGAACGATAACTGTGTATGGTATACGTTCAAAGTAGCATCGGTTATTCAAATCTAATTTTAAATTGGACTCAGTTTATAAATTTCCTTATTTCGCATTGATTTTTTTGTTATTTTAAAAACATGTATTCACATAAATTACGTACTTTAAATTAACAGCGTGCGAGATATTTATAAAGTTGCGTTTATATTTATACATGTATAGCTATAAATGTAATGTTTATTTGCTGAATGATTTAGACATTTAATGTCATAATTATGCATGTACATGTACATACAAGTATATTCAGAAATTTCTAATGGCATCCAACCTGAAATAAAGCACTTTCAGATGACGGGGAAGGGCTACTAATTCTGGACTGTACTTTTTCGAAATATTTTTGTGGGTGGGGGAATTCCCACGAGCGCCCATCTGTTTCTACTGGCCTGTAGCGTGTTCAATTACACTAAACGTTACAGAACGTTACATAACGATACATTCGGAACTCCTCGGCAATTCGCTGCGAATAATCTAATCTAATACACAAATATGCGATCGTTAAGGCGATGAGTGATGTTTCAAAATTTACCGACAAAAAACGAAACATCACTAAATGGCTAAACGATCATATATTTGTTTACTTCAACACCGGTAGTTTCAAAATAGCGTCTAGATATGTCCGAGATTAATCGCAACGAATGACCGAGGATGTATCGTTACGGAACGTTTTGTAACGTTCGCGGTAACTGAACGCAGGGCTGTTATATCGTAACTCTACACTGACATCTAATATTATGAGCTGATTAGTACAGGTTTTATACTTATCATCTACGTATACAGTTGATAGGCATCTTGAACTTTTTGTATGTATATTTTTAAACTTGATCTAACTTCATATCAATTTTAAGTACTAATATAAGAGTAGGCCTAAGGCCATGCCATATCGGAATTTTGTTAAGCGTCCGCGTGCGCGTAGGTTTTAGAGTCCTCAATCCAAAAAAGAAATGTTGGTGAAGTTTCTTCAATAATTCTGTTGTTCAGGGATTAAATAACTGATATTTCTCAAGAAGTACTGATAGTTCCTTGTTTCTGAGTATTTTATTAATGAAAGTGTACATGTATAATGTTGTATAAACATTTTTATAGAGTAACTTTAATCTCACATTAATGTCATAAACATTCATTCATGTACTACCAAGTACTTATTTGTGGGAATACTAGCTAGAATGGATATGTGTTTTCGATTTGTGTGTTTTTGTGAATAGGTTTGTCAAACTTGAGTTGACGCTTAACAAAATTCTAATTTGGCATGGCCTAAACAAACATAAATCATTTTTCAATATAAAAATATACACTCGACATTTTTGTAACAATATATAAACAAAAGAATATTGACATTAGTTATATAGGGCCTATATAAAATATAAGTAATACACGCTGATGATATAATATGTTTCAGTTTCATATTTATAAATAAAACATGCTCATAACAAAACTATTTGTCTTAAGTCATGTGTACTTGCTGTGTGGGCAGTACATTTAGCAGAGGGTGGAATCCTAGAATTTTGAGACAACTAAGACTTAGTAAATAAATATTCAACTGCAACTCAATGAATATAAGGAAGATTACACACGTGTATCTAAATTTGGACCTGAATTTGGAAACAACGTTGTAAATCTAATTTAAAAAATCTTTGCTTTCGAAACAACCGTAAATTTGTACAATTGAATGGGCACCATTAATACTCAAACTCTGATGTCACTTAACTAATAAAATTTGTATATATCATTATAATATACGTTTTGTATGTTTGTTTTCTCTATGCGTGTCTTTTGCGATACATATATATTTGAATAGGTGTGATTCACAATCACAAATTATATATCTTGCGGTTTTACTTAGTATATTTTGTTATATATATATATATATATGAGTACAAATGTACCTGAAAGTGCGCCAGATAAATCACTAGATTTGATAAAAGTGCTTTGAAAATTGTATTTATTATTGTAGAAGTATGGTGGCATATTTCTGCCACCAAACAAACAAAAATAAATAACGAGTTTGTTAAGTGGTTAATAACTTGATACGTAAAAACTTAATTACTTATTAACTTATGTGGTTAACTAGTTACGTAACTATAGATAGTCATAAAACACGAGTTATTTGTAGTAACAAAATTGTGATTAACTTTTTATTTTTATTTGGAGTTGACGCCTTGTGGTCATTTTACGGCATCCAGCGCACCTAATCTAGCTTTCCTGGACCCTTGTCCATAACCAGTACTCGCCTACCCTTCCACAAGGCCGGAAACTTCTCCATATATCTTAATTATGGAGGAAAATTGACATTATTGTCCAATTTTCATGGAAGGTGGGATTCGAACCCGTACCCCCCTCGGGACACTGGATTCAAAATCCCGGGGCACTACCAAATGCCCTCCGACGCGGGTTTTTGTGATTAACTAGTTACGTTGTAAGTTAATCCCTTATAATTATCGTTAATATTGCTAACTAGTTAATGCCCACCCGGCTAGCTCAGTCGGTAGAGCACAAGTCTACTGATCGAGGGGTCGTAGATTCGATTCCCGGGCGGGACACACTTTCGTGGAGCTTTGTCATGAACTTCTTTCTACGACCATTCTCCCTCCTACCACTGAATCTAAATCATGTGGAGCAGAAGTCAGTCATTGACGAAAGTATGCGCCTAGTAGTTGGTTAACAGCTAAATCCAGAATTTTAGCCTTACCAGGAACGGTGAGTAGGTGGACTGACCGGCGTGATATAACCTATACACTATGTTGATACTAGGGCTGTCACGATACGCCAGAAGCGTACCGCGATATATTGCAATACGCTAGCTTCGTATCGCGATACGTACCACGATATATTGTGGGCTTTTAGGCAGAAACTTTGCAAATTTTACATGCAGCTACTGATAGAATCTAGCCTCTTTAAGTATATACGGTCATTTAGGAATGTGACGCGCCCCAATCGGTTAAATTCTTGTTCCTTAAGGTTAGATAGAATGAACAATGGAAAAACTGACGTTTTGGTACTTTTACTTTGCGAAAAGAAGAATTTTCCAATGAAATAAAAAATATCGCCAAATACCTAAATGTTAATATCGTACCGCGGTATGTACTGCCACAGCTGCGTATTGCAATGTACCTGTGTACTGGTATATCGTGACAGCCCTAGATGAAACGGCGCCAAACCCAACAAAACAAACAAAAGCAAAACAAGCTAACTAGTAAGGGGTTTTTTAGTTATGTAACAAGAAAATTAATTTATTGATAAGTTAAATAAGTGATTAACTAGTTGTGTAACTAGTTGTGTAACTAGTTAACCACTTAACAGGCCCTAGTTTCACGAAAAACCTCAACTTAGTACTCAAACTCATTCTAATGTTTTGATCATTAATTTTACTTATTTAATCAATCTTACAACAAATATAGAATAATTTGAATCCCCAAAAGTGATTTAAAAGCCACATTATATAATATAAAACTGACTAACATGTTTGAATAAGGTTTAATTGAATTGTATTGATTTTAGTCTGTTAATGAACTGTTGGGTTTAAGCTTCAGTCACACTACACCGCATAGCGTTAACGGACGCCAACGCAAAGAAAAATGCGACTGAAAGTTATCCGGTGATGAAAAGCATTTCCCGCTGCTGCTCGGTGCTCTCATGATCGCTGTACGGGGCGCATAAAACGTACAAAACGCACAATGACCGAACGATCAACGCACATATACCGGATGAACGACGTACAGTTAACGGACTTCAACGTACTAGTAACGGATTTGTACCGCACAAAACGTACACGCAGCGCATGAATAACTGACAAAACGTTCTTTGAACGTTCGACGAGCGTATTTCTACCGGTCACGTGACGGACAAAACTGGTATAATTAGTCCGATATTTTCTTTCGTTTCGTCATAATAGTTTCCACGCTCTCAAAGATCACACAAGTGCTCCAAAATGCCAAAAGCCAAGGCTACCAATTCTGGGAAGGGCAAGGCCAGGGGACGGAGGAATACTCCAAGGTCACCCTCTCCTCCCCCTGATAATGATGCTGTTCAAGAACAAGAAACCATTGAAGTTACTGAGGAAGAAAAAAAGTCTGTAAAAAATCCAAAAGACTCAGATCTACCAAGTGATTCATCCATGTCGTCTACTCAGAAGTTAAGTCAGTCAAAGAAACCAAAGAAATCTTGCTGCCTCCGTGATGAGCAGGAGGAAGGTCAAGTCCTGGAATGGATTGCGGAACATCCCTGTCTATGGAATTTAAAAAACAAGGACTACAAAAACAAGGCTTTGAAAGACCGCCTCTGGGAGGAAAAAGCTGAAGAGCTCCAATATGACGGTAAATTCAAATACATTAATCTGAATTTTATAATTATCATTATTATTGTAACGTTTTAGTGTCTTATATTTCTGTAGTAATTTGGCATAAATTACATCATATATTAATTCCAATGTTTCTGTTTTTCAGCTGGAAGCTTGAAGACCTGGTATACTGACTTGAGGGACTGGAACACCAGGCTCCATGCCCAACGATCTGGGGACGGGCAGAGGGAGTTGACAGACCGGGAACGATGGGTGATGGACCTGTTCATGTTTCTGAGAACCACAATTCGTCACCGCAGGGCTCCTGTCAAGAGTAAATCAGGTCCACCGGGCAAGAACGGACTCGAACCGGACAAGTACAGAATAAGGAACGTACGAGTAACGAACAAAACGCATACCAGCGCATGGTTACCGTACATCTGACGGACAACTTTATCCGGTGCTGTACGTTCCAAATTTTGAACATGTTCAAAACTTTCCACCGCACGGTACGAACACCGCCGGACATCGCCGGACAAGAAGCGCAAACGCCGCATGATAAACGGAAAAGAAACGCATGCGAACGGACATGGACGGATTGAAAATTTTGTTATGCGTTGGACGTCCGTTAACGCTATACGGTGTAGTGTGACTGATCCATTAGTCTCAAGTAAAAATTGAGTTTGTGGTTTTAAGTTTATAATCAAACCCATAATATTTTATGTTGATACGTTTCATATATTTTCATCATTATGATTATCTTATAACAGCAATTCCAACTACTTTGACATACCTAGAGACAAAAAACACTTTAGTCAGTTAGTGAGTTTGTACTTAAGTTTGTTTGTGAAACTGGGGCCAGTTAACCAGTAAATTAATACAAGAATGACCTTTGTAAGCACTTACTAGCATTTGTTTCTTGTAATGAAATGACTTTATCAATTGAAGGTAAAACTAGTTACGTCACTAGATAACTGCATTAGCAATATATTGATTTACCAGTTTACCAGTTGCAAAACTACTTACCTACTTAATTAACTAGTTAGTTGTGTAGTAATATAATGACACAAATATATGTATGGTGGCATATTTCTGCCATCAGCTGACCACATAACTAACTAGTTAATTAAGAGGTTAACTAGATACGATAACTAGTTAACCTCTGAAGTTAATTAAGTTAAGTGATTAACTAGTTACCGTAGTACGTTACATAGTTAACCTCTTAATTAACTAGTTAGTTATATATGTGGTTATCTGATGGCAGAAATATGCCACCATATATATAATATAAAATTATTTTAGTTTTAACAAAATTTCTGACTAGGAAGTAAATATAGCATTTACTACGTGCAGAGCTTCAAAAATACAAAATAGATTTAATAAATTATCTTTTTTTAATCCTCTTCACAGTGGCAGATTTATAAGTTAAAAAACAAAATCAGTACATAAACATGGTATAACCATTCACAGGCGACAATGTCAAGATGACATTACCCTGCAATACAGTCTTATATACAATAATACAACAAAAGTGAAAGTAACTGTAGACTTTATCAAATTATTCAGCTTTGTAAGAAAGTTTGTTCGGAAATCATATTATACGTTTTATTTATGTAATAAAAAATAGCGACAAATGTCTAAATGATAAACAAGGCTCAAAGACATCATGCAACATGATTGTTTCACTTTTAAAACGGTCGTGACAAGTAAACAGCATGCTCCCATGACGCTTTGTTGAACCTCATTTTTCACAACCCGTGTTTTTCACAACGTGCGAAAAACGCGTACGCAATTTTCACAACTTGTGAAAAACACGTTAGTAACTTTCACAAGTTGTGAAAATTGCGTACGCGTTTTTCACAAATGAGCAATGTGAAAATTACGTTAGACATTTTTTCGATTTTTAGTCCTAACGCAATTTTCACAACATTGGTCAATATCATAGTATATTTTCAAGTATAAAATAAACAAAATTAATGTTTCATTTTTTTCAAATATTTTATTTAAATGGTTTACATCGCAACATGAGTGCAAGATGTCCCAACTACCCTAAGGTGTTCAACAAGCAAGTATTGTACCTTATTTTACTACCTTTACGTACAAGCAACCACTTTAGAACATAGAGAAGCCACCTTAAGATACATAGTAAGCACATACATCCCATGGTACTGTTATAATGTCCGTATTCACAAGGTTTGTATCAGCTGCCCAAGCACAGCACGAATATCCATGGTAACATTTATGTCCATAGCAAATTCTGTCGAGCCTTGGTCGTTTAAGTGGAGGAGAGGGATTCAAACTAGCGACTCCTTGGGGGACGAAGCATGAAGCACACAACCCATTGTACGCCCTGACACTAATATTCATTTATTATGCATCGATGGCAACATGAAAATTCTACAGTATTTCCTATTTTGGTGAGATATACAATGTACCTTTGGTAAAAAAGCTTAATGTTGGGAAGATGCATGCATATTAAACTTAAATAAATATGAGTACAGCATAGATAATTGATATATAAAAGTAAAGGTCATTGTATCTTTATTATGCAAACATTTGATATTAGTGAGTTATATCTTGTGAATTGTAACACAGTGGTCAATTTCAGAGGTACAGATTTCATTGTCAGATTTTTTATTTTCGCTTAATACTGGAATTTATATTTTGCATGGATAGTAACAAAAATGCTGTGAAAGTGTGCCGATAAAACCTCGAGGCGGTCAATATATTCCATTATTGCATATGTTACTATAAATAGTAACAAAATCGACGAGAAACTGCGCCAATATAGTCTCAATGTAGGCAATACATTCCAGTATTGAGCAAATGTGCCAAAATATCGATATTTGGCTCACTTCCTAGTGTGCCAAAAATCGATATTGAGGCAACTTCTGGTCAATACGCACCTGCAGTTTAACAACGACAGACTTTCCGCACGTTAAATTCGTACGTAATTAGCAACAAGAAGCTATTCAATTTTACGACGTGTGTTGTTTCATATAAAAATGAATGAGATAATCAACAACCAGAATTACGTTTTATAACAAGCGTTCATTAGATTTCAACGTTTCGGCGTTGAAAAAACAAAACATGTGACGTAACGTCAACGTGCAAAATAGCGCGTTACGCCGAGAATAAGCTAGTGTAGATCTACTTTTGTCGTAGAAAAATCGTCATTACATGCATTGATCAACATATGCAATAAAAAAGGTTATGAAACAGGGCAAGTGTGCCTTAAGTCGATATCGGCACTCTTTCCTCGGCATTAGCCATCGGGCCAATACCTAAGCAAGTGTGCCGATGTCTTCCTTAAGGCACACTTGCCCTGTTTAATAACCTCTACGTATTGAGCAAGTGTGCCAAAATATCGATATTTGGCTCACTTCCTAGTGTGCCAAAAATTGATATTGAGGCAACTTCCGGTCATTACGCACCGCCAGTTATACAACCGCAGACTTTCCGCACGTGAAATTCTCAAAAAGAAGCTATTCAATTCTACGACGTTTGTTTTTTTCATATTGAAAATTAATGAGATAATCAACAACCAGACTTACGTTTTATAACAAGCATTCATTAGATTCCAACGTTTCGGCTTTGGAAAAACAAACAATACATGTGACGTAACGTCAACGTGCAAAATAGCGAGAAAAATTTGTATTTTTGTTGTAGAAAAATCATCATTTCATGCATTGGTCAACATATGCAATAAAAAGGTTATGAAACAAGGCAAGTGTGCCTTAAATCGATATCGGCACACTTTCCTCGGCATTAGCTCTCGGGCTAAAGCCCTCGGGCCAATACCTAAGCAAGTGTGCCGATATCTTCTGGCACGATTGCCCTGTTAAATAACCTCTACATATTTAACGATCTGTACAAAACGATATTTTGAACGTATAAAAGATAGAATAATAATCACATTTATGTTGTAACGAGCGCTTATGGCGCTCATTACTATTATTATTGTAAAATGACGTCATTGGGGTCTACAACAAAACATTGACCACATCTAGAGTATCATTCGGAACAACCTCGTCGATCATCTACGAAGATGTACCTCGGAAATCAGACGTAGTAGAAATACAACCAGGTTATAAGGTCCGGCGATTAACTCCCTGGCAAGTAGTACTATTATTGTTTATACATCGACGTGTAAAATCAATATTATCTAAAAAAATTGTATGCTAGAGGTCGTCCACGTAAACATTGCGTAAATAAGTATGGCCAGTTTAATTACACACCAATAATTAGGGGTGAATTATTTACACAATTTTATAGTTTGGTTTGTTTACACTTGTTTTAATACACATGTTTATAAAACATTTACAAAGAAGATATACAATATTTAAAATAAACATTAAATATCAAAGTGGCGTGTTTAAATCAGCAAAATGCTGTTCAAGCATCAACGTATTCACCTATATAGTACAAAAGTCCATTATTTAAAGTACAATAACACGCATGACTTAGAATACGACCTGTTTTTTACTAATTAGCTAAAAAACAACATTCAGAAGTCATAGAAAAAGGCCCTAGACTGTTTCTATATACATAGAAACACGTCCATTTGTCATTTTCATGTCAACATTTAATAATAACCTTGTTACACGTTTATCTCAACATCAAATCAGAACAACGGCTCGCACGTCGTATTTCTGTGCAGTTCAGACTACATTACTACAGAAACTAACTTCGTAGATCTACTTTTTCACCTTATGATATCCGAGATTTATCTGCATAGAAGATCGCCGAGGTAAGTCCGATGGTAAAGTTATAACTTCCTCGATCGACCTCTCTCAAAATTCCAATATTTTTCCGACAAAACTATTTAAATGGTTTCATATTGTTTGCATATTTTAAATATGAGAAGCAATGCTTTAAACTGACGTGACCCGGGTTCGTAGAAATTCATTTTATGTATTTTTGAATATATTTTTGTTTATCATAATACTGCATTTTGACCATGGCACTCTTCCTGTCTTCGATTATAGGAGGTTGGATTTAAAACATTATGAATTTTTCGAAGAGGCAATAAGTACAGAATTGTATGAAATGGACATAGCAAATTACTCCATTTTAAAGTGTGCATGTATTCATTAATATTTTTTTCAAGATGAAAGAAATATTAAATCGTTTTCAATATAGTTATTTCATTAAATATAGGGTGGCGAGACAGGATAGAGCGCCATGATCGTGCGACCACATACACGACTCATGCAGGTTGTTTCGTCATCTCACGATGACGAACGCAGAAAACAAAGCGTTTGACCAAGTACTAGCAAACATCAACAGCTCTGGTAACCATGCCAAATTTCCCTTCTCTAAGAAAAAGGAATGACTTGGTGTTTGGGAACGACCAGAGCCAGTAAAATGCTTCGCCAAAAACGCTTGACAAAGTGAACAGGCAAAACTGTTCTGTTTCTTATAAGAACGTCTATGGGTCTATATACAAAATATTAATTACAAGGTTTTCAGTTAAATAATAGCGCTGTGCATAATTAATTAGTATGTCAAATAAATCGTACATGGGATTATTTTACTTGAAATTTCATAACTATCATTAATACGTTTTTTATCAATCACAATTTAATTGCTTTTTTTAATTTGATAGTGCAGTTTATTTGTATTTGATAACAACTCACTAAATTTAGGATTCATCTTCCAGAATTATCTTCCCCATATTTAATGTCCTTTTTACAGTATTTAACGATTGTTACAGGCTCTGAACTTTAGGACCCAAATAGCTCAGTCGGCTAAAGGGAAGGATAGGAAATAAGCATATGACATGAAAAGTTCAAGAGGTCGCCGGTTCCAAACCTAGCAAATGCATTAATTTTTATATTTTATTTTTTAATATATATTTTTATTTTATATTATACATACATGTATTTATGTATTAAGAGGTAGCATTGACATATTGAGATATATATAATCTTATGAATATTTTAAAATGTATAGTGTTATGTTTACGTTTATTGTGGTTACTTTAAGCTGTACATGTATTAGACCGTACATTACTTTATAACGAAATTTTTATGGAGATATAACTTTAAACCATCAATACTTGTATTTTACCAATGGCTGAACGATGCCTAATTTTATGCTGTAGTAGGCGGAATAAAGATCGTAGAACATTTTAGTTCATAAAACATGAAAGGTACATAATTACATTAAAGTATATCATATAAAATGTGGGTTGCTCTCAAGACTGTAGTAACTCGCTCTTTAATCCAAAGCTCTTACTTCAGTCTTGCGGGCAACTCAGGAAATAAACCTACAATCATACTGATAAATAGGATATTTTTTATATAAACGTAAGATATCTTTATAACTTTGTAGATCTACATTATAAATATAATGATAAAACAATAATGATAAAAGTCATTCTTTTTCATTTAAAATATTCCTCATTTCCACAGAATATAATTCAACCTATTTTCTCACAATTCGTAGGAACTCAGGTAAAACAATATTAGTTGAGCAGCCAAAACTGCATTGTTTGGACAGTGAACTACAATGGATAACAAGTCATGTCTCTATTATAGACAAGCGCCCCTAAATAGCTAGCCCAAGCCTTTCTACGGCTATTCTCCCTCCTACCAATGATTTTTAATTATGTAGGGCAGTTGTCAGTTTCTGACGATGCGTGTACTTAGTAGTTGGTTAAAAGCTAATTCCAGAGATTTAACCTTTCCAGGAGGAGTGAGTAGGTTGACTGACCGTCGTCATATGACCTATACAATGTGTTGCCACGGCGTTAAAACCAACAAACAAACAAGCATGATATATTAAAAAGTATTATTATAAACTATAATAAGATGTTGGTTTCTGTTAGAACATGGAACCGTGAATACGAAATAAAATACAATACCACATGTTAACCGAACAGAGGAACTGAAAACGACCGATAATATTTGACATTTTTGACTAAGTTATCATTTGGAACAACCTCGGCGATCATCTACGAAGATATACCTCGGAAATCAGACGTTGTAGAAATATTACCAGTTTATAAGGTCCGACGATTAACTCCCTGGCAAGTTGTTTATACAACGACGTGTAAAATCGATATTATTAAAAAAATAGGTATGCTAGATTACTAATTAGCTATACAAACAACATTCAGAAGTCATAGCAAATGGCCCTGGACTGTCTCTATATACATAGAAACACGTCCAATTGTCATTTGCATGTCAGCATTTAATAATAACCTTGTTACACGTTTATCTCATCATCACATCAGAACAACGTCTCACACGTAGTATTTCTGTGCAGTTCAGACTACATTACTACAGAAACTAACTTCGTAGATCTACTTTTTCACCTTATGATATCCGAGATTTATCTGCATAGAAGATCGCCGAGGTAAGTCCAATGGTAAAGTTATAACTTCCTCGATCGACCTCTCTCAAAATTCCAATATTTTTCCGACAAAACTATTTTAATGGTTTCATATTGTTTGCATTTTTTAAATATGAGAAGCAATGCATTAAACTGACGTGACCGAGGTGCGTAGAAATTCATTTTATGTATTTTTTAATATATTTTTGTTTATCATAATACTGCATTTTGACCATGGCACTCTTCCTGTCTTCGATTATAGGAGGTTGAATTTAAAACATTATGAATTTTTCGAAAGGGTAATAAGTACAGAATTGTATGAAATGGACATAGCAAATTAATCCATTTTAAAGTGTGCATGTATTCATTAATATTTTTTTCAAGATGAAAGAAATATTAAATCGTTTTCAATATAGTTATTTCATTAAATATAGGGTGGCGAGACAGGATAGAGCGCCATGATCGTGCGACCACATACACGACTCATGCAGGTTGTTTCGTCATCTCACGATGACAAGCGCAGAAAACAAAGCGTTTGACCAAGTACTAGCAAAACATCAACAGCTCTGGTAACCATGCCAAATTTCCCTTCCCTAAGAAAGAGGAATGACTTGGTGTTTGGGAACGACCAGAGCCAGTAAAATGCTTCGCCAAAAAACGCTTGACAAAGTGAACAGGCAAAACTGTTCTGTTTCTTACAAGAACGTCTATGGGTCTATATACAAAATATTAATTACAAGGTTTTCAGTTAAATAATAGCGCTGTGCATAATTAATTAGTATGTCAAAAAAATCGTACATGGGATTATTTTACTTGAAATTTCATAACTATCATTAATACGTTTTTTATCAATCACAATTTAATTGCTTTTTTTAATTTGATAGTGCAGTTTATTTGTATTTGATAACAACTCACTAAATTTAGGATTCATCTTCCAGAATTATCTTCCCCATATTTAATGTCCTTTTTACAGTATTTAACGATTGTTACAGGCTCTGATCTTTAGGACCCAAATAGCTCAGTCGGCTAAAGGGAAGGATGGGAAATAAGCATATGACATGAAAAGTTCAAGAGGTCGCTGGTTCGAAACCTAGCAAATGCATAAATTTTTATTTTTATATTTTATTTTTTAATATATATTTTTATTTTATATTATACATACATGTATTTATGTATTAAGAGGTAGCATTTACATATTGAGATATATATAATCTTATGAATATTTTAAAATGTATAGTGTTATGTTTACGTTTATTGTGGTTACTTTAAGCTGTACATGTATTAGACCGTACATTACTTTATAACGAAAGTTTTATGGAGATATAACTTTAAACCATCAATACTTGTATTTTCATTCATTTTCAATAAGCGGGTGCATTTTGGAGGTATGAAAGACAGGAAAATCAGTGTTCTAGAATTCTTTATTTAGCATTTTAATCGAAGAATATAACATGTAAACTACAACTTTCTGAAATATTTTGATCATGGCATCAGTAATTGTTGTCATATGCTTATTTGAAGTACGACTGTCAGGGGTACAAATTTTGCCATGAAATGTTCGTTATGCTAACTTTCAATGGTCGCTTACCATAAATAGTTGGTATATTACACATTTAAGAATTTTCCCTTATATAAACAAAGTGCCAATCTTCAGATAATTAAGAAAGATATTCGTACTGACTAATAATATTCAATTGCCATATGCTAGATCAAACTCAGTACAATCTGGTTCAAAGAAAATTGTAATCGGTATGAGTATAATAAATCATAGTTTTATGTCTGGATATTCCATGTTCATAATTCCATTCAAATGTTACACTGGAACCTTAAAAGGATAATGTGTAATTGAAGAATTAATCTTATATGGGATTTTTCCCATGATTTTTTTCAAAAATGCTACCAAAATTTCGACGAAATGTTCGCTACCAAAAGTATGTAATTTGTTTTCTCAATCCTTCTATATATAGGTTCGCATAGCTTTTGTTCCGTTTAAGCCACCGACGATTTATATTTCTTAATTCCTGCCCAGTTTTCACATGAAAAGAAAAAAACAATATGAAATGTCCGTTACTAATCTTGACATGTTCGTTACTAATTATTCATTGGTGTATCACTGCAAATAGAGTACTGCAATGAATAGGATTTGTACTCTGCAAAGACATGTCATTATTTCCCTTCTAGTTTTACACTCTGATACATTTTTCTGAGACTGACTAAAGACAGGATGAGACAATTTAATTGGTTGGGCTTACAAGAATATAAAACGAAATGAAGGTGTCGTTTAATAGATACGATTTCAAAAGAAACCATGCTTAAGCTAACTTTAGATATTGGTAAAAAGTGAAAATAAGGAACGAATTATATACTTAAATTGAAGAAACAACTTATTTTTATGTTAGACTGGTACAGTGAATCGTTAATGCTGCTGACATGTTCGTTACATTGTCGTAACGAACATGTCATACTTTTGTCATGGCTTATATTTTGAACCTATACTATGCATCCAATAAAACATACTATATATTCAAAGTTCACTCCAATGTCAATTGATTCAGCTAAACAAAATATGAGAAAAAGAATTTAAGCAAATTTGTGGCATAAAGAAAATAACCTTACTGCTGTATTGCGAGATCTCCTTTTAATTTCTATAAAGCGGCAGTTGACCTTCTCTGTAAGCTTTATCGGGATTAATATTGTCAAGTTAAATGAATTTATGTACAAAGGGATTTAAAAACTGAACGTAAACCGCCAAAAACACGCAATGTGTAAATTAGAGTCACGGACATGTCAGTAACGAACACTTCAAATTAGGAGCTTATACTTGATTATCTTTCCGTAATTTCAAAAGAATATAAAGTTAACATGTTCTTTTGAGATAATATGCAGCATTACTCATTTCAAGGTAAGTTAATGTCTTTCTAATAGTATGGTATTTTAGAAACTTAAGGTAACGAACATGTCAATTCAAAGTCAATTTAGGGTGAGTAATAACTTCAAACTTGTATATTGTCTAAAATACTTAAATTCTTAACAAAAATTGAGGCATTATGTAATATTATATAACTAACGTCTATGAAAATAACCAAATTAATACAATTTGATGTGTTATTCTTTGAAATGCTGCCATGTAAAAACTTAGTAACGAACATTTCCTGAAAATTTGATTTCTAAAAACCAGACTTTTAATGAGGTTGAAAGTCAATTAACAATCGAAAGTTGTTGGAAAATACATTTGGCTTATGACTAAATTGCTTCGTTTAATTTCTACGCCTGTTTAAAGAATAAGCGTATTGATCGGCGACAGTAACGAACATGTCAAACATCAACTTTATTCATTGAAATTTTTGCAAATTTGATGAGATAATACTTTTTATAAACCATGCAGTTGAAGGACTACTGCTATAGCATATTTTAGGTTGATTTACCAAAATTTATATCGTAAGGGACAAAGAGAATAGACCGGCGACACCACTTGCACCCGCTTATTGAAAATGAGTGTTTACCAATGGCTGAACGATGCCTAATTTTATGCTGTAGTAGGCGGAATAAAGATCGTAGAACATTTTAGTTCATAAAACATGAAAGGTACATAATTACATTAAAGTATATCATATAAAATGTGGGTTGCTCTCAAGACTGTAGTAACTCGCTCTTTAATCCAAAGCTCTTACTTCAGTCTTGCGGGCAACTCAGGAAATAAACCTACAATCATACTGATAAAGAGGACATTTTTTATATAAACGTAAGATATCTTTATAACATTGTAGATCTACATTATAAATATAATGATAAAACAATAAAGATAAAAAGTCATTCTTTTTCATTTAATATATTCCTTATTTCCACAGAATATAATTCAACCTATTTTCTTACAATTCGTAGGAACTCAGGTAAAACAATATTAGTTGAGCAGCCAAAACTGCATTGTTTGGACAGTGAACAACAATGGATAACAAGTCATGTCTCTGAAATAGACAAGCGCCCCTAAATAGCTAGCCCAAGCCTTTCTACGGCTATTCTCCCTCCTACCAATGATTTTTAATTATGTAGGGCAGTTGTCAGTTTCTGAAGATGCGTGTACTTAGTAGTTGGTTAAAAGCTAAATCCAGAGATTTAACCTTTCCAGGAGGAGTGAGTAGGTTGACTGACCGTCGTCATATGACCTATACAATGTGTTGCCACGGCGTTAAAACCAACAAACAATCAAACAAACAAGCATGATATATTAAAAAGTATTATTATAAACTATAATAAGATGTTGGTTTCTGTTAGAACATGGAACCGTGAATACGAAATAAAATACAATACCACATGTTAACCGAACAGAGGAACTGAAAACGACCGATAATATTTGACATTTTTGACAAGTTATCATTTGGAACAACCTCGGCGATCATCTACGAAGATATACCTCGGAAATCAGACGTTGTAGAAATATTACCAGTTTATAAGGTCCGACGATTAACTCCCTGGCAAGTTGTTTATACAACGACGTGTAAAATCGATATTATTAAAAAAATGGGTATGCTAGATTACTAATTAGCTATACAAACAACATTCAGAAGTCATAGCAAATGGCCCTGGACTGTCTCTATATACATAGAAACACGTCCAATTGTCATTTGCATGTCAGCATTTAATAATAACCTTGTTACACGTTTATCCCATCATCACATCAGAACAACGTCTCACACGTAGTATTTCTGTGCAGTTCAGACTACATTACTACAGAAACTAACTTCGTAGATCTACTTTTTCACCTTATGATATCCGAGATTTATCTGCATAGAAGATCGCCGAGGTAAGTCCAATGGTAAAGTTATAACTTCCTCGATCGACCTCTCTCAAAATTCCAATATATTTCCGACAAAACTATTTTAATGGTTTCATATTGTTTGCATATTTTAAATATGATAAGCAATGCATTAAACTGACGTGACCCAGGTGCGTAGAAATTCATTTTATGTATTTTTGAATATATTTTTGTTTCTCACGATGACGAACGCAGAAAACAAAGCGTTTGACCAAGTACTAGCTAAACATCAACAGCTCTGGTAACCATGCCAAATTTCCCTTCTCTAAGAAAAAGGAATGACTTGGTGTTTGGGAACGACCAGAGCCAGTAAAATGCTTCGCCAAAAAACGCTTGACAAAGTGAACAGGCAAAACTGTTCTGTTTCTTACAAGAACGTCTATGGGTCTATATACAAAATATTAATTACAAGGTTTTCAGTTAAATAATAGCGCTGTGCATAATTAATTAGTATGTCAAAAAAATCGTACATGGGATTATTTTACTTGAAATTTCATAACTATCATTAATACGTTTTTTACCAATCATAATTTAATTGCTTTTTTAATTTGATAGTGCAGTTTATTTGTATTTGATAACAACTCACTAAATTTAGGATTCATCTTTCAAAATTATCTTCCCCATATTTAATGTCCTTTTTACAGTATTTAACGATTGTTACATGCTCTGTCTTATAGGACCCAAACAGCTCAGTCGGCTAAAGGGAAGGTTGGGAAATAAGCATACGACATGAAAAGTTCAAGAGGTCGCTGGTTCGAAACCTAGCAAATGCATAAATTTTTATTTTTATATTTTATTTTTTTAATATATATTTTTATTTTATATTATACATACATGTATTTACGTATTAAGAGGTAGCATTGACATATTGAGATATATAATCTTATGAATATTTTAAAATGAATAGTGTTATGTTTACGTTTATTATGGTTACTTTAAGCTGTACATGTATTAGACCGTACATTACTTTATAACGAAATTTTTATGGAGATATAACTTTAAACCATCAATACTTGGATTCTACCAATTGCTGAATGAAGCCTAATTTTATGTTGTAGTAGGCGGAATAAAGATCGTAGAAAAGTTTAGTTCATAAAACATGAAAGGTACATAATTACATTAAAGTATATCATATAAAAGGAGGGTTGCTCTCAAGACTGTAGTAACTCGCTCTTTAATCCAAATATCTTACTTCAGTCTTGCGGGCAACTCTGGAAATAAATAGATTATATGTTCTGTATTGTTGTTATGATCATAATTTTGTATAAATTAGTTTCACAAGTATTGTTTTGTTATGAATTTGAAACACATTCAGGTGTGTCAAATATGTAAATCTTCACGGACCCAACAATTTTCATCAATTTTCATCATACATGTATAAGCCTGGAAAACGTTCAGTTAGTCTGTTTATGTAGTAAAGTATTGTGATAATGTGAAATGCATTTAAATTAATTCAGTGATCACGTAAATCGTTATTATTTCAATTTATGTTCCGTAACAAGCTCACTATGCTCCGTAACGAAATCAATTTTCATTCTTAATGAAAGAGACATCAACATTTTTCTTTCCACTTAAATAAATGAGTCAATGAAAGTAAGATTAATTGTAAAATTGAAAATCTGAAAGTCATCCATCACAAATTTTTCAGATTTATGCTTCATCCTGTACCTGCACTAAAATATGTTTTTCTTACACACATACCGTAACTGTTAGTGCTAAGGTCTAATTTTGCTTTTAACATGCTCAAGCGATCAAAAGAGGAATATCGAAAACAAAAACAGTTTGTTTCTTCCATAAATTATATCATATAGCATGTGAAATACTTGTTACGCAAAATAGCTGTTACGGAGCACAGGGGTTTCGTAAGAGTTTCCCTCAATAAATATAGAAGTAACAATAAATGTGCGAGTAACTTGCACTTGATCACACCAATGTACAGTGGCAAACAGCAATTCGATGTAAAAAAAACTATATTGTCGCTAGCAACTGCCCTATGCTCGTTATGGAAGCATTGTTGAACCTCATTTTTCACAACCCGTGTTTTTCACAACTTGTGAAACTTGCTAAAGCCCTCGGGCCAATACCTAAGCAAGTGTGCCGATATCTTCCTTAAGGCACATTTGCCCTGTTTAATAACCTATACATATTGAGCAAAGTTGCCATTTTGAACCTCGTTTTTCACAAACGTGTTTTTCACAGGTTGTTTAAAACGCGTTCTGTGAAAAATGAGGTTCAACGTTGAACCTCATTTTTCACAAACCGTGTTTTTCACAACCTGTAAAAATTACGATCGTGGTTTTTTCCACGTTTATTACAACTTGTTTTGTTATAAAAACCCTAATTATATTAAAGATTTATTATTAACGGGTTGGTAAGTTGAGCCAATTTTGTAATAACTCGTTTGCAATAAAATATGACAACTTGTTTTTCTGTCGAAATCTTCAAATTAACATGGCAAAATGTAAGTATTTTGTCTATTTGAGAATTAATGTTTGCTCGTTTAGCATTATTTTCTTTCTTTACTATTAATTTAAAGTATTAAACTATATTTTATAATCAAACTAATACAACTAGACACTTTATTACATTTCGGGTTTTATACAAAATGCGTCTGTATGTTTGTAATAACCCGTTATGTAATAATTATTACAATTCGGGTTATTATTACAAAACGGGTTGTAACAAACTTTGAACCTCATTTAAAAAAAACTACTACTAAAAAATTACATGTGTGAAAAATGCGTTAATACCAAAAAACTCAAGTTTTTCAATCACTTTTTTCGTCACTTTTGAAGTTGTGAAAAATGCGTTTCTATGCTTGTATGAATTTTGTATGCTAACGTGTTTTTCACACAAGTTGTGAAAAATGCGTACGTGTTTATCACAAGTTGTGAAAAACACGGGTTGTGAAAAATGAGGTTCAACAACGCTTATTAAAATATTGTAAAATATCAGAATTATCTACCTGAGGTGGGTTCAGTAATGCGAGCGCTCAGGGCGACATCGAGGACTCTCGTTCTGAACGCGGGCGCCCGCACGAGTGCTTGTGAGCGCTCGAGATTCAGCTCAAGAGGTGTTTGGCTTAGATATCAAAGATGGTGGCTGCAAAAACTTAATTTTTATCTCAAAGAATAATCCCTGAAAAGTGTGACGCAAACGTGTGTGTTACTTGTTCCACATAAAATATCCACGCAATGCAAATAATGTATTAATTTATTTGGTACAGTAAATTGTATCATAATGATTCATATATGATAAAAAATGTGAAAGATTCCATGTATCAGCAGAAATAATAGTCCCCCACCCTCTATATTCAATAATGTGCTGTTTGACGCAATCTTGGATTTTACAGCGAGCGCTTACAATCGTTCAATAACCTAACAATTCGTGAAGCAGGCGCTCGCTCGAGCGCTCGCATTGTTGAACGCACCTCAGGATTGTGGTTCAATTTTTAATAGTTGGAGCTAATTTTTATGTTGAAAACTATTTTCTGGTGGGTTTCATTTCAGTCTTAAGGTCATAGTCTTTAAAATCCTGAGTTTTAAATTCTTTAGCATATTGATATCAATACATCATTTAACCTCTTTAGTATGTAATGTTATCGTTATAAGCGGTCTTTCTTAAAGTTAAAGTCTACAGTAACCTGTGTTCACCATTAGCTTGCATAGTTTATGTAAACAATGCGTTCATGAACATACACGTAGCTAGTCACATTTTAACTAGGGCTGCAAAAAATTGATTCGATACATCGAAATCGATTGCAAGGGCGCCGATTCGAATTGAATCGATACCCTTAAATTTTGATTCGATACCGGCCTTTAAACGGGTCTATAAAAGTTATAAGCATTAAATCCAAGGTGCACATAATAGACAATGTGCGTTGATTGTATTTCACTTCGTTACATTTCTCTTAAGTTTCTATTATGATTTTGAGTAATGTTTTTTTGGAAACTCTGTTCCAAAATTTATGTTTTGTATAGTATATAAAATACAGAACCAATTTTGTTTTATCAATATTAGTCAGTTTTAAGCTTAAATGAACGTATTGATGTATATTTGAAATAAACTACTCTATTCAATAAATAAACAGAAAATAAATCGAATCACATCGAATCGATTTCCCGGTGAATCGTTGCAACCCTAATTTTATTCAAAATTTAGGGGATGATAACAATTTTAAAGTTCAGTTAATTTAAATTTTATCGGCAAATCATCATATAAATTATACACGAACACTATTTATAATAAATGTCTTTGGGCTTTGTTTGGGTCAGTAAAATAATATATCGTAATATGCCCAAAAGGTGTGAGTGACCTTAAGTCGCGGCCATATTTGTGTACATACCTATAGAGTCATGTAACGTGAGCATGCAACTTTATTGTTAAACCATGGAGATTTAAAGAGAAGACAAATCTTGATTTTACAACGAAAAAAACATGCATAAAAACAAGCTACTTCATCATAACAAAATACAAATGTGCATTACCAACACATTTTTTACTATTTGAAATTATTTTCATTTACTTTTCATGTGTAATTACAAAAACTTGCTTTAAAAGGGCTTTACAGCGCCATCTAGTCTGGTTCCCTGCGTCTCATGATTTCGTATACAAAGGGGCAGATAATCCAAACTATGTGCAGTCCGCGACTTGATGAGTATATCCAATATGGCTGACAACAAATAGGTCAAAGTTGCTTTGAGCTGTAACTTGGTCAATTTCTAATCTTTCTCAATTTCTCAATCTAAAGTTGGGACAACTCAACCCGTTAGTAGGGTATTGAGTTGTCTCGGGTTGAGTTGTTCCGACCCTAACGTTACGGAACGTTTTGGCTACAGAGTGACTATATTTGAATCATGTGTGCTATGATACAACCTTTCGCTTAAAATACAAAATATACTCCCTAGAAAACAACCGTTATTTCATTTTGTTGTTGTTATCTAAGTAACAACAATAGCTATATATGGTGTTTTTAAGCATTGTGATTTACTCCTCGTGACTATCTATTGTCATTGTGGTGAATTATCTTGGGGTGATGAAATATTCTATTTTGTTGTTTACATGTTTGATAATAAACTGTCAACAGAGAATAGTGCTCGTGCTCTTTAAAAGTCCGTGAACAAAATTTGTTTTAGGTTCAACCGATTCACATCAATTAATAAAAAAGAAACATAGATTCGTCTGAGCATATTACAGAATTAGCAACCCTGGCAACATTTTTAGTTTTTCGGCGATTTCTCCGAAAGCTTAAGTTTTACCACAAATCGAAAACTATCGACGAAAACGCCTGACCAGTTAACCTACGGAGTGATACATGTGTCTCTGATTTACTACGCAGTCAATTTCTAGGCGATAAAAGTAGTTCCGTCATAAGCGTGTGAAAGGGGTTTACATTCCGTGTTGAAAAGTTTATGAAGTAAGAGCAATAAAATGATTGCATGTAATATATTGATAGTGTCTGTAGCTCTTTAATGTAATGATACTGCGGCCATTCATTGTTTAACTTGTTTTACAGTATTGTACCAAATCTATCATATTTAACTACAATCATAGGCGGATCTAGCGGAGGGGGGTTTCGGGGGGGGGGGTCCGGATCCCCCTGGAATTTCCAATATGTACCTGTCCATAAGTGTATATTTTGACAGTAAGTCATTTTTAAGTAGCATGAAGCAATTTTTCTCGGTGCCTAACATAGATTAAACGTTTATGTAGTTTTTATTTTCAATATGTTGCATTATTCAGCAAAATGTGTATAATGTGGTTGCGGTTCGAAAGTTTGAACCCCCCCCCCCCCTAGAAAAAGTTCGGACCTCTCCCCTAGAAAAAAATCATGGATTCGCCTCTGATGTAATGAACCTACAGAATTTGTATGAACAGTGTACAGTGGAAAATTGTACTTCAAGTATTTGTATTGCAAAAAGAGGAAAATAAAATCTTTCATCCGCAGTTTTGCCCTGCTAGATTCGTACTTGAATCTAATGTGTAAGGTGTAATCTTTAGCATGGCTTTGTCAGGTTTCAATGTCCACGAAAGTCTTTCTGTATTTCAATACTTTGATTATTCTTTTGTGATTATCAAATGTTCATGGTAACTCTGACCTCCTGCAAACAGGAATTGAACCTGGGCCACTTTTTAAAAAAGATAAATCACTTACAAAATACTTACATATTTTATAAGTCGTTGTCGATTAACTGTGCTTCAACAGTATACAAATATCCATTACATAGTATAAAGATGTATCTGAAACTGATCATATGTCTTATGCATATTGTATTAAGTAATTAGTTTAAGATCATTTATATTCTTAAAACAGTTGTTATTCGGAACTACCTCGGCGATCTTCTACGCAGATGATCGCCGAGGCAGTTCCGTATGAACAGTTGTATAATTATGTACATGTAATGCTCATTTTGACTTAATAACTTGTAAATTGTAATAACCCAATAATATAAGTAAAAGTCTGTACATATTGACAATTTGTGCAGTACCCACTAAAAGTTTGGAGACATTTTCACTTTGTAAGCCATCTGCATAGGTTTTATAAAAAATTGATTAACATTAATTTTGATACGCTTTTAAGTTTTGCTTATTTTTTGGTATGGTAATATTTGTAGTAGAGACTACCAAAAAAGCTTAAAATCTATGTAACAGAAAAGATTATTACTTTAAATTTGGTTTTTGAGGCTTTCGGATACATTTATCAGATGCTGAGTCTTATTAATGTGATGCATTTATTTGTTTTCATTTTATCATCAACCATATTACTTATATTAAAAATAATGGTTCTACCAAAAAGAATCAATGAAATTATTATTATTATTTTACATTTCCATTGTCTCCATACTTTTGGTGGGTAAAGTATTTTCCCTGTTCCATTATATAATAACTTGTAAATCTAAAACTATCTTGGAGGCAATAAAGATGTATATTATTTGTTTTTATCCTATACAGGTACTAACAGATTTGTACTTATCAAACATTGTTTAGTAATAAGATCTGGTTTAGATAAATTTTGAATCGCTCTAAATACATTTCCAACCGTTACATCTCAATTTTTACAGTCTTCATGTATCAAGCCACATGTTTCTGTAGTTAAAGGTACTCATTCACAGAATTCAACTTAAATATCAACTTTTTTAAACTAACTAAATTGTATGGAAACATTTTCTGAAGCAGGAAAGTAGTGTTCTGAAAATGACTTTAGTGCAAGTAGTAAAAAAACTACCCCGTATATCACGGTATAGACAAATTTAGTGCATTTTTGTGACTAATATTGTATATTTCTTGCAATCTATAAGTCAGTTTGTCTTAAAATATTAAGAATTATGTTTTGGTACAATTACAGACACCGAATGGTATTTTGAAAATATAGAAAAATCTTAACCAAATCAGTGAACTTGTACCTTTAAGTTGAACAGAACTTATCATGACTTGTTGATATCAAAACATATATCCCCTGTAACTTATAACATGTTTTTTTTTAAACAATGATTTCTTTATTAAAGTTTATCGCTCATATATTATGTCAATTCATTTGATATTTTAAAACTATCCCTTTTTGGTTGGATCTATTGCCGTAGTAACACATCGTATATTTCATATCACGACCTTTAGTCAACCTACTCCAAACACATTGTATATGTCGAGTCATACATTAATCACGGCCGTATGTCAACCCACTCAAAACATGTATATGTCATATCACGGCGATTAACCTACTCCAAACACATTGTATATGTCATATCACAGCCGTTAGTCAACCTACTCCAAACACATTGTATATGTCATATCACGACCGTAAGTCAACCTACTACAAACACATTGTATATGTCATATCACAGCCATTAGTCAACCTACTCCAAACACATTGTATATGTCATATCACGACCGTAAGTCAACCTACTCCAAACACATTGTATATGTCATATCACAGCCGTTAGTCAACCTACTCCAAACACATTGTATATGTCATATCACGGCCGTTAGTCAACCTACTCAAAACACATTGTATATGTCATATCACGACCGTTAGTCAACCTACTCCAAACACATTGTATATGTCATATTACAGCCATTAGTCAACCTACTCCAAACACATTGTATATGTCATATCACAGCCGTTAGTCAACCTACTCCAAACACATTGTATATGTCATATCACGGCCGTTAGTAAACCTACTCCAAACACATTGTATATGTCATATCACAGCCGTTAGTCAACCTACTCCAAACACATTGTATATGTCATATCACAGCCGTTAGTCAACCTACTCCAAACACATTGTATATGTCATATCACAGCCGTTAGTCAACCTACTCCAAACACATTGTATATGTCATATCACAGCCGTTTGTCAACCTACTCCAAACACATTGTATATGTCATATCACAGCCGTTTGTCAACCTACTACAAACACATTGTATATGTCATATCACAGCCGTTTGTCAACCTACTCCAAACACATTGTATATGTCATATCACAGCCGTTAGTCAACCTACTCCAAACACATTGTATATGTCATATCACGGCCGTTAGTCAACCTACTCCAAACACATTGTATATGTCATATCACGGCCGTTAGGAAACCTACTCCAAACACATTGTATATGTCATATCACGGCCGTTAGTCAACCTACTCCAAACACATTGTATATGTCATATCACGGCCGTTAGTCAACCTACTCCAAACACATTGTATATGTCATATCACAGCCGTTAGTCAACCTACTCCAAACACATTGTATATGTCATATCACAGCCGTTAGTCAACCTACTCCAAACACATTGTATATGTCATATCACAGCCGTTAGTCAACCTACGCCAAACACATTGTATATGTCATATCACAGCCGTTAGTCAACCTACTCCAAACACATTGTATATGTCATATCACAGCCGTTAGTCAACCTACTCCAAACACATTGTATATTTCATATCACAGCGATTTACCTACTCACTGTTTCTAGAAATGCTTTATCGCTGGATTAAGCCGTTAACCAGTTACCAGGCTCCTACTTCCGTCAGTGACTGACAACTGTCCTACATGATAAAGAATCAGGGGTTGGGTAGGAGAATGACCGTAGAAAATACTTCATAACCAAACTCCACGAAAGTATGCTCCGCCCGGAAATCAAACCAATGACCCCTGGATAAGTTGATTAACGTGCTACCGACTGAGCAAGTCGGCATGGCTTTTAAAATAACCTGTCAATGTCTGAGATTGAATTTTCAAAATTTTAAAGCAAACTGTGATATATATAGATAGTAAGAAACAGGGGCGGATCCAGGATTTTTGTCTAGGGGGGGGTCCGAACTTTTTCTAGGGGGGGGTCCAAACTTTCGAATCTCAACCAGATTATACACATTTTGCAAAATAATGCCACATATTAATTATTAAAACTGCATAACCATTAAATATATGTTAAGCACCGAAAAATGTGCTTCATACTACTTAAAAAATAGACAGGTACATTTTGGAAATTCTAGGGGGGGGGGGTCCGGACTCCCCTGAACCCCCCACCCCGCTGGATCCGCCTATGATTAAAATAGAGTAAAAGTCACAAAAACGCATTTTATCATCTATACTAATACTACATTGTAGGTATTATAATTAAATCATTATCTTTACTGTTGTATTTAAATGTTGCCATAAAATTGTCATCACCAGTACTCTGCTCTACCGCTTTGGAAGTATATAAAAAATGTTTTTAGAGTCTTAGAAAAGTTGATACTTAAGTTGAAATCTGTAGACAACTATCTTTCAATACAAGGTATCTAAGTCTATAATACAACTGTTTCTGTACGTACATGTAGTTGCTGAATATTCGTATTTTATTTTTCATTTAGTATAGTGCTTATTTTATGAAATGTACATGTATGCCTATTAGCTTTAATGTTTATTCTGGCAACATTATATTTTTGTTGGTAATATTATTTGTACTTTTATATCATTGTAGTCAACCATGTATGTTAAGACAGTCTTCAAGGTTTAGAGAAAGAAGGCCTGATACTGCCTTTAAAGTACAAATTCTACCATTTAATGACAACGATGACTGTCAAAGTAGTTTGTAAATATGTCCGAATAAAAACTATAAGTCCCAGTCAACCGAACGACTAAGTATTTCATAAACATAATTCAGGGTCGATTGTCACGTGATTTACAACAACTACTAATATAGGAAAAAGCACTTGCCTTGACCGATCTTTTTCCACGAAACTCCCTAATGAGCCCGTAAATATTAACCGCTAGCTTTAGATCCGCTGCACAAAAATGAATCGAACAGTAAACTGGGTCATTTAAAAGACATTGTGCAGAGAACTCATAATAAACAATAACAATTCACAGTCTAACTTTGCTGTTATCGGACATAGCAATGTAATAGTTATTTCATGCACTATGCATATCTTTCCTTTTCTTGCTAGTGCAAGAATTTGAGATAAGTTAACTATGCACCATGTCTCTGACGTGTAGAAGTATACCCCCTCTATGACCAGGGGTAATAGCTGTAAAGCCATGCAGTGAACGCGTGCATCGGCATGAAACTTAGATGGTAAAATGCAAACATTTTGTTTGTTAGTTTGTTTTGTTGGGTTTAACGCCGTAGCAACACATTTTATAGGTCATATAACGGCGTTCAGTCAACCTACTCACCCCCCTGGAAAGGCTAAATCTCTGAATTTAGCTGTTAACCAACTACTGAGCACATACTTTCGTCAGTGACTGACAACTGCCTTACATTATTTAAAAATCATTGGTAGGAGGGAGAATTGCCGTAGAAATAATTTCATGACCAAACTCCACGAAAGTATGCCCCGCCCGGGAATCGAACCCTCGATCAGTAGACTTGCGTACTACCAACTGAGCTAGCCGGGCGGCTTGCAAACATTTTACGTAGATCTGTATACGTATACCGATGTTTGTACATTTGTTGATGTACAAATGTAACTGAGTTAGATATTTTGAGATTAGAATTTTTATTGTATTTTCATTGGCAACCAACTATAATATACATGTATCTACGTACATATTAGAGTACCATTGTTTCAAAGAAAGTACTTTAAAGTTAAGAATAAGTTTATTAACCCAGGGGGTAGGATAAAAGCGTGCTTTTCATTTATCTTTAGTCTGTGTAGGCATCTCCTATTTCACTAGTCAGCTGAAAATTTCATTTCTCTAAAATGGAGCAAGATATAAAGTTAATTGACCAAAACACAGGTGTCTGTATATAAACCCAAGCTCCTAGAACCCTTGATCATTCTTTGTTATAGCTCTACACTGTGCAGTGCCACAATGGTGACAGGCAAGTGTGTTTTCCTCTTGGCTTTGGCCACAACTACTATGGCTATGTCAGCCATGGATATGATGGATTTTGAGAAAGTTTTATCCGATCTTCAAAGTCAAATTGAAGCCAACCAAGTGATGAGAGAAGAAATTATAGGAAAATTGGAAGCTTTAGAACAAGAACTTGAAGTTAACGAGCCAGGTTAGTGAACTTTACTTACTGTTTATATGTTTAGAGATTTAAAGTTTAAAATTCAGAACTAATACTATGTTTTATGGCAGCTGAATCATTCAAAAAATATTTATAAGTTTGTACACTGTATTTTTGGCATTTTAGATATTTTGATAATGTCAACATAGACGTTTTATGGATACATTTAATTTTTTTCTATTTCTATATGCAAGGGAGTTTAAATTATTCTATTTTTATATGCAAGGGAGGTAATTATTTAGGTTCTGTTAAAGTTTTTGTGAAATATTTCTTGAAATTGAAAGTTATGTAATAAATCTATTCCATGCAAACTTGTGAACATATATATATGTATTACTGAAGTAATGAATGAAATACATTATGTTTTGTAAGCTTTGATCATACTTTCACAAAATGAATTTTTAACTGCGAGTGTTAGGGACTGTATACCTGTCAATATCTTAATAGAAATTTCGTTTTGTTCTGAGATTTGGGTGTGTTTTCACTTAACCTAACGGTGTAGTCATATATCTGTTGCAAAATGAAAATGGCATTACAGGAAGTTTTTAAATTGATATACATTTTTATATAGCGTAAACGGTTAATTTCTGGTGTTGTTTTGACACCATAACTAAATGCTACGTCTAAAACTGTTGAAGATTTACATTGTTTGTATTTTCATCTCGAGTTTGGATAGTTTAGGCATTGTATTGTACATTTAAATCAAAGACTGTCACCACGTTCTCGAACAAGAGAACATGTTTTCAGCATGTTTTGATCCAAAGACATTATACAATTACATGTATACATACTCGTATGTACGTGGAGTCGGTTCAGGGTCTTGTCAGCCACCTTTATTAAATTGTGAATGAGACAAATAATGTTTTAGGATGTTTTTTAGAAAGCGGTCGGTGTATCGGGCACATATTATCACAATTTATGGTACATATATACTTAAACGATTAAATGGATTGAAAATTATGCGAGTACTTTCGATAATACATCTCATACCTTTGATTGATAAATCTTAAGTTTTTTAAACAACACCATGTAATTAGTATTATAATGCTCGTTTTAATTAATAAAGTGTAACATGTAAAATTTTAGAGGGAAAGGTTATTCTTGGCATGTACTATAGTTGTTTATATACATGTATATATCTCATCACTGGTTTTACAATATAATAACCACAAAAAGTCTGGAGACATTTTCACATTGTAGGCCTACTGAATAGCTATTATGTAAAATTCGATTGCTGTAAATTTTGGAATGCTTTTTAGTTTTGCATTATTCCTAGTTATCATTATAATTATAACTTAGACTACAAAAATAGCATAAAAAGCTATGCTATGAAAAATATTTTCATTGTACATGGTTTTGGAGGCTTTAGGATGTCACATGTAGAATCCTATAGATGTGTTGCATACATTTAATTTGCATTCATTTTATCACAACCCATAATTAAATATATCAAACATAATGATACTACAAAGATATTCATCAAAATTCAAGAAATATTGTAAATTTCTTTTGTCTCAAAATTTTGATGGGTATTGTATCTTTTGAATTGTTTTTTAATAAATATTAAGACCAAAGATGTTTAATCCTTTTATTTGAAGAAGCCGTTTCTGTCTAGTTGCTTTGTTATTGTTGACTGTTGAAGGAAAATATTGCGCGCAATATTCAATCCGGAGAGTAGAAAGAAAACAAAGAAAAAGACGGTTTCTAATATTAATATATGTAAAAAAATAGTTGTTGAAATAAAAAAAATGACTATAGTAAGAAGCCGGTACTTATTTCACAAATTCAAGACATGTTAATCTTTTTCTTTCATGTTTTCACATTCTTTACATGAAAGACGTGATATTTCCGCCTATATCCGAGAAATATTTTGTTACCTAATTAGCGCAAACTCACAATATCTATTAGCAACTCTTTCCCTCCCTGTTATTTTGTTCGGTCTGTAAATCCTTTTAAACCCTGAGTTTTCTTTAAAGAAAAACCATACCTCGAAGTTCCAAGAAAAAAACCCTCACAATTTCTTGGAACTTCAAAGGTATGTTTTTTCTTATGAGCTTTGATACAAAGAAAAATTCATAGTTGCTAACGCGCATGCTCCGCGTTCATGACATTTTAATTGAACTTTGAACTTGAAACAGTCGCACTTTTGTGGAATCCCATTAAAATATTGAACATTAATATCTTAAGCCAAACTTTTGAATGCTTAAACATTTTAATTTATATAATTCGAATAACCCAGCCGTAAAACGTAGTCTAAAGTTTAACTTTCTGTAAAAGAAGATATTTTGAACTGAACAGAACAGAAATTGTCATTTATTGAGTCGCAGTTTACATTTCCACTAAATATATGTAAACAAATGAATAAAGAAATAGCGTTACGTTACAATTAGAATTATCAACTGGCAAATTTGCTATGCTGTAGCTGATCTTCATTAGAATTATTTTTAACATGTATAAACCCGGGTCGGTAGCGCAGTTGGTAGCGCGCCGGGATTCGGAATCTCGTGTCTCGAGGGGGGTACGGGTTCGAATCCCAACCGGGGAGGTTATACCCTTCCATGAAATATTGACAATAATCGAAGGTATATGGAGAAGTTTCCGGCCTTGTGGAAGGGTAGGTGATTACTGGTTATAGACAAGGGTCCAGGAAAGCTAGGTTAGGTGCGCTGGACGCCGTAAATTTCACATGGAATGAAACAATGAGTTACCATTTACATGATAGATTGTGTTTCGTTCTGCACAAGTGAAAAAATAATTTGACATGTATAGATTTTAGCACTAAAAAGAACTGAAAGAAATTGTACGCATTCTTCATGCTTACTTCGTCTCTTTTCAAAGTCTACATTCAATGGCCATAAAATACTTCCTGTGCCGCTTCCATTCTTGTTCTTCCGGCTGGTTCATGTAGAGCCACGTAACAGTCAATGGCAAAGTTACGTGACTACAGAACGAGGACTGTTTCAGAAATAACCGAGGTGTTGTTACAATTGTTGACCCTCTGTCACGTCTGTGTTATCAGTCCGCTTATTTCTGAATCATCACTATTAAAAACTAAGGTCTATAGACCCGAGCCAGCCATCGACAGTGTCTAGATATGTAAATGGCCGCCGCGATACGTATGAAAATTTGTTGTCATCATTTTACTCGATTGTTCGCCTTATAAAATATTAATGATTCAAGGAAGATAACGCAAACAATCTGTAATTATCATTCGGATTTCTTTGGCTATTCACCACGAATTATTCATTAAATGAATGGTCGTGGTGTTCTGAATTATGTGCCAATTAATATATAGAGTTTTTACATGACTGGTTTACTTCATACAACATGTAAATAAAAGCAACACAATACTAGGGCTGCTGCGAGTATCCGAGTACTCGGATATTCGCGATTCCTACTAGCAAATCGAGTACGAATATTCGTCACGTCCGAAATTGTCGGATCGCGATCTATTTTTAGAAAAACATTAAAGAACATTTTCAGCTTAATTATTACTGAAAACGAGCCGCATTAAAAATGAAAACTCAAAACTTTTACTATTTACGTACTATGCACACATTCGCCCACAGAATAAATCGGATAATAAACAATAATAATAGGAGGTTGGTTTGGTGTACATGGTTTTCCATATAGTAAAAACTTCTGTAATTCTTCACTTATTTTTGTTATCATATGAATTCCTTTACGGTTCTCCACAAACAAGTGATTCGTGGTTCGACTTGTGAATCGATACACATAAATCATGGTTCGGATCGGATCGCCACTTGCTAAACGATCCACGGCCTTACATAATATGTACTTGTATATTTCTATTATATTAACCTGTCACAACTGAAATAATTACACGGTCACTGAATCTGTATTTTTTAAATCTCCTTTCGAACTTGTTATTTCCTCGATATTCAAAATCGCCGCATATATAGTAAGTTTAGCAACAATTTATTTAGATCGGTGGCTCAAAGTTTAGAAAGAAGTTGAAAAATAACACATTCAGTGACCGTGTAATTATTCAAGTTGTTAAAGGTTAATCAAATAGAACGATTATTACATCTTGGTGGCAGTTTTTAGTTATATATTATTCAACAACATATTGTTCAATGTAATTTAATATACAATGTACTATGTCATGATTATTTCCGGTTAAATCCTGACAGTGCAATATAAATACATGTATATTTCTTATGATGACGTATCAATAGTTTAACAAACCCTGTGAAGTATAAAAAGTACCCTGATATCAAATGCAGTAAATATATTTTCATGTAAAATATGAAGTCTTCATTAACCATTTTATTTTCTGGAATTACTTAGTCACAAGTGTTTTTAAACTATTGAATACTGCATTTATGTATGGTATTTATTTATCATTAACATCTACAAAAATGATTACTTCAATTACCTGTACGGATTCAAATATTCATATGAATCTTAACATTCTTTATGTCTTTTTCCTTTTATACCACAACAATTGAATAGTAGTTATTATAACTTCTGTAAAGCTCTAAACTGTCACCCATGAGTGTAAACCATTCACCCTTTTTACAGCTTTTTGCCTATTATTACGGAATGTCTTGTATTGTATTGTTCTTTGTGTATTATTCTTTGTATATGAAAAAGTGAGCAATAAAAAAAATACAAAAAAAATAGAACTATACCAACATTCATACACCTATAATAAGATGTTTATATATTTCAGGTGTAATCAGAAAGAAGAGAAGTTATTATTTGGCCGGACCCCCTGGACCAGCTGGTGAACCAGGTATGTTCAATATTTCTACTTAAATATCATAGTTCCTGGTATAGATCTTAAATATCCTAGTTCTTGGATCTTTGCACCTTTTCACAAAAGTCTTACGAAAAAAAATATCGTTAGTCAAATTCAAAATTTTGCAGTTCAAAGTCAGCAGGCTAATAAAAAGTAACTATGATATGACTTTCGAAAAGGTATACATTGTTTTACATAATTCAATAATATTTGAAATTGATTTGCCAAAGAAAGATCGTATTACCTGTATCAATGCTTCTTGGTTTAGACTTACGATAATTTTTATCGTAAGATTTTTTGTGAAAAAGGTACAAAGTCTATATAGTCGTGTTTTTTGTTAAAATGTTTGGTGTTTTGAATCGTGGTGTTTTGTTAAGTTGTAATGATTTAAGTAGTTGTGTTTTAAGTCACATTTTTATTATATGCGTGGAAGACTAGAAATTGTTATCGGAACAGTCTGGATGTAGGCCTAAGGGCCTTTGTCTTTTCATATTAAGCATTTGGGTCTGAAATTCATAAAAAGCACATGACTTTGCAGAAACCAGTGTGGTCGTTTATTGTAATTTAAAAACAATGAGTTCTCACAAAAATCGAATCTTCTCTTGGGAATGATAATAATTTTTTTAGGTTTTGTCATGAATCATGATTTTAAATATAGCATCTTTATATTTGATTGACCCTCTGGCGGAGGTTTCCTTTTGGCGGTGTGGAGGTCCAGATATGTCAGTCTGTAGAAATACTTAATATAGATTATTAGCTTATGAACATTATTTAGATTTCATGTTATGGCATAAAATAAATGCCTTTTCAATCATTCTTAAACTGTGTTATGTTATACCCCATCCCATACAAGTTCAACCTAGTATGTGTTCTTTAAGTATATTTGGACAATACATAAATAGCAATTTTGTATTTAATAAACCCAGGGTTATGTCTGGTATGGCTAGAAGTTGTCACCTCATCTACAAACTGTTCATTGTCGTAAAATTCTCAGCCAAAAATCGGAAAGCTCCAAATAGTGCTTGAAATAAAAAAATATTTACCTGAAAACGCCTTCATTAGCCAGTCAGTTGTAATTGTTTTCTTTGTTCAAATGAAAATTAGATTTGCACATGACTTAATTATTGAATCAATTCAATTTTTGTGCGGGGAATTTTTAGCGAGCAATCAAAAATCACTAAATAAATTATTTTCGGAGGAAAATGGTAGTATAGTTACTTCGTGCCTTTAGGTCAGTAGCGCAGTTGGTAACGCACCAGGATTTAGATTCTCGTGTCCCGACGGGGAACGGGTTCAAATCCCATCCGGTGAGGTTACCCTTCTATGAAAGTTTGACAATAATGTCAATTTTCCTCCATTAATAAGGTACATAGAGAATTTTCCGGCCTTGTGGAAGAGTAGGTGAGTACTGGTTAAAGACAGTGGTCTAGGAAAGCTAGGTTAGGTGCGCTGGACGCCGTAAAAAATCCAAAATGTGTTGACACGGCGTTAAACCCAGTGAAACAACCCAAAAACGTCATGTCTCTATTGATGACATTCAATTATTTGTCATTAATGATTGTGATAGATCATATGATTATGGACATCTTCTAAATTTATTTTCAACTGTTTTATGGAGTCCTGTTTGAACGAAAAGTTCTTGAATCAATATTCTATTCGTATTCATGTTTCTATTTAAATCAGTTTCTTTTCACTGAATTAACGACACCATTGTCATTTTTATGATAGAAAATGACTACTTGTGATTTTTATTCCATTTTGAACCAATAGAAACAGACCCCAAATGTCATATTATCATATTTTTATATCTTGTATTTAGTTTCAAATCAGAAAACTTTATGAAACTGGATTCTTAGGCTGATAATTGATAATTACTGATAATTACTGATAATTAGACGTTCGTTTGTATGTAGAACAAAAAAACGATTCCTGTTGACTAGATCAATTATTTTCTTTTAGATCATGAAGCCTAAACCACGTTAAAAATCAGTACTGAAAAGTACCACAAAAAACCGGGTCGGTAGCGCAGTTGTCAGCGCACCGGGATGTCGAATCTTGTGTCCCGAGGGGGTACGGGTTAGAATCTCCCCGGGGAGGTTACCTTTCCATGAAAATTTAACAATTATGTCAATTTTCTTTCATTAATAAGGTATATGGAGAAGTTTCCGGCCTTGTGGTAAGTGAGTACTGGTTAAATACAATGTCCAGGAAAGCTAGGTTAGGAGCGCTGAACGCCGTAAAATAATGTGTTCAACGATGTTAAACCTAGTATAAATAGTACTACAAAACTAATGAAATGCATGTATTATAAGTTATGGAAGAAAACCCCGCCTTTGAGGTCATTTATTTTGATATTTTGAACTCACTGATCTCAAAAAAGTCACGTGGTATCGGCACGGTAAAAAATATTCAATATAAATATATTTTTTTTTAAAAACTGAGAGGGATTAGTTAAAACCATTAAAAGAAATAACATTCGGTTAGTTGTCTAAAGTTTGATGTAGAATATTTAACATAGGAACGAGTTTGGAAGTGCTAATTTTAATAACGAGTGCTTAAGCAAAACAGAACGAGAGTCTATAAAAATGATTTTTTTCGTATTATTAATCAAGTTCATGGACAAAATGAAAAATTGAGGAAATTTTATCTCGCATAGGTATAGGTCATTTTAAAGAATTCTTTCTTGTTTATTATTACTTTATAATATGCAAAACTAATTTATGTTAATTTTTGCATTTGCTGAGTCTATTTTTAGATTCTGTATAATATATGAATGCTGTATAATTATATCCCCTGGCTTTATATTGCATTTCTGTTTTTTTTTTAAATTTATTGTACATTTGTTATTATATTCAAGTAGTAGCAGTGGTCCTGTGTCAGGATGCACGCTAAGGGATCAAGAAGCCCCTGATTTGAACCCCATTAGGGGCGCTGCTAGTTTCCTTGAACAAGAAATTAATCTCCAATTGTTCCACTCAACCCAGGTGTAAATAGGGTCTGTGAGGGATCTCCTGCATGAAGGTGCTGAATCGTACACAATTTTATAGTCGCCTGATCATGTATATAGAAGCCAGGGCTCGAATTTAACAAAAAATTGAACTTGCAAATTTTTGCGAGTTAATCCTATTTCGACTCGCAAAAATGAAGAAAATCGCTAGCATTTTTTCTCCAAATTTTAATGGCATACATGGTAACTTTTCATATATGCAATATAAAAACAACATAGTACTATATATAACTATGGATAGAACAAAGCCTTTGTAGTCCGTTATTGTGGGATAGACAAAGAATATCGAACGTGTTTGTACTCCTATTCTTTAATTAATCGATCTTTCTGACTAATTCAATGCTAATTTGAGCCTTATTAATTCAGACAAAAATATTTTTGCAGCCATTTCAACTCGCGAACATTTGCAAGTTAAAATAAAAGTTACTCGCAATTTTCAAAATCCACTCGCATTTTGCGAGTATGCGAGCTTAAATTCGAGCCCTGAATAGAAGCAGACTTTAAACCATACTCTAGCTTTTAGACTTTCGGTGATTTCGCTTAAGTTATACCACAAAAAAACGACGATTCAAATGCCTGACATGTTTAGCCTGCGGAGTGATACATGTGTCTCTGATTTTCTACGTAGTTGATTTCTAGGCGATAAAAGTAGTTCCGTCAATCAACTGCCGCGTCTTTGTTTCAGTGTCAGTGACAGGTGTTTACTTATATTGATAAGCGTGTGAATGGGTGGAGTCAATTCTCGTTAATACACTAAGCAATAGTATTTTCCTGTAATACAGGATAGTATTAACACTTCGCCCGCATTTTTGCCCTGCTCGATTTGTACTTGAATCTAATGTGTAAGGAGTAATCATTAGTATGGATTCGTTAGGTTTAATGTGCACAGAAGTCTTTCTGTATTTCAATAATTTGATTAAATCCTGTTAAACATATTTTATATTTGATATGTTTGTTTTTATATTTATTTCGTATAAATTTATTTTCTATTTTCAGGTGACCCAGGTACCCCTGGTTTAGATGGGCCACCAGGACCCCCTGGTGTGCAAGGAGAACAAGGAGACAAGGGTGATGTAGGAGCTAGAGGACCAGTTGGACCACAAGGTCTTCAGGGAGAAGAGGGGCCAGTTGGACCACCCGGTGAACAAGGTGAGCGAGGAGAATTTGGTGCCCCAGGTCTACCAGGTGAGAAAGGTGACACTGGCCCACAGGGACCCCCAGGCGTACCAGGACTTGATGGCCCTCAGGGACCAAAGGGTGATCAGGGTATGTTTGGACCTCCAGGATTACCAGGATTGAAGGGAGATCAGGGAGAACAAGGACCACAAGGACCACAAGGTGAACAAGGACCCCCAGGAGAGAATGGACCACAGGGACCACCCGGTGTACCTGGTCAACGTGGAGCTCAGGGACATCCAGGACCCCAGGGCCCATATGGTGCCCCAGGTGAACCAGGAAAGAAAGGTGATCGTGGATTCCCAGGTATTCCAGGTCCAAGAGGTGCCCCAGGTTACCCATATGTTGCTGCCGCTGTCGCCGCTCCTACTTCAAAGAAAGGTTAAATATGACAATAATTAGCACGTGTTATTATTCCAGCTGATCCGGTCCGGTCGGATTAGTTTTATATCATGTAGTAATTTATCTATCATTTCTCTCTCGTCAAGATTTACCTCTTTGCACTTAATTCCATTGTTTTGTTTATTTTCATTCTCTTTCTTTTGATTTTTTCTCTTTCATTTAGTTGTTTTAGTTTTGTTTTATTTCTTTATAATTTACCACACTATCTCTTTCATACAGATTATTAGCGGCCTTTTTTTGTTTATTCTTTACGCAAAAGTATTAGTTTAGAGTATATATTCTAAGTTTTATTTAGTTAATACTCTTTTTTCGTTGTCTTTTCGTTTCAGTTTGCATCTTTTCTTAAGTTTATTTTCTTTCATTTTATTATTTTTATGTTAGATTACCCAAGTAATGTGATAAAACAGGCCGGTGCTGAGGGCGTATACTACAATAAACGAAAAATAAAATATGTTAAAATATTAATCTTGTTTGTTTTTATATATTACAATGTCATCATTCGGAACTCCTCGTCCAGTAACTACGTCATTCGGAACTACCTCGGCGATCTACGCACATAAACCTCGGATATCATATGGTGAAAAAATAGATCTAACATGGATTTCGTAGAAAACATGAATTTGATGGAATTTGGTTTCTGTGAAATATAGTCAGAACTTCACAGAAATACGACATTGTACTGATGAAATGTTTCGATAAAGCGTATATCAAAGTATATTAAATGGTGTACAAGAAAATGACAGGTGGTCGTGTTCAATGACAATCCATGGCCATTTGCTATGATTAACAATTCTGAATGTTGTTTTGTAGCTAATTTGCAGAATAGCAGGCAAATTGTTAGATAATATTGACTTTACACGTCGATGTATACAATAATAGAACTACATGTACTTGCCAGAGAGTTAATTGTCCGACCTTATAACCTGGTTGTATTCCTACTACGTCTGATTTCCGAGGTATATCTTCGTAGATGATCGCCGGAGTTGTTCTGAATGTTACTACGTATAATGGTCGAGGCGTTTCAAATTACAATACCATATAAAAAGAGCGTATCACATAATCAAATGCTACAAACCCAAAACCAATGAAATCTGAACCATTATTGACTTTTTTGTTTACAAAAATGTCTGGCGTATGTATTTCAGTCCATTTTCCTTATGTTTTGTAATATCAAATGAACGTTTAACTTACAAAAATATGCAACTTAATACCAACTACTCGGCGACTTCGTAGAAAGCTTAAATTTTTCCTCATAGACGAAATTTAATATCATAAAAAAATGAAAAATAAATATTTTCAGTTTCAGTCAAGGCATTCATTCACTAGGTTTTGTAGTATTTGGTTATATGATACACGTATACGTACGTCCTAATAAATGTTAAGTGTATGTAGATAATTTAGAATAACTCAAGAGATATGGGACGAAATCAGCAGACATTTGAAATTTTAAATTTTCATCCCAAGTATAGCAAAGAGGATTTTTTAATCAATAGGTCAACAGAGCATTTGACCATACAAATAAATTACATAAAATATATAGTCCAACATAATTAACCTGAGCTTGAACTACCTAATTATAATAATTACACACTTCACTTTCATTAAATTGTGAGTTTTCGTATGCGTGTTTACGGTTATACACGTGTTTATAACAACCGATGTGACAATAAATCAATTTATTAAAAGTGGCATGTTATTTAACTTTTAATTTTGGACACTTTAGTTTTTTGGGGAAACAAGTAAGTCAGCAATATTATGGCACAGTTTCAAAGTATTTATTCTTATCAAAACAACATTAATAGTTCAGTACGTTTATTTTGCCGAAAGCATCCGATAAAGCTCGATTTACAAACGAAGACAAAAATAGACTGTAAATACTGAGTTTAATATATTCTTGCATAAAGGTCAAGTTCGGGTTAATTCTGTTGGACTGTACAATCACGTTACAAGAGGAAGATTCCGAATAGATTGGTCAACAGAACATTTTGACCATTTAAATTAATTACATGAAATATACAATCAAAGTACAATAACAAAATTTACATATTTATAACAATATCGTATTGCCACGTAAGAGTGATAAATATATCGATTTCATATTTAGGAAAAATCATTTGTCTGGTTCCCAGTCGTACTTTACCAGGTAAAAGTACGTCAGGCAAAGCATGATAATGACCGGGGCTGATGTAATGAATTAGGTATTGGATAATCATGTTTCCAAATGAACATTTCTCACTACACAGGCTTAAATCAAAGGATCATTGTACAAGAATTACAGTGGATACCGTTTTTTATTTGTTCGTGTACATTTATGCCGAATAAAATATCCTAAATTCTAACGAGATTAATCCACGTCCGAATTGTGTTCACTTCGAGACATAGTTGTTTGTTAGTCGTTTGCTAAATAAACGTGCAATCAGAAAAATTGAAATCGAATTACCTTTATAGTACCAAACTCCTACTAAAGTTACTTTTGTTAGCAAATGATCATGCAAAATTAAGATGAAGATAAAACGTAAACGAAAAGTTTGTTACCTGAATAATAACTGAGGGGATAGCCATTATTACGGTTTGCCTGACCCGATTACGAAAGTGATAAGGGGCAAGCAATCCAGACTATACAAACTAACTTGTGTAAATACAGTATCAAAATAACAGATGTATCAATGTTGCATGTGTAAAAACAAACATTAATGTCCCAAAGATGTTATGGCCTGTTTAAAACACTTAGCTGCTAGAGGTAGAGAGATGGACAATTCAAGATGTGACATTAGTCAATCTGAAGAATAAAATGAGGCTGAATGTCATGTTTTTCTAGCTTGGTACCATTACACCATAGGTTCACATTGTTTATTATGTGTATAAGGTGGTTAAAGCTACAAGTTACACAATACGGGTTAGAGGAATCATCATTATAAGCTGACTACATTCAGGTTATGTCTAAAGAGAAGGCATTTATTACCGTACCATACCGCGCTACATTTTGTGACCAATTTGTGTCAGACCAGTTTCTAAAGTACAGGTACATGTCGTAGTTATATTTCTTATTTCAGCACGACATTTCTCTTGGCAAAAAAGTACTGATTTTTTTTCAACTGTCTACTATAAGTTGGATTGTTAGACCGCGTGGATATTCAAGTACATGTAATTCCATTAAAATTTTTAATAGTATAAATTATGGAGGAAAATCCTGGTACATTGAAAGTTGTTTGTTTTGCTATGTTTTGACACAAACTGAACACAAAAAGTGGGATAGGTATTGTGGTTATTATACAATAGGTTTATTGATACTAGGCATTCTGTAGAACAGAAATTTAAATGGAGGATAGAACCATTTGAATCAATCTACATGACCGTATTTCTATTCACTATTGTTTAATCACTCGACTGGAAGCAAACTCCTCACAGCGGCTTCGTCATGCGTTGTTTTTTTCACTTAAGGGAAGTTATTTCTACGTGGAATTTGGTCTTGCAGATATCTCAGGCATCATACAACCTCATATTGCTATAGTCCCACATTTACTACAGTGCAACCTCTCATGAAAAACACCCACTGGGAGGGGCTGAAAGGTTTTGCTGTTCAGAGGTTGGTGTTGTGCAGTGGTTAAATTCAATTATAATATTTACTATGGAAAATATCAAAAGTTGTTGTTGTACAGAGGATTTGTTCAGTAGAGGGCCGCTCTGCAGAGGTTATACTGTATATCTGTTTGGCACGAGTAAAAGCAATACAAAACAGAACAGAAGAGAGCAGAACAGAATAGAACAGAACAAAACATAACAGAAGAGAACAGATTGTTTAAGTTTGATTTGATCATTATACATCATTAGTTTACAATTGAAAATATACAAATACAAATGTATTACAACAAGGGGCGGATCCGGGATTTTTTTCTAGGTGGTCCAAACTCATTCTAGGGGGGGGGGTCCAAACATTCGAACCACAACCACATTATACACTTTTGACAGAATAACGCAACATATTCATAATAAATACTACATAACCATTTTGTCTCTCTTAAGCACAAAGGCGAGCCCGAGAAAATTGCTTCATGTTTCTTAAAAATGGCTTACACTTAAAAATACACTGGTGACCGGTACATTTTTGAAATTTCAGGGAGGTTCGGACCCCCTGACTTCCGACCCCTACTAGATCCGCCTATGTACAATACAAATAACATGTTCAAAAACGCAGCAAGGAACGAAATCAAACTTTTAGATGATCTCTGATTTACGGCATTTATACGGATTGCTTCATGTACAAACGCTGCCAGATTGAAGTACAATTAAACATCAACAAACCAGTGGTGCTTTTCACAAAATTTCTTTCGAAAAAAAATCTTCGTAAGTCAAAAGCAAAAAACCTTAATAATACGCTCATATTTTGGCTTATCAATTTTAAATATTATAAAATTGTGTAAACTTTTTGAATATCATATCATAGTTATGCTTATTATTCGTCTGACTTTGAAGTTCTAATTATATGAAACTGACTTACGAAGATTTTTTTCGTAAGATTTTTTGTGAAAAGCACCACATGTTTTAAGTAACATGATCTACAATATATAACAAGTATTTAATTGGTGAAAACTAACCGATCGGGATGTTTAAATGTTTAAAATTCTCGATCGGTTAAAATTTCAAACGAATTACCGATTGACAAGCTGTCCATGACCGATTTCACCGATATGTCTCTGATAAGCCATCGATGTACATATTGATTCACCGATGGCAAAAGACGGTAAGTTTTCACCGATGAAACTCATCTTTTCCCGATAGCTTGTGATAAGTGATAAATCGGGCGCTAAACGGAGACGTCGGTGCTAAATCGGTGTTCGTCGGTTCCTTTCCTTACGGGTAAAAACGAACAACCGATCTATCACCGATCCCCATCGCCGAAACCCTGATACACATATGGTCTGAAATGCATGTGCCGATGACAACCGATCAGATAAGAGAAATAATTAACCGATTGAGGACCGATTTAAGTCCGACCGTATGTGTAACTGGGGTGTTACGGCACATTAGACAACCTCGAATTAATTTGAGCGTGGTAAAAATCAACATGTACATTGAAGTCGAAAGATTCCAGAAAATTTCAAGAAAGTGAAAAAACAATTGTAAAAATGTAGAAAACAGTGTTTTAAAATTGAAAGAACACGTGTTATTTTGTGTTTTGAAATAAAATCACATCTGTGGTTAAGGACAATTTGGTTCATAGGATTTTTTCGCTAACCAACCGAATTAGATCACGCACGTGTTCACGAAAACAGTCTTAAATATCTAGCTTATCTTAAACTGCTAGGAAATAGGAGATTACACGTTTAACTGCCTGTTTTATGCCACGTCTATTGTATTATTTGTAGGTAATTGAATATTACTGTTTAAAGAAGAAACATGACGCATGTTTGTAGCCTTCACATTCCATTTACATTTAAAAGTTGTATTATTTTGCAAATATAATAATAGTTTGTAATTTTTATGATATACAAGGGATACATTTTTATGAATGATTTATATAAAGTTTATTTAAAAAATACCGAAAGGCCGTAAGCCCAAGCGGCAAATATAGCATACAAAATTGACTTCTCCATATATTATCTGCCCCTCGGGCACGCGATTCCAAATCTTGGCGCGCTTTTGGAATCTCGTGCCCGAGGGGGTGCGGGTTTGAATCCCACCCGGGGAGGTTATACCCTTCCATGAAAAATTGACAATAATGTCGACTTTCCTCCATTGATTAGATAATATATGGAGAAGTTTCCGGCATTGCGGAAGGGTAGGTGAGTACTGGTTATAGACAATGGTCCTAACCTAGGTTAGGTGCTCTGGACGCCGTAAAATGACCTAAATTGTGTTGACACGGCGTTAAATCCAGTAGAAAATTGTGTTTACCATGCATATTAATATAAAGAATTTTATTGTGTTTATTTTGAATATGACATTAAATACATTATATTAAATGCGTACGGTATGTATAAAATTAGACTATTTTCTGTAATATGTAATATTGCCAGTAGATACATTGGCCAATAGTATCAATATTTAAATAAGAACCAATTGAGAAATTGATTAAAATGCAAACTCCTGTACGTGCACAGACCTGTACTATAGCCCTATAGAACAACAGGGGAATATATTTGAAAGTTCTTACAAATTAATTGTAGTGCTACTTAAGAGAATACCTCTATAATTCTTATAGCTTGATTTTCTGTAGGACTATCTAAAGGTGGCATCACACAATTCCTAGGGTGTTATTTACGTTGGGCGCCAAAGATCAATGGTCGGAACTGATAATCGAAACCATGACCTCTCCAGTCGTAAGCAGGCACTTTACCACGACTCAAAATATTTATCATGTTTCCACTGTGATACTAGGCAATAGCAGTGTGAACATTAAAACACTTAAGACTAAAGATTAAAGTGCGGTTTAAAGTTTGCTTCCATACATTTTCAGCTGACAATACAATCTTGAATGAATACACCTGATCATTGAAATAACCTTAAGGCAGGCGATTCCTCGCAGGAGGAATGGAACAATAGTAGGTTAATTTCTTGCTCAAGGAAATTATTAGTGCCCCTAGTGGAGATCGAACCCCGTACCTCATGATCCCAGAGCGCGCATTCTACCACGGGACCACTGCTTCTACAATGAATGTATAATTTTCGTACTCTGGGAAAGAAAAATGGGACTGTATAAGTTCTTGCTGAATGTTCATAATTCACCTGTATTGATGCTTAAAAATAATTATCATGCGCGTCTAAACCAACATGTTTCCCAGAGAAAATAATGAGCAGAATTAAACTTTATATTGAGTTTTCCGTTTTCTGAAATTGGAACATGAAATTACTGTAAGGTTTCATCATACTAAAATATTCAGCCAGACACGTTTTATTAAAAAAAACGAAATGTAATTACACTAGAAAAATTCCCTGATAAGCAATTTTGACTTCAAAGGTAATTGGAATAATTGACCATGTTGCCGAAACAATATCTGTTGGAAAGGCGATACTCAATAAACAAGAACTGAAGAATTATGTTCTGTTCTAATCAAGAATACACTAGTGTCCAATCATAAACATGAGTATAGCAAAACTCCTCCCAGTTTATTCTTTAGTAGCGTATGCATGATTTCTAAAGAACATTCTACTAAACTAATACTTAAAAGTGAAAACAACAATCAACTTATCTCCTCCCATTTGTTAATTATCATCAAAAGCTTACTATCAAAGATTAAAAAGATTAACTTCATTTGTAGTTTATACTTGGATATCCTCGGCAGTGCTTTGTTACCGGTGTAATATAGTGAACAATGGCAGGCCGAGTGGTGTTATTGTTTTGTGCTCTTGTTTACGTCAGTGCCACTGATGTTCAATCTACTATTAAGAAACTACGACAGGATATTGAGAACTTACAAAAGCTAGTTGAAGATGAACACACATTTCTTCTGGAATCTCAAAAACGTGTTGAACATCTTGAAAATGAATTTTCAGAAATGAAACAAGAACGATCAGAGCTCGGTAAGTTTTAGTTATAAGTTTCCATTTATCATTTCTCTGGCTTGTTGTCAACAGTTTCAGTTTAAGTGTGTTCATAAATTATTTAAGGTTACAGATTTTTTTATACTTTGTGCATCCTAGCAAATCCCAAAGTCAGCATTATTTATTTTATCAACATTATTATGTTTCAAACTGTGTTACGCTCCAAAGCTTAAATCACACTATTGTAACGTAATTACTAAACAAAGTGTGTAACGTAGTTGTCCCGGTTCCAATTAAGTACTTGTAACGTAATCACTTAACAATGTGTAACGTAACTGCTTCAAACATGATCTTACATTGTAACTAACACTACAAGGTATAATTATAATAACACAACGTCTTTGGATAGTGACATTAATAAAGGTCCGTGATCGTAAAGTTGTACACATAATAATAAGTATAATTTTATAAGTCCAGTGTTAACTAAGAAATGATTGTACAAATAATAATAATAACTATGGTGCGAGCAGCCCGCAAGGGCGCTCGCACAGCCCTAACGTTACTCTCTCCTAACAATAACTTCTCATAGTGACTATCTAACAATCACTTCCTAATGACCCTCTTAACATGGTTTATATAGGGTTCCACTGATGAGCCGAATCTTACATGAGATATGATGCTCATCAGTGATAATGAATGCATTAATTTATAAGATGTATATCATAATTAACAATAATTGAAAGAGTACATCATTTAGCTAAGTCATGTTTGCATATGATCTAATAGCTCGAGTGCAACTTCCATATTTGTAAGCAACGTATTAATCTCTGTCTGGGAAATATAGATATGATCGTAATAGAGTGATTAACATAAACTACTATCAATTACTGAATAAATATTTTCGTCTGCTCATTACGTCATACGGCTACACTGCCTTTTGGAAAAAATCTACGATTTGCGGAGATTTTTTAGCACTCGTTTTTATTCATAAATGATAGAAGTATAATTATTACACTCGTAGCTAAACAATGCAATCATGATCTTAGCAACACATAACAATATTTTATATAACATTTTTAGACCCTGAAAGAAATATTTATTTCAGTAAAATACAATAACATACTATGAACTTGATTAAAAACCTGAAAAAAAATCATGTTACAAAATACAGAAAAATCAAAAACACCTAACACAATTTATAAGCAATTTGAGCCACAGCTAATTTCACCATTAAATCAACGTTTCTTCTGGGGAAAGTTTATGAACAATATGAACTATTAAATTAGTCACTTATAAGTCCTACGATGAATCACTATAGTCCTTTTTTATACACTATTGTTACAATTACACACCACCATGATTCTTTGTTAAAATACTATAATTTCATATTAATGTTACTACATTGTCTGTGGTGATGACTTCATTAATTTGTCCATCTTTCCCTTGAAATTAGCTTGCGACCAATTTTAGTAAGTAATCATGATCTACAAATAGAAATGCGAAAAACATTAAGACACAATCATAAGACAGGTAACAAAACATAAGTAATATATATTATGATCTAATACATGTAGATACAAATGTAGATAACAAACAATACTTGTGTAAATAATAATATAGGAATTGATATGAACAGTATACGTACATGTATGATACTGATAAGATCTAGTTTTGATTAGATATTGACGCAATTATCTTATATTATATCCTACAGTTATATCTTAACAACAGAAAGCATATGGGAAAAATAGATCCTAAATGGAAATGTATCTATGCCATCTACACTCAGATGATTGTAATCATCTTGTTATACTAAAATACATAATTACATGAGTACTGCCGTGGCTGGCATAGCTTACGTGTTTAGAAAAGTTATGCAATAAGTATTAATCAGATGACCGTAAAAGTAACATTAAGATCGTATGCTGATAGAAATACCATTAACACCAGATGATATTAATACAAAAAGTAACATATCTTGATTAAATTAACGTTGAGCTGTACTTGTTCACCAATTAATGTTGTATATGCTCCATCATTCAACGTTGTACACAGTCCTCCATAATATTGAGAGTTCTTCACCATAACATCTTCTACTTTTGAACTGTACTTTCTTTAGTGACTTCAGCGGTATATTGCAACTTCAATTAGCAGGTACATCTTCAATTCGTGATAGTTTGCTACCTTCATACTGACAATACTGATTTCTTGTAAAATGATTAGTGTGATAGCTCTTAACTACATACTACCTTAACAAATTTCCCTCAAGACAACAATAAAAAAAATTATTCTTGAACAACACGGACACTCATTAATTCAATACGTTTTATCATAAATGGTTCATTTTAACGTTTTAATACACATATTATATATTCTTAACAACATTTGCCTTATTTCATTTTAATTACCTAACATCAGATTCAATGTCCCAGAGGATGGAATAGATTCACATTCCAAGGTCTATAATTTTCTTACAGAAAGTCTCGGTTCACTTTCCTCCTGACACATAAAATGTCACATTTCTATAAATGTGAATATACGGCTATACGCCACTTAAAATTTTACTGTACCCAACAGTATCTCAATACACGGGTCGGTACACTCTCTTCGACCCAACAACGTCTCAAAATAAAATCTATAAAACTATTTACAACAAAAACTCCTTACTAGAGTTTCCAAAATGTGTCATTCTAAATAACAAAAAAAAATTAAGACCTTTGAAATGCGAACATTCCAAACTCTATTCCACAGCATAATCGTTAGTCAAAATTCAATAACTATAACACATAATCGTCATTTTTAAGTTTTTACATTTTTTTTCATTTTTTTAAACCTTATTCGTAAGCACCTATTTCTTCATTAGTTTGGATTATATACTTTACTTATACAATATAAAAATCTGACCAGCAACTCCGACGCGCAACTTTCACGATATTTTATTTTTCAGCATGACATACGTTACGGTAAATGAAATAAACATTTCCTATTCAAATATATCAGTATTTAGCTCTATTAAATATCTACATGAACAATTATCTAATCTCTCATAGACACCTGTATACTCATTTTTAATACTAATTACGAACGCATATAAAACAAAAATGTTCTTAAACATCTTATCAGCAGTTATTACAATGTATCTATATGATGTCTAATTGCTCATCAATTCAAAGTCAATTCTGGTAATATAACGGAAAAATCACACATTTTCCTAGACACTATATAAATATAAAAGCATAGCAGATGTCGGCTTATCTGCTCACAACTCAATTGACACATTGCGTTTATACATACGCAATCTTGGCCTGATCAGACCGATTCTTAATAATGCGACTTTATCGCAACATATATCTCTTCGCCCTTCCTGAACGAATTAACGAGTTATATACTCTATCGCAGGACCTATAAATCTCAACAAATACATCTAAAATACAACAAATAATGCCCTTACTCTATAAATTACCAGAATTAACCATGAAAAGATTAATGCACGGAATACATTTGCTTTATATTTAACATAAAAAGTCTGTTTGTTCCTATTTTACACGAACTTTAAATAACAACAATTTACCTCATATCTTGTATGATAACACCGTTTTTTACCCACAATACGTTTAACATGAACATATGATCGCCAAGCACTAATTACAATTTGAAATACAAATGTAAGAACAATTATATTTATAATAGAACAATTTATAACATATTTAGATCCTAATTTTAAGCTATCAGTTCTAACCAAAATTACAAAAATTAGTTTGTCTGACTTACTTAACATAGCGTAGTTCCAATCTCATTCTGTCTGAGATACTGCCATTACCATATTCCAGATTTCTGCCGTGTTAGTCCAAAATTGGTGAATTCTGCATTGTTGTTATCTTCCAAATTGCTGCGTTGTGTCAACCCACGGGTTCGTCCTTGGTCACGAGCACCACTTAATGTACGTGTAACGTAATTACTAAACAAAGTGTGTAACGTAGTTGTCCCGGTTCCAATTAAGTACTTGTAACGTAATCACTTAACAATGTGTAACGTAACTGCTTCAAACATGATCTTACATTGTAACTAACACTACAAGGTATAATTATAATAACACAACGTCTTTGGATAGTGACATTTAATAAAGGTCCGTGATCGTAAAGTTGTACACATAATAATAAGTATAATTTTATAAGTCCAGTGTTAACTAAGAAATGATTGTACAAATAATAATAATAACTATGGTGCGAGCAGCCCGCAAGGGCGCTCGCACAGCCCTAACGTTACTCTCTCCTAACAATAACTTCTCATAGTGACTATCTAACAATCACTTCCTAATGACCCTCTTAACATGGTTTATATAGGGTTCCACTGATGAGCCGAATCTTACATGAGATATGATGCTCATCAGTGATAATGAATGCATTAATTTATAAGATGTATATCATAATTAACAATAATTGAAAGAGTACATCATTTAGCTAAGTCATGTTTGCATATGATCTAATAGCTCGAGTGCAACTTCCATATTTGTAAGCAACGTATTAATCTCTGTCTGGGAAATATAGATATGATCGTAATAGAGTGATTAACATAAACTACTATCAATTACTGAATAAATATTTTCGTCTGCTCATTACGTCATACTATTACATTCCGATTATTTTTCGGTGAGCCTTGACATGATGGAAGAGTTCAATCATAAACCAAGCAAGATTCGAACCCCAGGCCAATAAAGGCATTTGCATTTCAATTTAAATGCCTTATCTTCTCAACCACAAAGTAATGGACGAGGTATAATTATGATAAAAGCAGTAATCAAGTGGTTGGTTAAATAAGTTGTGGTACCTTTTGGTAGGAATGTTCCAAAAATCTATAAGTACAAAAAGCAGTCACTTCTCACCGGATAAAATCGGATTATGGTGAAAATATCGTTAGAAGCATGAACGGATTTCCTTGAAGGTACTCGTTCACAGTTTTAGCTTAAATATCAACTTTTTCTAAAACTTTTGAAATTGTATGGAAATATTTCTGAAAGCAGGAAAATAGTGCTCTGATAATTACAATTTAAGTGCAAATTGACATACAACTTCAAATGATGATGTTTCATGTAGTAAATATATACCACGTATGTCAAGGTATATACACTTTTAGTGCATTTTTGTGGCTTTTATTGTATATTTCTTACCACATATTGGTCAGTTTGTCTTAGAATAATAAGAATTATTTTTTGACACAATATGGTATTTCGAAATTTTAGAAAAATAAACCAAATCTGTGAACTAGTGCCTTTATAATATCGCTTTTCAAACACTTTCCAGAGGGCCCAGTATTCATTATGACCATTACTAGTAAATTTGATTGTTGATGCCCATGCATTATATATATACACTTCATGGACCTCTGAGACCAAATTGTCAATCAATCAATGTTTTGCTTGCGATCGCTGTTTGTCTACTCATTAAGAATGTCAAGAAGGTAAACAGCAAAAACAAAACCATGTTCTTTAATTAATAGCTAAAAACGTCTCTTCATGAACAACGTGTTAATACCACGTCTTCTATATAAAATGTTTTATTATCACATACGGTACTATCTTCGTAAAAAGCATGCTTAGGATGGGAAATTGCTAATTGGTAAATATCTGTATTTGGTTGTGACGTTTTGAATGATAATGAACATTCTTAGTTATAATGAGGAAGCAAAATAGAAGTTATAAAAAATGGCAGGCATGTTATTTAGAAGTGCCATTGACGTTACTTTTAGGCATGAGTAGACTGCATGCGTAAATTTGTTATTTAAAGAAAATGACCATTCCCTGTGTGATATTTTATTTGAATAACAATAATATTTTTTTCTCACACTCATGCTTGTCCAATCATACGTCAAAACTTAACATGGCAAATGTGCTGAAGTTTCCTTATCAACTTTTGACGTACAAATACATAATTATTTATTTCACTTAATGACCATCGCATAGTCACGTAATCGTATACACTACAAAAAAGTATGTCTCTAGTCAGAAACGTTTATCCTTAGCCATAAGCCATTACCTCTGCGTCAATCTGATAAAAACCCGATATAAATTTTCCGCTCGCTTACTCGCTAATTTAGATCTGGCCGTTTTCTACTGAGGGTCACGTCCAGGTGACCCTTTCCTCATTAAAATATTCATGACGAAATCGTTGTTCAGTAACTTGTTTACATCGTCTACGTCACGCAATTTTAAATGAGCCGTTCAATCGCAGACTGTGAATAGAACCGCTGTCAAATAAGCTCGCAAACCTTGCTATAAAAAGAAATTACGAAATCAAAATGCTATTAATAGTGCTTCGTCTAGATGAAAGCTAGGCATTGATTGGTCTACATAAAGGTCATCTCGACGTGACCCCCCCATTGAGATCTTAGAGATCTTGTACGACAACGCTCTACAGGATATCTGTTTACGGAGATTGCCTCTGTGTGGAAAACTCAGTAGTTCTGAAAAGTTTTATTCAACTGTCAGTGGCGAATATATCAATACTACCTCATCACTGCCAACACGTAAATCTCGTGACGCTAGTAATACCATGTGACAAAAAATGGCGACCACCATGAAAGCACCGCGGTAATTTCGTTATTTTTAAATTATTATTTTAATTTTTTTCACCTTTACGTACTTTGAACATCATAGCTTACTACAGGAATATATAGAAAATATTGAAATGTAAAAGAAAGGATGAAAAAAATCGGCTCTCTGAGGGACGAATTTACTTGTGGTGGCAGAGGTTATTGATTAAATAAAGGGAAATAACCGCTGCGGGGAGTTTGATTTAACTACCCACTTCAGTACTTTTGTACTCACGATTGATTTAAATGAGATAGGCTAATGCGCCACTGATACTGATAGTTGACTATAATTTAGCGATGGGTTGCATAGAATAAATGTATTATTTCTATATTTTACAGGTGAAGTATACAGTCGTCATAAAAGACATATATTAATGGCACCAGGACCAGGTATGAAGATGCATGCACCTATGATGGCTGCTAAGATAGTACACACTAATGAAGTACCTGCTGGTCCTCCAGGTCTCAAAGGTATTTTATATTTGTTTTATTTTTTGATTTAACTCCGTGTCAACAAATTATAGTCATTTTACAACCGCCAGCTCACCTAACCTAGCTTTCTTTTACCGTTGTTAAGAATCAACTTTCCCTTCTATAAATTTGACTAATTATGAATAACCCTTGTTCATGGAGAGTTATCGATATTTTTGTTAAATTTCATGAGAGGGTATAGCCACCCGAGTAGAGACTATATTTGAAATTCTGTGCATAGCATACTGCGTCATGGTACCGCATGAAATGTATTTTACATACATCTAATTAACTGTAAGTTGACGTAGTAGTGTTGCGCTATTGTGAAAAGAATTTGTCGACAATAAGGGCTTGACTCTTTGAAAGGGTTCTCAAATGGGTCTAACAATTCCATGAAAATTTCGATTTCTTGTGGAAAAAAGAAAATGAAACAAGTGTTTACGGTGAGCTGGTAGTCGTAAATTTATATAGAAAAACCGAGAAGTAGAGGGGAGAGGCAGATCACAATCAGGATGGACTTACTACGTGACCAAATGCTACAAAACGGAGAATTTAAGTTCAAGTATATTAGAATTGACTGAAAAAGATGTAATCAATTTATCACGTTATGAAAACCGTATAGAATACGGTTTAAAACTGTGAAAAGTGTTTCACGAATCTCTCGACCAACAGTCATGTCTCTTCCTCAAAGAAGGCAAACAAGGAAAGTACTCGAACGTCGTAGCTCAAATTGAAATTGATAAAGTTTGAAAGCTTATGAAAGCGTGTACATTGACTGGCCCTATTCATGATTCTTTCAATTCTAGAGTCCATAACCAGTAAAGAAGTATTTTATGATATTTAAAAACAGATTTGTTGTTTTTTTATTTTGAGAGGACCCTGTTAGGCTCTGTTAGACTGTATATGTCACAGAACGTAAATGTCACACGTGTGACATATTCGGTTGAATTTATCACACATACATTGTGTGACATATACGTTTGTGCAAATTAGCGACAAATGTAAACGTGGAAAAACGAATTCCAAACAAATACATGTATGTCACTTTACATGTCCCATATTCGGCTGAAGGTTATATTTTCGACCGAACATATCACACGTGTGACATATTCGAACCGAATATGTCACCGCGTAACAGCGTAACATATACGTTTTGTGACATATGCGGTCTAACACGGCTTATTTTTAATATGTACTTCTGTAGAAGCACTCTCCAATAATATAGAATTAAACAATAAACATGTTTTTTTTGTTTGTTTAAGGTCCACCAGGACAGCCTGGTCGCAATGGTAGACAAGGGCAACGTGGATCACGTGGCGACAAGGGTCAGAAAGGAGCTGTCGGAACCAATGGTCCGCCTGGACCTTATGGTATGCCTGGCATAGATGGACCTCCAGGGCCTAATGGACCAAGGGGATTGAAGGGAGAAACTGGTTTTACAGGATTCCCTGGTACGAGAGGGGACTGGGGAGACGAGGGACTTCAAGGAGTACCTGGTCAGGATGGCTTAGTTGGACAGAAAGGAGTTATGGGACATTTTGGTTTCATGGGAGTTTTTGGATACAATGGACAAAAGGGTTATAGGGGCTTAGGGGGACTAAAGGGTCAACGAGGTCCTCAAGGAGTTGAGGGAGATTATGGAATGAGAGGCAGACCTGGTAACACTGGACCAAAGGGCTATGAGGGTCCTGTTGGTATGCAAGGTGGTAGTGGGATAGATGGTTCTAAAGGCACAAGAGGAGACCAAGGAACACCTGGTACTGATGGTCCAACAGGAAACCCAGGTCCAGCCTACCCTGCTTACTACGCTCATGCGTTTGGTGGCTATCCTAAAAACGCCGCTGCACCAAGATTTGTACACCATCTTGTGGCCCCTAAAACATATCAACCTGTTTACACTGCAGCCTCCATTTATTCTAAGGAAGCTAGGCAAGCACCTTTAGCAGTTAAAGGTTAACGTTCTACAGTAGTATGTCCTTATTAGTGAACATGTTTGTATTAATGACTTTACAGTAAAAAGAGGTTAATACGCTGAGCAGTTGTAAACCGTTTATGGATAAACAAATTAGGACTGTTTAAATATGAGATACTATGTATGTTTTAATTTCATCATGTTGCTAGTTAAATTAAGATATTATACACAAATATGTATATTAATCCGATTTAAAAATAATGTCATGTCCATATTTGAAGCTAGAAATTAATTTTCCTTTTATAGACTCTCCAGTGAAGTCTTCATTACATTTTCTTTAGAAATCCATATTTCCTTTTCGAAGACTTTTAATAAGTATCTAATAATTTCGCTAAAAATAATTTGAAAGTATAGGCATCACACTTAATTTAAAAATCGCTAAAGTATTCGTGTTTGACTTCTTATCAACGAAATCCTGGATGTGATACATAAAAATAAATGTAAATTATTTCCTTATTGCTGACAGAATGAAATAAAGTTCAAATAGAAACCTAACATGCGTCATATATTTATACATGGTTATCCTTCATAATCTAATTAATCCGATTCTAAGATTTTTGCCTATTTGTATTTCTCATAATTAAGTCAATCAAATGATTACTTATATACTTTGATTAATTTCATTTCATTGACTGTTTGATTTGCATACGAAGTTTTCGTTGCGGCGTGCACGTGTCGGTAATGAGATTACGAACGGCGCCACGTATATATATATATAGGGGCTAGTTAATTTTCATGCGCTGGTTTCCTTCCAACGTGCACTGGTCATGTTATCGGCGAACGGCAATATATGTTTGAATTGAGTAAACAGGTTACGCAAAAATTATATCAAGTCCAATATCTAAACCAACTTTCAAAACTGTTTAATATCAAGTTATTTAATTACCAGTACTACCAGTGTTTTCTGTAGTTGTAAATATGGAATAAAACGGTTGACCAACGGATCGTATTTTGATCTCAGAAGGTGGCGTCCCCTAAGAAGTGTGACCTCCTCAAATCATTAACGAATGATAAACAACATCTTTTGTAATACCGAATGTTCAAGCACTTGAGGTGGTTGTCATGTTTAACAATACTGTTTAAATACACATGCATAAAATGCATATCAATAAAGTACATTTAAGTATTTAACATAACCCACTATCCAGAAGCCTTGTGCTTGTAAATATTACCTTGGGCTAGTGAAAATAGCATAATTTTTATATTTTATATAGTCTGGCTAGTTGATTATTATTTTCTTATTACTATTTAACATAATAAACAAGGCTAGAGTTTTCAAAAAAATGAGGGGGACTGATATTTAATTATGCATTTATTAATTTATGTTATCAAACATTTTTAAATTTACAGATTCAAAGAAATTGTGAATACATGCATACGAAATAACTATTCTTGTTTTTGAATGAGTGTGTTTAGGTTTCGGTATTAGACAACCTCTGTATATGACATGTGTTACATAGAAGATTGGCGTTTTCCTTTTTTAAAGTTTGAATGCATGTTTATGGCATTGTGCTTTCTTAAAATGTTCAAATATTACTTATTAGTGTCTATTTCGGATGCTTGTGGAGTGAACGTGTTGGAATTAAAATTATTTGCTGGTACCAATGTTTTTGTTCTTTTTTACAATTCAATCGTCTGTCAAAGTACGACTGGGAACCAGACAACTGGAATTCGAACTTATGGGGGATTTCCAGAGGTACATAAAATGTACCACTACAATAGTATGTGTACAAGAATAAGGGATACAAGTCAGTTATTCTTTCTTGAAAAAGCATGAAGCGACCCAATAGGCTAGTAGGTCCTTTTTCAGTTGGAATCCTCTGACTTTATCATTGAAATTCTATGTAAGATATTTCATCAAATATCTTTCTTGTTAATTAAGATATTAACAAGAGTGATGAAATTTAGATAGTTCTTCAACAAAACAAAATTTTGCTTGATTTTGAAATAAATTAAATGATTAACTTAAAGTTACTTTATATTGACTCTGTCAAATTGACATTGAAAAATATGGAAAAAATCCCGAAGATATCCAACTGATTGGACCTAGCTTTTTGAAAAGTATGCAAAAGGATATAACTGACTAAAGTCCCATATAAGAATAGTTTTGAGTTATTGTTAAAATTTACTTAACTATGAGTTGCAAATACATTAACTCCACTGATTTAAATATATTTTTATTAATAATGAGTAAAGAAATACTGTAGTGAATATTTAAATCAGCGGAGTTAATGTATGCACCACTGACAGTTGAGTAGAATTTAACAGTACGTAGTTTGTACCACTCCATGCTGGAAACATGTGTTTGATTATTACTACGAAAGACCGGCAGGGCCATTTCAACTTCATGAAGTATATTCACGAAGTTGAAATCGTGAATTGATGAAGTTAAAATCGTGAATTCATGAAGTTGAAATTGTGAATTCATGAAGTTAAAATCGTGAATTCATGAAGTTGAAATTGTGAATTCATGAAGCTGAAATCGTGAGTTCGTGAATTCCGTATGTTGAAAACGTGAATTCACGAAGTTAAAAATGTGAATTCTTGAAAATGAAGTCGGGAAATCATTAAGTTGAAATGGCACTACCAGTCTTTCGTATATTACAGTAGAATATTTCACCAACCGCAATGTTGAACTCAAAAAGTTTTTCTCATTTCTGCTTAGATTTAGACACAGATACTATGGGCAATCTTAAGAAGGCAGCAGCTCAAGTCAGGGCCAGACTTGAGACTAAGGACTGTTGAACGGAGACAGTTTATTATAAATCTGGCTATAGTATAGTCCAATTTTATTATCTTGCCACTCATACATAATTTCATGGTGTGTACTCTAAAATAAATCCATCCATCAATCTCCTTGGGGAGCCTTTTTACTCCGCTTATTAGTGCAGCCGACAAATTGGCGCAACGGAATTATACCTCACTCGCAGGTACCCATTTTTACCCGAGTGGAGTGAAGCAATCGCAGGTAAATTTCTTGCTCAAGGAAATTAGCAGTGCCCCTAGTGGGATTCTAACCCAGGGCCTCTCGATCCCCAAGCGCTTCTTACCACTGGACTACTACTCCTACTCATATACATTATTGTTGAATCTACAGTCTTGTGCTCATTCAGAACTTCTCGGTAATTTTCTACACAAATACAATTGTATATCTGTGTAGAAAATAATGGAGATGTTCTTGACTTGTGCATGCTTACAAATCACCATGGTTACTAGTAGCTAAGTAACCAAAACAGAATGAAATAAAAAAGACACATTATCTTATTATTTATAGGGAACTTTTTTATTCACCGGGTTCAAATAATAATGATTAATTTATACATCAGTATCCATACTTTGATTTCAAACAAATTGTAGGCCTAACACTTGCAATGTGGGAGTTAAACTTGTTGTACGGGATATATCTTTTTACCATCAAATATGATTTTATCATGTAGATCCACAACATCGAATATTTCTTTTACATTGACCATGATCTTGTCATAAGAAATCTATAATTCAAGTCTAGCGACCCATGTTCGATTTCCAGTGCACGATAGGTCATATACTCTATGATTATTAATTTTGATGATGGCAATAATGTGCCTCCGTAAAATGAGAATCCGACGCCTCGTCGGCTGATTGTAAAAAATTAAACGAGTACTGGTAAAGAAAAAAAACATCATTTTATCTAAAAACTTTAACGAAAATTATACCGTGCAGTTATGCAAGGTTTACGAAAATTGATCAAAATACTATTGATAAAACGGGTTACAGAGCTTGAAAACTGGCAAGCTGAGGAGACAGTTATACAGTGAGGGGAATCACGTGACCTATATAGTTCTTTCAAAAATCTCTCGACTCGTTCAAAACCTCGAGGTAATCTAGAAAACTAGAATCGTTGTGGGGTTGGCAGAACCACCGCTAAAAAGAGCACTTGATGCTGCTTAGACTGCACTTAGTCTGGTAAAAATCGGTTATGTACAAATGTCATTCACCTTGTCTTTTTTATCTAAATTTGTTGATCTGGTCGTCATTATTGCCGTGTTAGGAACCATATAAGTCACGTGATTCCCCACACAGATACAGGTTGTTAAAAACAGTGTAAATTCAGAATTAACAATAAACAAAACAAATCAACGTTCTCAGTAATAAAAGACATTCCAAAATATAGCAAATACAATGTAACCCAGGTATACAGCTAATGCAATCCACCATAGATAATGTTCATGAAGTTTTTGTTCAAAGTTTTTCAGTACCACGAGACCAATAGTTAAACCTGCTAAAGCACCCATTAAATGAGCGGTGTATCCGACAGGTGGCGCCATGGATGGCTTCCTGGTGTATCTATCCCATACTGCAAAACCTACGTCAGTACTTGCTGAAAAATATTACATGTATGTAAATTAAAGCTCCCTATGGTGGCATATTTGTGCCAACAGATAACCACATAACCAACTTGTTAATTAAAAAATTAACTGGGTATGGTAACTAGTTAACCACTTAAATAACGTGTGGTTATGTGGTTATCTGTTGGCAAAAACATGCTACCATAGCTCCCAGCTCACGGATGTCATCTAAAATATCAACGTTTCTAAAACTCTCAATATATTAAACACTGGAAACACTAAATACGTATTCTCATAATGACTAATTAAGTAAAAATTGATATAATTATGGTTTATTACATACAATTTCTTAGGCTGATAAGCCCAAAAGAAAACAAGACATTCATATTTACATGTTACTTAACAAACATAAAAGACGTACAATATGAAACATGGGAAAGGTACATGTGTATGGTACCATATTTGAACGATGGACGCACACGTTTCCATGTTTCCACGTGTTGGTGTTATACCAAACCAGCACTAGCTTTTTTAGTTCGTATCGCTCAATGTTCATCCATCGTCCAAAAAACTTGTATGTCATGCAAAAAGTACAATTCAGTTAGTAGTAAAAATTGATATACAACTGTGAAAGATTGTGAAATTTTAGTATATTACAAGCCTACCCCGTCGAAACGGTATACATGACTTTGGTGCGTTTTTTGTGACTTCTGTCGTATATTTCACATAAGTTATTGACCAACTTGCTAAAAATTTTACTATAAAGTTTGAATTTTCTTCATACAGCTACAGAAACTACATGGTCGATAAAATAGAACAATTCAGGCTTGGACGTCACATACAAGGTATTCTACTTCGATATTTTTACTGTTTGCCTTATTTCGATAAAAAGTTAGTTTCGTGGCCATAAGTACAAGTGTAGCTTATGCATCCTTTTTCAAACGATCCAGAATTCATTGCATATTCCAAATGACGAAGTCTTGACTTAAAAGAATAGAATATAATAATCTCCATTTGAGTGGAAACATATATAATCAATAAAAAAGCTCAAGTGAGCTTTTAAACCGACTTCAAACCCAGAGATCAACGATGATTTTGAGTGGAACAATTTAAAGTCACAAAAATAACAATATAGACAAGAATGGAAAGAAATTATGTACAGGCATAAATTTCACTTACCTATTAAAAGAATTGCTGCCAATTTAATAACACCAAACTCCATGTTTGAAAAATTCTGTAAAAGATAATAAAATGTGTATAATAATAGTCTAATTATTCTAATAGCACATCTCTTTGAACATAATTGTCTGAAGAGTAGTATAATTGTTACCTTTCTGATATAAAAGTTTGTTATTGATAGAACACTAAATTAATAAGATTTTTTGGGATGTAATTAAAAAAATGCATGACATTTGCATATCTTTGACAAAAATTATCGAGGAACACAACCGAAGTAACCGAAAGTAGGAGTAAAACAAATTGTTATTGTTTTTTGTGCATAATTAGTATAAACGATGAATTGTATAATGTTCAAAAATCCATACATGAGAAAAGTAACGACGTGAGCTTTGGTTCCACTCCTCCAAACTGATTTGTTGATTTGTAATTTTTTTTGTATCAAGGGAGGTAACGAATGCTAGTGTGAATTTTAGTAACATATAGATTACTTCCCTTTCTTCTATCTGTGTTCATTGGGAGAAGCACGTTTGCAATCCGTCGAGCATTTCAGTGAAGTGCGACGATGTTTAACATAACATTGAGAAATGTTTTAATTCAAGAAGGTTCAATTTGATCACTTATCTAACATGTTAAAATTCATGGGCCCGACCCTGAGCCGAGACTGGATCTCTCGAGCCCGTAGTAAACTCTCACACATCGTCATGGTACAAGATATATTTAAAAAAAAACTGGTAAATAGCGAAGTTGGTACAGCGCCGGGGTTTCGAATCTAGTGTCACGAAGAGGGTACAGGTTCGAATCCCACGCGGGGCGATTATACCCTTCCATGGATATTTGACAATAATGTAAATTTTCTTCTATTTATAAGATATTTGGAAAAATGGTCGTCCTTTTGGAATGGAACTGGTTATAGACAACGGTCAAGCAAGTAAAGCTAGGTTAGGTGCGCTGGCTACCTTAATATTAAAAACTTAATCGTGTTGACACGGCGTTAAACTGTGTGAAACCTTTTTGTACTTGGATGTTTCACACACAAGTACAAAAACAACAAAAACCAATAAAATTGAAGACAAGAGAGTACATACGCCGTATTGTACTTATGTTACACACTTAAATAAGAAAAGATACATACAAGAACTATATTAGCTAGATGTCCTGCCAGTAAAGCATATACCCCTCCAGAAGCACCCACTAATACTGCATTTATATCAAATATAGATGTACCTAATGACCCTGAAATACAAGTTGATGTTTGCACATTGTTATCTTAGATGTCTTAACTTGGTCTGAACTAGATAAAGTAAAGTTCCAGTATTCGGGCCATCAGTTGTGATGGTCCTAATAGCGGAGTAGTTTGTTTTTATATAGGGACCGTACACTTCTCATATTAAGCATTTTGGACCTAAAACTCGTTAGAAACCCTATGGTTTTAATATAACTAGTCTATAATATAGTCTAAATGTATAGACCCATATCTTCTTAAGAAAAACATTTGGAATTTAAGATTTCCCAATAATCGCATTTATGCAACTTGAAAGACACCTTTGTAATGACATAAAATGCGATTTTTAACAAATCGTAAGTTCCAAATTACAAAGGAGTCTTTTGAGAAAAGATTTATTGTATGTATAAGTGGTACAAAGTGAAATTAGCGTACTATTTATATTTCAAAGACATATAACCTGAATATGCAGAATAGTGGGGGGGTCAAATAATTTCTATGATACAATATAATATCGAGGGGTTATTGCCAGAACATGCTATATACCATTTTTTCCAATTTTCACTTTTTTACATTTGCTGAAAGTGCATTTCAATCCGCATATTTTGCACTAATTCACAAGATCATATCTTAATTACAACTAACATTATGTAATAAAAACCAAACCAGCTATCTTTCTAACCTTGTAATACCTATATGCCAAATCAGACTATATGTACATAGCTGGTAACTTTTAACATTGAAACAACAATCAATGGAACCAGAACATTCTATAACAAGATAGCTCATTTTGGCATGAAGGGTATTAACATTAAATGATACTTTTGAAAATGCCAAAACGTGCTATCGTCAGATAGGTGGTTTTGTTTGGCAGAAAAGAACAAATTTTAGAAACATTTGTTAATGCTAAAACAAGCTATATTGATATAGCTGCCACACTTATACTCTACAGCAGTAATTTAATCAGCTAAAACCATCTACATTGGGATAGAGCTTTTTGGCAGAAACACATCTTTAACTTAATGTTATGTTTTGGTGCTCTAAACCAGTTATGTAAAGATATGTCAGTTTGACCTAGTGGTCAGTTTGCTTTGTTTTGATAAATAGGAAGTGATAAGAAGCTATTATAAATAACAATAATGTTTAATTGTAAACAAAATGTTTTCCAGGCATTAAACATTATTATACTGATTATGCTATAATTTTGGGAAGACCTTTACAAAATGATTTTGGTTTAAAAAACTCAATGAAGCTGTTAAATATTAACAACAAAAGTTGTGTAGGGTTGCATAATTTCATTTTTGAAGATTTCTTAGTTTTCATATACTTAAATGATTTTTTTTGTAAAGGTATAACAGGACTCCTCATGGCATGAACTTAAATGTTTTCCAGGCATTAAACATTATTATACTGATTATGCTATAATTTTGGGAAGACCTTTACAAAATGATTTTTGTTTAAAAAAACTTAATGATGCTGATTTTTTTTTGTAAAGGTATAACAGGACTCCTTCGTGGCATGAACATATTAGAGTGTATATCTTTAAAATTAAACAAAATCCAAATAATATTTTTTTGTATATACTCGTAAACAATTATATAGAAAGAAAAGTTAAGTTTTTATCTGGGATTTTACTTTAAACAACTAGTCAATTTTGTAACTTATGAGGCCTGATAACTTAATTTCTGTTGGATAATAGCACCCATACTATTTGTATTTAAGATGAATTAAGAATGAAATGATTGGTCTTAAAATAATCACGGAAATACATGAAAATTAACCTGCGGTCCAAAGTCATCAGATCATTAAAATTGTTTAATACCGTATAGAGAAATGACGAATAAGCAAGGAACACCAGTTAATGTTCTGAGAGCTACTTCACTGATGATTAAAAGCATTAACGTATAAATCACTTTACATGGTACGGATTACTGAATGGAAACATGTATCCACAGATTGATATAATGAAATAAAATTCATAACATTCTGTACATCAACACGAAAAGGCAAATATTTAACAAAAGAAACGAACATAATGGTAAGCACATTATTCTATGGTAACAAAATGTGTTGACAGGCAATGATTGGATGACATATTTAAATCAGATAGTCAGATGATGAAGATATCGCACTCAAAGAGAACATTTGTTCACCAAATACTGGAAATTTATTAAACTTAATTAGCCATATATATCATAAATGGAAATAGCAACAAACTAAAGACAATAAAATACAAAAAATAAGAAAAACTGTAGGCTACAAATTATCTCAAAGACATTTTCAAAATAAATGCAACTGTGTACAGTTTGAGTATAGAAATGGCAAGTTGTTTTATGAGGTCATATATAGATGGGAAAGGGTCAGAAATTATTCTCCAGTCACTATTGGTGGGATTAATGTTTTTATTCAGATAACTGTGGTGAATGACAAAGGAATAAAAACATATGTTTGCCGCACCAAACTCTCTTTTGTATATCCTTTTAAAGCACATATATAGGAATTTCAATTATAGTATTCCAATTATATGAAAGTATTTATACAGACATTATGAAGGTACATTTTGTGAACATTATAATTATCAACAAATATTATTTCACCCCAGCTTCATTTTGTGTTACATATGGTTTGGTGAAAAAGTCATACTATCCCTTTAAAGTATGTCATGTTTCATTTCAGTAAGATTCTGTTAAAGTTTAGAAACAAGCTTCACGCGAGCTGTATTCAAAATGATTTTAACAATTTAACCTTGTGCTTGCTTCTAAAGGTTTGCATTTGATGAAGACATTCTCTTGGTCAAGTCAAATACAAATAAAAACAAGTCAACAATGACAAATGCTAAACAAGTTACTAAGTTTTCTGCTGATCTTTACATTTTGACAGAAAGGACCTTTGCAAAGAAATAACCAGCTAAATTATTTCAGTATAATGTACATTTACCTTCAAACAGTGTTATAAAGGTAGTTTGCTGGTGTTAAAAACACAAGAAAACTTAAGAAAATGTTAAGAAATTTACATATTGAGACTTGAAAAACCTTCTCAATAGCTATGAGTCACAATATCTCGTACATGTATTAGATTTTGAGAAAAGACTGTCTAAGTACTTGGGTATTTGACTGGATGTGCCTTACAAGAATGCAATATAGCACTATTTAGCATCTTATTGACTCTAAACTATTGTTTAAGTACGCCTCATTGTCAAGCCATAAACAGCTATAAGCTTGTGTCATGTTCTGGTCCCATTTATTTGCTATATTCTGCATCAAGTGTCTCTGCCAATACAACCTATCAATATGTAGAATGATTTGGCACAATTCATGTCATTCCAATATAATTTTAAATGCATGCTATCTTTTCATAGCATGTTTTGGTACAATAAGTTTTAAACAGAAATTAAAAATTTCATTCAACCAAAACCAGCTGTGCGATTATAGCATGTTTTGGCATGAATGTATTACATATTTAGGAGCGTATTTTCAGAGCCAGAACAATTTTAGCTATTTGTGACTATGTTAATAAAGATAATGTTAAAAAACATATATCATATTGTCAATGACATGAATATGAATTACTCCACTGCATTAAATTTTCAAAATATCATTTTTTTATCATTTGAAACAGAAAAATGTTCCTCCTGAAAAATTTCAAAATATGGACATAGCAGGTTCTGGCAGTAACCCCTCGATATAGTTAATATAAGGAGCAGTGGTCCAGTGGTAGGACCAGTAGGAAGTCCTGGGTTCGATCCCCACAAGGGGCACTGCTAATTTTCATGACCAAGAAATTAACCTACAGTTGTTTTATTCCACCCAGGTGTAAATGGGTACTGTGAGGGATCGCCTTCCTGAAGGTGAAGTCAGCTGAACAAGTACATGTGTATATTGAAGCAGACCTAAAACCACACTTTAACTTTAAAATGTACTAACCTGCTAGAACACCAGCGAAATATATAATAGAAATTCTACATGACCCATGAATCATTTCTAATGGTATACCAACAACAATCTGTATGAGCATGTTAAAAAATAAATGTACCCAGCTGAAAATATACATCATCATCATTATTGTATAACATCATTTGTGATCTTCAGGGCGGATCCAGGATTTTTTTTCTAGGGGGTTCAAACTTTGTCTAGGGGGTCTAAACTTTGCGAGCACGAGAAAATTGCTTCTTGCAACTTAAAAAATGGCTTACATTAAAATATACTCATGGACGGGTACATTTTGGAAATTTCAGGTGGGGGCGGACCCCCTGACACCCCGCTGGATCCGCCTATGATCTTGATTAACATAGATTGAAATAAAATAATATTTCAGAATTTAAATTACATATATATTGAATTCAAATCAGCAGAGTTAATGTATGCGCCACTGACAGATATGTAAAATTGGCCAAAAAATATCATAACATTACCAATCTGATTAAAACCCGATCTAAAATTTACCGCTCGCCTACTTGCTAATTTAGATCTGGCCTTTTTCAAACGAAGGTCACGTTCAGGTGACCTTTTCTCATCATAATATTCATGACGAAATTGTTATGATACGTAACTTGTTTACATTGTCTACGTCACGCAATTTGAAATGAGCCGCCCAATTGCAGACTGTGAAAAATACCGCTGTTAAATTAGCTGGCAAACTTTGGTCTAAAATTAGAAATTACGAAATCAAAATGTTATTAATAGTGTTTCGTCTAGATCAAAGCTACGCATTGATTGGTCGACACAAAGTTCATCTCGACGTGGCCTTCTACGGAGACAGTAGAGATCCTGTACGACAATGCCCTACAGGATATCTGTTTACGGAGATTGATAACATTACATAATATCACATATAATTTTATTTATCTCTCAGTAACTCATACATTAACACCGCTGATTTAAATACTCACTACAGTACTTCCGTACTCGATACTTACATGTAAGCAATACTGTTGGTATTAATTACCGTTGCTTTTTTTAATTCGCCCTTTGTGTCGAAGAAACTTACAATGTCATAACTAACGAACTTGAGACGTCATTGCTGTTGAAATTGAATTGTTTCAAGCCATATGCATAGTTTTCTTTTTTCTTTTGTTTTCGAACTAATCCGTCTCAAATCCAAAATTATTTTGTCAATTCAACTTTTCTTTAAGTAAACACGTTACATAGAAATGTATTTTAAAATTTGTAAGCACAGGCAGATTTTAGAGTTTTAAAACATATTTATCACTAATTTACCAACCTTGTTTTAAAACATAAAATAAAATATTTACAAATATCTGCAAATATGAAACCAGAATAAACAAAATAATTTATAGAAATCAATATTTATGTTGTTATAAAATAATACAAAAAAACATCTTATGTTGTGCAATTGTTAAATCTTGTTTTATTGTAAACTTAAGAAATCAATCTTGCACTGGAAACCAAATTTAACATTAGGAGATTACAAATTGTATGTAAAATATCATACTTTATGAGTTAAACCACCAGACAAACTGATACATTAAACAAATGTAATCAATTCTGCGAGAAATTAAAAACTTTTATTGTATGAGAAATAAGACATAGTTGATTAATCCCAGACAAATTTAGACTTAGATACAGAACGTTAAATCAAAATGTCAATATTTGTATGAATGTTATTTTTCAATACGTTTGCAGCAGAAACATAACATTATAATTTCGATATTGTTACATATGAAACACCATAGTTTTATATGAACTAAATAAAAAGTAGGACTGACATGATACGCCAGAAGCGTATCGCGGTATATTGCTATGCGCTAGAACCGTATGGCGATACGTACCACGATATATTGCTTTGCAAACCAAAGACACGTCTGCATAATACTTCTGTCTTTATGAACTTATTCAATTGTTCAGTACTGAAGTTTTTTCAGGATTTTGTAGGGAAAGTGCCTGTAGCAGACTGGAGAAATACTGGGCGTTTTTAGAGTTATGAATGGGAACATTCTGAACGTGCCCAGGTCGGTTAAATTCTTTGAACTTAAGCTTTATTCGAATTAACCATGGAAAACTGACATATCGCTACTTTCATTTTGGCGAAGGGAAGAATTTTCAATGCAAATAAAAATATCGCTTAATACCGGTACGTTAAACTCGTACCGCGATACGTATTGCCAATGCTGCATATTGCAATATACCGGTATATCGTGACAGACCAAGCTGATTAAAACCTGATCTAAAATTTTCCGCTCGCCTATTCGCTAATTTAGATCTGGCCTTTTTCAAACGAAGGTCACGTTCACGTGACCTTTTCTCATCATAATATTCATGACGAAATTGTTATAATACGTAACTTGTTTACACCGTCTACGTCACGCAATTTGAAATGAGCCGTCCAATCGCAGACTGTGAATAATACCGCTGTTAAATTAGCCTGCAAACCTTGGTCTAAAATTAGAAATTACGAAATCAAAATGTTATTAGTAGTGTTTCGTCTAGATGAAAGCTACGCATTGATTGGTCGACACAAAGTTCATCTTCACGTGACCTTCCACGGAGACAGTAGAGATCCTGTACGGCAATGCTCTGCAGGATATCTGTTTACGGAGATTGGTGACAACCCTAATGAAAATATAATCTTTTTAAGTAAATCATTGAAGTTTTTAGTGCTATTATAATACTAGTATTATATGTATGAAAGAAAAAATGTTCGCTAGATAAAAGAATCGTAGTTTTAGCCATCTTTTGCATGCTCTGTATTTTGTAACTTAAAATTTAAAAAAGAATCATGCCTTTCAAACTTCAGATTTTCATATTTTTAACATAATAGACCTTGAGCCAGTATATGACATTGCTCCCCCCCCAGGGGGAATTTTCAAGGGTATGATTTTCTTAACCCATATGGTGGTAGGCATTCACTGATGAAAGTTTGCAAAGTTCTGTTGGGGCTTTACAGAGTTATGGGACTTTGAAATATCACCCATTCTCATTTTCTGGTCAAATCCATAACAGACCTTGAGCCAGTATATACCCACGCGGGGAATTTTCATGGGTAGGATTTTCTTAACCCATAAAGTTGTAGGCATTCACTGATTAAAGTTTACAAAGATCTGTTGGGGCTTTACAGAGTTATGGGACTTTGAAATATCGCCCATTCTCATTTTCCGGTCAAATTCATCATATCTTTGAGCCAGTATATGACATTGCTCCCGCATGGGGAATTTTTAAGGATATGATTTTCTTAACCAATGTAGTGGTAGGCATTCACTGATAAAAGTTAAAAAAGTTCTGTTGGGGCAATACAGAGTTATGGGACTTTGAATTATGGCTCATTCTCATTTTCCAGTCAAATCCATGATAGACCATGAGCCAGTATATGACATTGCTCCCCACATGGGGAATTTTTAAGGTTATGATTTTTTTAACCCATATAATGCTAGGCATTCACTGATGTAAGTTTACAAAGTTGTGCTGGGGCTTTACAGAGTTATGGGACTTTGGAATATCGCCCATTCTCATTTCTGGTCAAATCTTTAATAGACCTTGAGCCAGTATATAACATTGCTCCCCACATGGAGAATTTTCAAATGTATGATTTGCTTAACCCATTACGTGGTAGTCATTCATTGGTAAAAGTTTATAAAGTTCTGTTTAGGCCTTACAGAGTTATGTGACTTTGAATTATCGCCCATTCTCATTTTTGGTTTAAACCATAAGTGCTTTTAAAGCAAGTTTAAGACATTGCTCCTTCCTGGGAATAATTATCTATGGTATATTTTTTAAACCCACATGAAAGTAACAGTTCATTGATAAAAACTTTGCAAAGTTCTGTTGGGGCTTTACAGATTTATGGGACTTTGAAATATCGCTCATTCTCATTTTCCGGTAAAACCATAAGTGCTTTTAAAGCCAGTATATGACACCGCTCCTCCTGGAAGTAATTATCTATGGTATGATTATTTAACCCACAAGGTAGATGCAATTCACTTATAAAAGTTTGCAAAGTTTTGTAGGGGCTTTACAGAGTTCTGGGACTTTGAACTTCATGACCCCCTATGGCCATTTTCTTTGCCAAAATGTTCTTATTACTGTCCTCCGGTATTCTATTTAGACACATCTTAATTACGAAGCCATTTTGTTTTTGACAACGATTTGGATTTTGGGTTACCCTGTAACGTCATTCCTGTGCATTTCCTATGCTAAGCAGTGTGGTGATTTCTTAACACCAATATGTGAGGAGGCAGGGATGTTGAGGGACTCTTTTCATACCTCTTTTCAACACAAAAATGGTGCTTTTTCCTATTACGTTCTTAGTTTTGTTTTGAACATGCTATTTTTTCTAAAACAATAAATAAAAAAGACAGATTGGCGTTCCTTATTTCTTGCTATTTCTGAGAGTCACTTGACAGGTAGAGTACTTTCGTGTTGGCAAGACTAAAAATAGAAACAAATCAAGTGCATCGTTTCTCTGTTCTCTTATGTCAGCCATATAAGAAATCTCCACTTTACATATTTTTATTTCTTGATTTTAATGATAACTTTCAGTTATCAATAAAAGTTTTACAAGATGGACAAATGAATAAAGTATTTACGGGAAGGGTCATTCGTTAGTCAGACTAAATAAATTTTACACCTATTTGAATAAAAGCACCTATTTTTTATGGTAACGTATGTTTCTATACGGACCACGCTAATAAAACTTTATTTTTTCTTCTTTATTTGTATGTTTGTCTATGATTTTAGCACTTTAGGAAGGCAAATGGTTGATACTGGAAATACATTTACCACAAAATGATAAATTCAGGACGCCCCTTCCCTCAAATATGACTTAAATTTTAGATCAACTTAAGGAAAATTACAGAAATACATTTATAAACCTTGAAACAATGACTTTCAAACTTGGAAAAATCGAAAAAAACTTAAGTACCATAGCCGTGAACAGTCAAAATCAATGAATACATTTTAAAAGTTTATATACTTAACTCACCGAAAAGTTCATAATTATGAATGCCTAAAGAAAGAAATAGGTAGTAACGTATGTTACAACAACACTGTTTAAACTATCACATTCCAATTTTATCTGTCACACCCAGTACAACAGTTTAAATAATTTAATGGTAGCACAAACTATTTTCTATGCACTATGTCATATCTAAATACTGTTAATTACATCAATAAGGATTACCTTGAAAATTAAGGGAAACATGTTAAAATTAAGAGTTTAAAAGGTTACAAATTAGTCTCAGAAATACAGATCAATTGTGTTCAAAGTTCATGTAGTAATCACTTTGAAGCAAAAAATCAAAACGTTCACCTATATTATTCCATTAGGTATTGGCATACTTATTTCTTATAAAAAGTCATTTGTCACCCAAAATTACATCCTCAAGGGTTTGCCATTAGATAAGAGATCGGCGTTGTTGCATGAACGATGTGTTTGCTTTCTTATCATTATCAATTTGTTGTACCATGCTTATGTACCATGTTCCCTTAAATATTTCTGAAACAAAATCTTCCGCGATGTATTTAAGTTCATCTACGACAAAATAATAAATTCGGACATAAATTGTGCTGTTTTTTGTTGTAAGGAATTACAACAACCTGTAGTTACGTGTGTTTATAAAAGTCCAACTACATTATTTTGCTGCTGTTAAATTCAACCGACATTTTGTGTTCCTTTACACTAAAGACATGGTATAAAAGAAACATTCAGAACTTAAACGTTTCAAGTTTCCAAAAAAGCGAAACATTTGGAAACAAGCTAACAAACAAGCATCAACTATGATACATTTCATATGAAACATACCTAACCAAACGTAACGTATGTTACAATTCATAAAACCATGTTTTATTGAATAAGAAGCGAAGAAAGGACGCTTTGGTTACATTTGAGATTTGGTTACATCTAGTAAGAATTGAAGTAACAAATGAATTGCAAAAATATCGATTTGAGTATTGCTATGAAGGATTCTATGCTTATATTGCATGAAATGGTTAAAAAATCTTCATAGTTTAATTTAACAAAGCCATTGAGATGCACACAGTTTCATGTTCATCTTCTGGTTGAAGATGTCACTTTTTTTCAATGAGATAATAACGACTTCATTCATTGTGGATAACATTTTTGGTGTAAACCAATTTTCAATATGTTATCGTTTAACCCTTCTCCGCACTGTAAGATCGGTATATCATTTTAACGGTAACGTATGTTACATCACGTATGTTATATTTGATACTTTAGACAGCATTATCTCTAGACGATCCTGAGGAATGGCAAAAGTAGTAATCATAAATGAAGAGTTCATTAGAGAGACTAATTAGTAAACGTGAAGTCAACTAAGATATTGCACATTAGTTGAAAAACCATGGTCATGTATGTTTCATGTTTAAATGTCTACCCGAAAATTTTGCTAAAGTTTGAAATTTAATGAAATGTCATTGAATACTTAATGACAATCGTTTTTATTTCATATATATTCATATCTGATCTTATGTTTTAAAATATTTTACAAGTATGATATCTTTTCTAATTTGAAAAAAAATGAATTTTTTATGGTTATGTATGTTTCAACACTCTTGGCGACAAAGTTTAAGAGCTGAGTGTAAGTTAATATTTCTGAGGAACAAGATAAAAATCGTATTCTTACATACAACAACATTGTATATCTTAAAAAGCAAGTGTATTATGACTACTTTATGTGGCTATGTTCCATAGTCTGCACGCAAAGGCACAGTAACGTATCTTACATTTTAAGGTACTTATGAGCTCAGTATCAACAACAATTTCCTTTATAAAACACAAAAGACACATTTTCTTCTTAATTGACAAACAATATCAAGAGAACTTGGTGTTGCAAACACGATTTAATGGTTTTTGCAAAAATAAATCGATAAAAATAGAACAAAAATTGCTATATACCTATACAATTAAAAGTTGATTTTCTCAGCAATGCCCCACTGGAAACTTGCAAACTTTGTACTGTTGGACTCAGGACAGATAGGGGAATAAAAAGATATGGGTCTTGAAAATTCCCCCTGGGGGGGGGGGAGCAAAAGTGTATCTGGCTCACGGCCTATAATGCTAAGTTTGGGTGTCTTTTAAATTAAAAAAGGATCTTATTCCGACTGTTTCAAAGCTATCTTTATCCCATGCCGCAGTTCGTGGAAACAAGATTAATAATAATCTCTTATTAAATGTGTTTTTTTTCTAGAAGTAGAGCAGTAGCAAACTAGGACTCAGGGGCGGATCCAGCATTATTTATAGGGGTTCCGAACATTTTCTAGGGTGGTTCAAACTTTCGAACCACAGCCACATTATACACATTTTGCAGAATAATGCATTATATTAATAATTAAAACTACATAACCATTAAATCTATGTTAAGCACCGAGCAAAATTGCTTCATGCTACTTAAAAATGACTTACAGTCAAGAAATACACTAATGAACAGGTATATTTTGGAAATTCCAGGGGGGTATCCGGACCCCTAACCCCCGCTTGATCCGCCTATGGGATGCGAATCAGAAACGACATTAAGTGTTTGGTATGACGAAACACGTTTAGCATTAAACAGCAGCTCTTCATACCATGCCTCAATCTAAAACTACATACATACGAAACACAGGCTTCGGGCAGCGCTCAATAAACCCCTACATTGTGTAACTGTAGACTGAAAGACATTGAATAATAACTTACCCAGCATGTACAAACATATACAAGACAAAACGCCATATTTCTATTCTTTTGTCTGGACGATATATAAATATACTAGTAAGTGGTAATGGTCCATTTATGGTGACACGTCCATTTTCCATGGCATAGTACATGAAACAACCAATCTGAAAATAATTCAAATCTTCATGTCTTTGTATATATGTTATTTTATTTATATTTATTTTGTGTTCAATTGTATTGATGTGAATGTGTTTTTCATTAAATACAATTAAGTTATGTTTTGTAATGTAATGTAATGTAATGTAATGTAATGTAATGTAATGTAATGTAATGTAATGTAATGTAATGTAATGTAATGTAATGTAATGTAATGTAATGTAATGTAATGTAATGTAATGTAATGTAATGTAATGTAATGTAATGTAATGTAATGTAATGTAATGTAATGTAATGTAATGTAATGCAATGTAATGTAATGCAATGCAATGCAATGCAATGCAATGCAATGTAATGTAATGTAATGCAATGCAATGCTATGCTATGCTATGCTATGCAATGCTATGCTATGCTATGCTATTCTTTGCAATGCTATGCAATGCTATGCTATGCTATGCTATGCTATGCTATGCTATGCTATGCAATGCTATGCTATGCTGTGCTACGCTATGCTATTCTTTGCAACGCTATGCAATGCTATGCTATGCTATGCTATGCTACGCTACGCTACGCTACGCTACGCTACGCTACGCTATGCTATGCTATGCTATGCTATGCTATGCTATGCTATGCTATGCTATGCTATGCTATGCTATGTTATGCTATGTTATGTTATGTTATGTTATGTTATGTTATGTTATGTTATGTTATGTTATACAGGAAAGTTCTACTATAACAACTATATCAATCGATGACCTTAATGACAGAAGAGGTTTTATATGGGGAACTTTTTTTTATCAAATTGACAAGCTTAGAAATAGCAAGAAATTGCATAGTTTTGCAATAACTTAAGTGGTCTTCGCAGCGGAATTTACAAGTATATAAACATCAGTAAAATATTATGTATATAGATTGGCACAATATGATAAATAAGTAATATATTTGCAATTAAAGTTATGGCAATAGGAAATCAAAAGATGTTGTTGTTCAGAGAATTAGTTCAGTTGAGGACCGCTCTGCAGATGTTAAACTGTATATGGTAATTTACGCCTTCTTTAACGAATGTTTCAGTCATGTCGCGGGCTCAGCTGTGCTTTCCACTGCCCCTGGTATCCAGACACAAGCGGTAACTCAGTTCCGTAAGCACATACTCTTGCCAGAGTCTGAAACTATACCACTTGATACAGACGTAGGTGAGAGAATGGCAATAGAAATTAATATGCCCAAACTCCATAAAAGTAGTAGAGTACCGCAACTCCGACCAAAAATAGGATAGAACCCGCAACATTTTGATTCTTAATCAGACGCGTTTGGAACTGAGCTAAGCAGAAAAGAAACAATAGGAACTGAGCTAAGCAGAAAAGTAGAAAAGAAACAATAGGAAATGAACTAAGCAGAAAAGAAACAATAGGAACTGATCTAAGCAGAAAAGAAACAATAGGAACTGAGCTAAGCAGAAAAGCAGAAAAGAAACAATAGGAAATGAGCTAAGCAGAAAAGAAACAATAGGAACTGAGCTAAGCAGAAAAGAAACAATAGGAACTGAGCTAAGCAGAAAAGAAACAATAGGAACTGAGCTAAGCAGAAAAGAAACAATAGGAACTGAGCTAAGCAGAAAAGAAACAATAGGAACTGAGCTAAGCAGAAAAGAAACAATAGGAACTGGGCTAAGCAGAAAAGAAACAATAGGAACTGAGCTAAGCAGAAAAGAAACAATAGGAACTGGGCTAAGCAGAAAAGAAACAAAAGGAACTGGACTAAGCAGAAAAGAAACAATAGGAACTGAACTAAGCAGAAAAGAAACAATTAGTTTGGTGACCGTGATAACAGCTTTGAGAATGCTCAAATTTCGTTACTATAATTAGTACCGGCATGTATATTTTTTACAATAATGTCTTTAGAAAAACAAACCCAGAGAAGCATGAAGAAATCATAATAAGCGTCAATTTTGGAATAAAATAACTCTAACCCTATTTTATTTTTTCCATCGTGGCTATGCAACTATTGAAAATATGATTTATGAGCTCACTCGGTGAAATACAAATTTATCTAACATCAAAGTCGACGAAAAGATAGACGGAATTTATTCAATAAATAAGAATAATACACATCACAATACTGTTTAAAACATTAAAGGCACAAGGTATAAATAAGCAAAATAGAAATAATGAGTTCAATTATTAAACTAGAACAAATTTTCATCTTTAAATGAGAGCACAAAAAAGAAAAGTTAATTTTCTTGTTTCCATGGTGAAAATCATGTACAAAATGTTTATGATATGATAAAACTCGACCGTTCCCATAGATTCTGTATTGAGCATATGCAATCTTTAAAACACATCAACTAACTTTGCTGTATTCGCATTAGGTGTTGTCTCCATAGAAACAATAATTGAACATCAAAAATTACAATTTCTGGGCCAACTATGTCGGTTATCGAACGGTTACATGGCTAAAGAAATATTTAATAAAATACTTATTCATTTCTTCAATTATGACAATCAATGTGACGGATTTGTGCCTGATGTATTTAGGATTTTGCAGAAACATAATCTGGTAGACGTTTTGAACACATATGTTTTAAGTGGAATATTTCCATCGAAATACGAATGGAAACGTATATTGTGTGATAAAGTGATTAAAACTGATCGTGCACATACTTACAATGATATTTGCACAAATAATACATTCATTACATCAAATGTGAACCCAAACTCACATTGTGATCTATGGTCAGTATTAGTGGCTAATCCGACACAATTAAACATCTGTAAAAAACTCTTAAAAACGGTAGCTTTACTTGTTTCAAGGAAGTTTCACTTAGTGTGTCACAAATGTAACGTAACAGTAGAAAATATAGTGACACATCAAATTCTTTTTTGCCAAGCAAACCGTGAACACATGGAACGATTGTGGCATTTGCTCATCGATACATTTGTGACCCTTAAATATGCGGAGCTAATAAAAATTCCGCCCAATGAGCAATGTGAGCAATTGTTACAAATTGCGTGTTCAACCAGCAGATGCTCATTTTAGTACTTTGAATTTGTACATACATGTATCATAATGAAACTATTGTAATAGTCTTTTGTCTTATACTATGTAAATATGTTTGTAATATTTTAATTTTGTTATGTAGCTCTCCAATATTGGAGGAAATAAAGTTATATATATACGAGTAGACTTACTTCTATGAATGTAATAATAGGCACAAACAATGGTGGAGGACAACATGTATAATTGTCAGCATAATATTCTCTGTCCATATCATCTGTAAGATATTCTTTAGCTATTCTTTTAACCATGATTTTAAATATTGTATTGGTTGGTACCAGTTCTTGGTCAGGGTTATATGGATACTGATAATGATCAATGGGTACCAGAGGACGACGACCAACACTTTCAACAGCAAGTCTAAAACTTGAACTACGTCTGTTACTCATCTGAAACGATATGTTTATGTAAATAATTATCTGTAAATATTTGAACTCGAATTCGAATAAGACTCGAATAAGATTCGTGACAAAAAATCGAGTTAACCGATTGTTCGACCCGTTTCCAGATATTTGTTTCTTATTTTGTTCCAATTCCGACCGATTGCTTGATACGACATGTAGAAAATCCAAAAGCAAATAAAAGTTGAAAAGCTCGCATGATTTATTTGGTTACAAAGGTGTTTATCAGTGCGTTTAACATGTTTAAACACGTTTTAGTTGAGTATTCGCATTATGTCATACAAAATTTGTGTACAGTAAATAAAACGTTCAATATTACAAAACAAACGGAATGCTCAGTTCGGGGTATAATATAAGTAAATAAGCGATTTCATTTACACTGGAAATTTCCTCATTGTAAATCATGCCTTAAAATTACAAGCAATAACTTTTTAAAGCGTGAACTATATTAGATACAAACATGAATATTTCATAACTATGTTCGTTTGCCATAAAATTGCTGACAGGCAAAAGTTATTCAGAAACTCTTGAAAGCAACAGCTAATAAAGTCTCAGAATGATTAGATTTTTTTTATATTTTTTTTCAGACAAATAAACTGGGCGAGTAAATCAATCTTCTAACACGCAACGGTAATTAAAAACAGTACTTTTAAGTTGTTTTTGTTTTTCAGAAACAACAAATAGATATCTAGATGTAACGATTTTGTTTTATTGTTTGTTTTTATTGGGTTTAACGCCGTAGCAACACATTGCATAGGTCATATAACGGCGGTCAGTCAACCTACTCACAGTTCCTGGTAAGGCTAAATCTCTGGATTAAGCTGTAAAACAATTACAAAGCGCATACCTTCGTCAGTGACTGACAACTGCTCTACATATTTAGATTCATTGGTAGCAGGGGGAATGGCCATAAAATATTTTCATGACCAAGCTTCACGAAAGTATGCCACGCCCGGGAATCGAATCCACGACCCGTCGATAAGTTGTGTTCAAAGTTAAGCATTAAAATACAGTGAAGTCATTTTTTTAAATATCCCAAAATACTCATAATATCTTACTCTTGAATATATTCTAATTCAATAACAATATCCTTTGCTAGCTGATTCTATAAAATGCATTTTCTACACGTTCTACAATTTTTCTAAGTATACACCTAAATATTTTGTAATACCTGGGTTGATACGTAAGCTATTGATATAAAATTTGTAGAAAATGTTCATCAAATAGTATTTTATTTATTAACAAAATCGAAGAATAAATTGAAAACTAATTGACTTCTTATAAGCAGTAACAATATTGGCACCAACTAAGTACAAATTCACATAAATAATGCGTATGGCCACCTTCAGCTCGTATAACTGCAAGACACCTTGCTCGTATTGAGATTATCTAGCTCTGAATGATATCCTGGGGTATCACAGCCTATTATTGTCGTCATACGACGTATTCTCTGCCTTGGCAGGTCTTAAACACTTCCAGTTTGCTCAAACGTAAAAAGTTTCATCACAGTCAAAGGGTAACGCTTGAAAGTACGGGCAACCTGAAAAAATGATTTTACTTTGTCACGATTGTTGGAGGTTTCTGCATTGCAGCTATGCCTAGAGTGTCGCATTGATGAATATGATGCGAGCAAGACATTAGTTAGCAATTCAATTCAATTTACCTCTCTTACTGATGAGACTGAAGTCGGTGACTACACGGTGGATATTGACGTATTTAGTGTCACATGAAAGATATAGTATCCCATAGTTTACTCACGAAATTTCTTTTAAATATTTTAACAAGTGTTGAAAATATCTGCAGGGGAAATATGTATACTTAGAAAAGTTGTTAAGTGTAAAAAGCGACAATAATTCTAGTCGCTGAAACCCATGTAGTACAAAAACTAAACTGAGGATTATTCTTATAAAATACCAGTATCATACCGCGGGAATTTTTACCGCGGTTACATCCCAGCTCTTTTTTTGGGGCGCCCTTTGCAATTCAAACTTCGCATTTTGGAACTTAAAGCCACTGCAAGTTGATCATATATTCTATGGATTTGCTCGCACCCTTATTTCGAGGGTTTTTACAAAAAATTATGTTTATTTCCTCGCTCGCTCATAAAAATTTGGTCAAACCGCTATATAAAGCAACTGTATTAAGATTTGTTTTGGCCTTGTTTTGGCCTAAAAGATGTAAAAAATAGCGGCATTACTGTAGACTTTGCATATTTTTCTTCCGTATATTAAAAATGGTGCATATAAAAGGTAATGCGGTACTTACAAAATTTATTAAGACTTAAAACTCCTAGCTCAAACTCCAGTTATAATACATGTAACACGCGAATTTTACATTAAAACTAAACTAAACTACTTAATGACACATTAGCTATGTGATTTGAAAAATGAGATGGACGTTACGTTTGGATGATGGCATTGAAATTGTAGTAACCGGAAAAAGCATAAATATCAATTCAAATACAGAATTTCGTCGATGAAATATTAATTAACGCATTGGAAAGTGTATTATTTTTGTTTTGTATCAGGCATCGTCCAACTTTTTTGTTGAAACCGATAAAACTTCGATAAATTAATTTTTGATATTACCCATGGGAGCGAAATCAATAAATTTCTGTATTTAAGGATAAAAGACCAAAACTAGTCACTCAAGTTAGCCAACTAGTTTGTTTTATATCATTAATAATGAACAGATCAGTTGGTTGAATTTATAATGAACCATCGGTTTATTTAGCTTGTATATTGAACACGTGGTTCTTTCAGGCTTTATATATCATATGAACATCATACTATTTGAATATGGAATCTATCATTTAACATGAACTCTTTTGTTTGACAATAAAACGTATACAATGTAGCTAGCACATTAGTTTTATTACCTTTACTAGATTTTTACACAAAATATCAATGTTATCACCATTTTAAATAATTCAGTTATTAAAGGTACTCATTCACAGATTTCAACTTGAATATCAACTTTTTCTAAAACTATATAAATTGTATAGAAATATTTTTGGAAGCAAGAAAGTAGTGTTCTGATAATGACAAATTGTGCAAATTGACATACAACTACAAATGATGGTGTTTCATATAGTAAACATTTACCCCGTATGTCACGGTATAGACAATTTTAGTGCATTTGTGTGACTTTTATCGTATATTTCTTGCAATTTATGGGTCAGTTTGTCTTAAGATAATAAGAGTAACTTTTTACTAAATTTCAGACACCAAATGGTGAACTAGTACCTTTAATTCACAGATTTCCAGAACATCTATTTACACTTCGAAACTCGACACCAAATTTAGTTCACTCGGATCATGAACAAAATATACTATAGTCTCAATTGTGTCACACAATAGGAATTATTAGTTTAGTGTTAATTTTAGTATTATGAAGCATGGTTCAAAACTTTAGTTCCGAAATATTTATGTTTTAAATAATCTTATTTTTGTATGTCTAATTGTGTTCCGAATGTATTAAGCCACTATACTACCTTTGCCGAAATATATGTATCAAGAAATCTATTAATGTAAGGTCCAAGTTTACGGGAATGATTAGGACATGCTGTAACTGTAGTTGAGTGAAAACTGCTTCGAAAAAACTGACATTTTGAAAATTTCTCAAATTTTCTATATTTAATTAAACAATTAAAACAAAAAAAAACCAAACAATTTTGATCGAATATAGACTATGACTATTATAAATTTAGTTTCTACCAAACGATTTAAAAAGCAACGATTTAAAAGACATTTGCGTTATTGACTCTGGTAGAAATAATCTTGACACCTCTTGAGATTACAGTATAAGTTCTACTGTAACCATCTAAGCAAATAGTATAACAGTATACACGTATACAGTACCCACCAAAAGTTCAAAGACAAGTGAAACTTTGAAAAAACTGGTCACGAATACGTACTGCAAATAATTCTACTGCAATTGAAGCTTATTATAAAGCATATTTTATACTCACTAATTTTAGCTCGATTATAAAACAGTTTCTTACAAAATTAATCAAACTACACATGTAATTACTCTCTAGTCCGCTTCTTGGTCCCCCAGTACAGAGCTTGTAGGATAAAGTTTATTTTGCTCAAGGAAAACAACAAGGTAGCTTTGGGTAGAATTTAAAACATTGCGGAGCCCGGCTATCCCAATTATCCCCAACCCAACATCGTACCTTTCGCTGATTTTTAATTTGCTTAGATACACTCTTTTTCATTTGTAAATGTAAATCAAGTAATCATAAAAACAGGATACTTTCCGAGGACTTTCGGACAGCTCTGTATTTATCTTTATTAACACGTATCCCCAGAGACAAAAATTATACATAATTTGGTCAGTAATATAAAGATCAATAGATAATTTGTTATTCATAACATTTCCGTATTCTGTGAAGGGAAAGGCTATTATGACATTATTATAGAACAGCAAACTCATATATCTACGGAGCCCCTAAAGTGACATTTCAAAATACTTATACAATCACAATCAATTCGTTTAAACATAATAATATTTCGAAAAAAAACACGAAATAATTATTTCGAAAAAAACGTAATAATTATTTCGAAAAACGTAATAATTATTTCTCAAAAACGAAATAGTATTTCGTAAATACTAAATAATATAATATTTCGAAAAAAATATTTCGAATAAACGTAATAATTATTTCGAAAAAACGGAATAATTGTGCTAATAAAAAAGTATTTCAAAATGTCACTTTATGGCCTCCGTATATATCTCTGATGTTTTCTTATGAAATCATTGACAACTACTGATGACGTCGGTAAGTTATTAATTATAGGAGAAATATTTTGACATTGGTTCCATACTGATCGATAAAATAATTCCCCGATGTTTTCTTGTGAGTGGAGCTTCACAGCGTCGGATACTATAGGGCCCCGATCCACTTTTTCTCAACCGTGACGCCATTCAACATTTTACTAATATAAACAGATATTTTTTTATTATTTAAACGTATTTTACTGACATCACACATTTTACACAATACTCGCTTACATAGAACATACATTCGAAGTGTTAAGGGTGTCTGGCCACAAGCTATCACAACTTAGTTACGAACAATCCAGTCTCTTTGGACATTCAACACTTTGTGCATATGAACGTTGTGAAATGCAGTATGTTGATACGTCAATTAACTGTGTTTAAACTAAGTAACTGATTTCAGGTGATATTTCGTTCAATTCCTAATAAAGCAGGCAATGTTTATTGTCGCATTGTTTACTGGGACGACAGGTACAAGGATAAGTTCGAGTCTGATACATTTGTCATAACTTTATATGTACGCTCTAGAACAATCATTTAAATAAGGAGCAGACGTAGTCGAGTGGTTACGACGTTAAACTAGACTAGTAATCATTATATAGCCAGCTCCGCTTTGGCTCAAATCACATACTCTGTTGTATTTTCTTGAGCAATAAACTTAATCCAACAAGTTTAGTACGCCTACTTGGGGACCAGTAAGCGGACACTAAAGTGATTAATCTAAGTAGTAAGAACCTGTTTCACAATCGAGCTAAAACAAATTTAAATAAAGCATAAAATGAACAATATAAAATTCAAACAACATATATACTTACAATGTTGACAAATTCTTGATATGTAACGTATGTGTATCTATTACATGAACATTTCATATTGAGAACATTCTGCACGTGTTGATCTGCCATTTCTCGGAATTCAGGATCTTGTAGAAGTTGTTTGAGAGCCCAGACAGTGATTTCACCACACTTTATTTCATCATACTGAAAATTAACCAAGGTCTGGTTTCACAAATTATCTTTAACTGATATTTGTAACCTTTTTTTAGAAGTTTTGTATATATGTATACTCACATTTAAACAGCGTAATTAAAAACAAAATAAAATCCTGAAAGTCCCAACCTCTCGGAATTCCTGACGATGTTTATATCCTACTTTCAACATCATCAGCTCGCAATAAATCTTGAAACATTCGAATACCTGTTTTAAATTCCAATTTTTTGTTCGGTCCCAAAGGTGCTCGTATTTCTAATAAATACGTACAGTATATTAAATTTCAAATAAAATGCTAATATTTCATCAATATTATCTCTTTTATGATCTAGAGCTTGTTTGTCTGCAACAGTGTCGGGTTGTATGAATTGAGCAAAAGTTTTTGTTCTATAGTAAAGTTCCATTAATAAGACTATTAACATCTATGGTCACAATTGCGGAATGTTCTTAATACAGGGACCTCTTTCTTTTCAAATTATACAATAGGGACTTAGAATCGCCAGAAATCGCACGAATTTACAATAAACAACGTAATCTTTATAGCAAAACATTGCTGTACAGCACTACCGAAAAGAATGTCAAATATTTACAGCCTGACACAGTTGCAGACGAACAAGCAGCAGTGCGTGCAAAAGATGACATTGGTGAATAATTAAGGAGTATAATTTGTGGCTTAGTGCATTTGACAATAATCCCAATTTTAGAAGCTTCATGACACATAGTCTTACCCTCCGGAAGATGAAAACAAGAAATGTAATATGGAAACCACATTAAAGCCGGATTTAAAAACTTTAACGCAAAATTTACAAAGGGAAATAATTCATAATAAAGGCAGGTAGAGTTTTGGTTACTTTCTAATTCTGTTCATCACATGGTATGTTATCATTGTATGAAGTTTCATAAAGATCTGACAATAAACGACATAAATATATGGTAAAGAAAAACTTTAACGCAATTATTAACGACACCGGACGCCCGACAGCACGCCAGCCCACCCGCCCGTCCGTGTTTCGCCAAACTATTAGACGAATTTTTTCGATGAAAAATCCGGCTAAAATCTATGAGCTAATTTCAAAGTTATCTAGACATATTGGATAAAATATAACTAAACGTTAACTATCTCAATTATTATACCAATCTCCAGGGATAGATGTTGACATATAGTGAAATATTGTATATGGAAATACATTTGTATACCAATATTGAGATTAAATTGTGTCATCACCATATCCATTATCCAATGAGATCAAGGTCTCTGTTATGTTTCCTTTTTCTGTGTCAACACAAATAAGAATCATATTACGAAGGCCAACTCACCTAATTTTCCGGATAAGATATTCGCGATCCGCTTTCAAACATATCCAATACTCAAATAATTTCCTCTAGTTTATTCACCAGTAATTAGTCTACGACTTGAATATCAAAGTACATTGAACTTGTTGCCTCGTGTCAGTCTTGATAAAACAATAATACTGTACAAACTTTAGTTCAGAAACTAATTTCCCAGATTAATTACCCTTGAGAGAAGAATGTAAATTTGATGACCTAGTTTAGAAACTCATCAGAGATTTGAGGAAATGGCTAAGGTTATAAAAGATATTTTACGATGTAATGTAATATGAGTTTTTAGTTTCTATACATCAATCTATACATTTACAAGTCGTTTTTCCCATCTCTAAAAATGGTATATAAAATCTAAAGAATATGGTGCTTTACTCTGCATTCCAACTTTTTAAGTTATAGCGGCTGTCAGTCACCCTACTTACATTCTCTGGACATACCTAAATTCTGGACAAAGGCTTTTCTCTAGTATTTAGCACATATTATCGTCAGTGACTCAATTCTGCACTATTTAATACAGGATGAAAGGGAGAATGACTGTTAATAGTTTTTCGTGACCAAACTTCACGAAGATAATTTTTATTATGAAGGTCCAGCACGGAAATCCGAGCTACATTATCTGAATTTGAAGTCAGGCGGGCTACCGGCTGAGCTAACCAAGCGTAATTGTCGGTCAAGTTGATAATTTGCCACAATGTGAAACTTGCAATATATATATTTTATTATACCCGTTGATCATCAGAATTAATCAAGCTGAAGCATTAAACCAAATCAAAGAACACAAAATCTTTTTTCAACTTATTATCGATATTTTATTTCTTGTTCATATTTCTGTAAAGCTTCTGCGTCGGCCTCGTTTATTTTTACTATACTTAGCAATGGACCTTTTACTATATCTAACAATGGACGGTATCAGACATAATGTCTGGTTAACAGTGGCGTTATGTTACACTGTTCAGGACATGTTCGGTTAACTGTAGCATCATGCTATACTGTCCAGGACACCAACTTTTATTATCAAATAAATAAAACAAATGTAAAATTAGTGATAAAAATGTAAAATTAAGTAGAATCATGAACTTTGAATGATGTAGGTCCAAAAATATGAAATATAAAAGCTCAATAAAACAATAAAAATACACTTACACACTATATTACATCATGTGCGATAGATTTTGTTTTGTTTTGTGTTATTGTATAGACATTATGTATTTATGGTGGAGGGTTTTCAATTATTTATTTTTATAATCTATCGTTTTGTACAATGCCATTGAATATGTAACATAGAAATAGGCGTTTAATCAAATAAAAAAGTTTAAGTTTAAGACATGTCAATGAGTCAGGAATGCTGTATTGTATACTGTATATTAGTTTTACTTAACTCTTACAAGAACAGAAAGCCTAAAATGTCAAAGAAACAACATATAAAACACTATGACAATAAGTTGATACTTACATACCCTGTCAAATATGTTCCTCCAATTCTGAAATAAACAAAATAAAAAATGTCTTTGAAAAATATGCACAGTTATTTATTTACTTTTAATTATACGCCTAAAATCAGTCAAATATTCTAGCTGGCCAAAGTTGTCAAGATTAAAGCTAAACGATGGTGTGTCTATTTGTGTTGCGCCTTTTTCTCAGTTTACGATTCTAATTGGTAGCCGCCCGCCTAGCTCAGTTGGTAGCACGCAAGTCTACTGATCGAGGGATCGTGGGTTCGAGGCGGGGCATACTTTAGTGAAGTTTGATCATGAAATTATTTCTACGGTCATTCTCCCTCCTACCAATGATTTTTAATTATGTAGGGCAGTTGTCAGTCACTGACGAAAGTATGTGCTTAATAGTTGGTTAACAGCTAAATCCAAAAAGGAGGAGGAGTGAGTAGGTTGACTGACCGCCGTTATATGACCTATAAATGTTTTGCTACGGGATTAAACCCAACAAAACAAACAAACAACCGATTCTTATTACTAAGTCATACAAATACAATTTTTATTTACCTTCGGTTTGTACAATAATTACAAACTAAAGCTATGTAAAGCTATTGACCGACTAAACATATGAAGTTATGAGAGTATTGTATATTAGCTTTGATTAAAGCCACTATGTGAAGATAAATTCATCAACGGTAGACTTGAAATGAAGTTATCAGAATCTTACATGCAGTTGAGACACCATAAACTGTTCAAACCAGTCTACTTTCTAAATTTGAATTTGACAAAGTGTACACTTCTTAAAAAAGTGGGGTACTTTTATAAGAGCTCATTGTATTAACTTATGCGCTAATGTTCAATATACCTGATCCAAAATAGTTTAGAACTTAATTATGTAATATGGAGTTAGTTTTTTTTCTATAACAAGACTTCATTTTTAAACATACCGTGATCAAAACTATTGTTTAAAGTATTGACAACCAAATTCTACTTTCGGTTTCGATCTACTTTCACTTTGTAATGCAACGAATAGCATAAACATATCAAAATCTTGTTTATTAGAGGTGTTTGAAATATATGAATGTGTATTTTCATTGCAGTTCTAACACATTATTACTTTTAATAATGGGGTTTTAAGGAGATGTTTTACATAAAAAATGGTAAATTGGTCATTTATTACCATGAATACATTTACATACAACCATACAGGCTACAACTGATGACCATCGAATATAAAAAAACATTGTCTAATATGTAAGCTTCAAAGTTCTGGAGAGGTTTTATTCGAGCTTGTTTTCCAATATTTTGAACTACTTAATAAAGTTTTTCTTCTTCTTCTTGGTCACATTTGAAATAACTATACTTTGCAATCAAACAGGTGGAATAATGACCTTAGTTCATTATTGTAACACATGATAAATGAGAAAAATAAATTAGTATTGTAAGTGAAAATGTATACAATTTTCAGTGACGAAATCATACAAAAGATCTAAATTACACATCCCATCTAGCGGTACATGTATATGAATGATACATATTTCATGATTTTGTCACAGAAAGTATAAAGGCTTATACAAATATAGATGTATATCTTTTTAGTAATTGTTTATTATTGTTAGCAGACATTCTTAACTTTTATTTATAGGACTATGATACAATAAAAGCATATCAAAATTCTCAGATGAATAACTAAAAGACATTAGTAAAGATTAGTTTATATCTTTATTTATTGAACTATATTGTCTCTATGACTGGCGAATATAAAAAAGACAATTTATTTTAACCAAAGAAGTATCTTATTAAACATTGTCAAAGCGCAACGTTTTAACATATTCCGACTTCCAATCTCTGACTATCGTCGTGCACCGTGTGACTTTCGACAAGAAAATGTCTTAACCTTGAAACATAACTGACAGTTGGTTCCACAAGAAACATCAAATAGAAATCGAGCAAATGAAATTTCTGATTTCTTCAAACCATCAGCTAATAATCTTATAAAAACTAGATTCAATGTAATAAACAATGTTCCATTATGACAACAATGCTATGAATGGTATTTAAAAGCAATCTAATAAGTAGTACCTCTTTGCCTCATGCATATTCATATAACATCTTAAAACGATATTTTGGCAACTAAATGCTGTTTGTATGATATAACACGAAACGTACTACATAATGATCGGGGTAAATAAAACTGTTTTTAAATATCAGACCTGGGTGATGATATATTGTAAATAATATCAAATCACTGAGCCGTGTTATTAATAACTTACAACAAGAATTTTAAGATTAACGCCTATGAAAAGAGAGAATAAGCAACACTTAAATGTGACCTAAGTCAGTCAAATCGAATCCATTACACAACATAATATCAGTCTCATTAAGTCTCTCACAGTATAAATGTCAAATTACTGTTGACGAATGTCTTAAAATCACAAGGCAACTTCTCTGTTGAAATGATTTCAGTACTTTTATTACATATACGTTATTTAGATTAACAGCGTTTAGGGACATCGGTTTTTGAATCATTGAGTTTTGAAGTAACAGTTTATACTGGGAGAAGATGTCCTTGAACATTCTGATAACAAAATCGATTGAACAAATCCATTCTTACTGAGAAAATTCAGAATGAAACATCTTAGGCAGAATTCAACTAACTTTAGAAAAGGTTATATCCTAAATGGTCGTTTACTATGACAAATTCATAATTAAAACAGATTTGTAGTTGGAAAAATAAGGGATTGTAAGGATACGAGCTTTATTTCAAGCAAAATGAATAAAAACGATAAGTTAGGCTTCATTTATTTATTCTGTTCTGCTCTATATTTGTTTCTAAAATCATATTAGTTCAGGAACTGTTTGAATAATACTAAGCGTTTGACATTTTTTATTTAATCGTCCACTTGGATTGTTCTTTGGTCAACAAACATGTTCAGTATAGTTAAGTATGCTACTAATTTTCAGAATGTAATCATTTTCTCCACACTCTTGTGTTCTTTCCGTCCTTGGGTTCTGATTAAAGTATCCAAGACAAAGACGACTATAATGCAAAACGAAACTCTGAAAAATAAGTTATAACTGCGACATACAGCTGTTTGGTAGCAATCATCGAGTATTTTGACGTGCTTACTTATTCATATCCTTTAGACAATTTATATCAGCTTAACATCACGTGTCGCCTTCAGCTTTTTGTCAGTAAATCTTTGGAAACGGAAATATACTTTCTAACAATTGAGCGTCCATAACAGAAAAAACGGAATCTTCATCATTATACCAAATGAATATATTATTTCCTTCGGTAATGAGACTGTGTCGTACATTCCCAGAAAACTCGATATAATAATGCCGATATACTCCATATTGGGGAAAGGGTTGACACTCTAGTACAAGTAGAAACCACAAGTAATGTAAATTCGTCGTTTGACAGATTCGTCGATCTGTATAAAACAAATCCACCAGAAGCATATTTACACTTGTTATTAAATAAAATGAATGCAGTCACTTCGATGCTTGTATGCTGAAGTTGATCAATTTGAAGTGAACAATTAACTTATATTAACACTCAACAAAAGCTAAAGGTCATCTGTAAATCATTGAGATGACCATTCACCTATATTGTCTGAACATCTATGTCCCTTTTTTATGACCGATGCACTGTTTCAGGACTTTAAATATTGCGAGAAGTCAGGTTAGTGATAACTGTATCATGTAATATTTCATATTATAACAAAATCCATTGATAGTAGAAAGTGTTATAATCATATTTGTCATTGTATTACCATATTACTCAACCTTTTATTTATAGGAGCATTTTTTCTTACATCTAGTGGTCAACCTCAATTTGACAATACTATACATTTAATATATAACATAACGTTATCCTTAAATCTCTGTTCGAGTGATTTGATAAGTATTGGCTAAATTCATTTACATATTTATTTCCAATTCTAGTCAGTGAAGACAAATTGACCAACAAACCAAATAATTGTTATCATTGATCATTGTCAGGTCTCTTAAGGATAGAAAATCTTAGCGCCAATTGATTTTTAGATTAAATACAAATGTTAGTACTTTAAATTCACAACCTAACAGGATAGGCTATTTCGGACACTTTAGACACGTTCAAAATTAATGGCACTTTAAAACTAATATAATCATCATACAAAAGGCTGCAAAGTTTTTTCAATCCACCTTTAGAAATTTTAATGTATGTTGTTTGATTTTGTATAACTTATAAAGATTGACTTAATTTGCATGTTTATGTACACCTATTTTAAAAAGTACGTGTTGTATTGAATTCTTTTAATAAACACTCAATAAACCGTTTTGTTTCATAGTATTTTTTTGCAATGCAAAATGCAAAAACACCGACACTTATTGCAATATATTACAATATTCGTCCATTACAGTCTTGTGAATGTCACAAAAAGATTTCATTTTGACTAACAAAAGTTGGTGTAATAAAAGTATACTTATATGAAGTATATAAAACGAATGGATAGCAAGTAGCCTTAATCTTAGTTTTATCTGCTTAATTGTTGTTTATTTGTTGCCAGGATAAGACATTGGTGTAAGTAAGTATTCAATAAAAAAGAATTAAACACATGCAAGTGACAAAACTTGGATAGTTTGGTTCTATTATTTACTAATACAGACAGGGACAAGACGAAATCATGCATACATTCTCACTTCTGTCACAGTCCAGACAAAATAGGATTTATTATTTTCATTTGAATAGTTATTTTTGCTGAGATATTTAGAAATGTATTTTATCAAAACTTGAAATCAATATGACCTGGCCGTTTAGCATATTTGCTGCCACGTTTAACTATGAATCTAGGGGTCGTTTACTCACTTCCCTGGAGCGAACAACATAACATCAAGGAGTTTGGGCAAGAAACATTTTTACGACCATGTATTTACCTACTTCTAATCCTAATCAAGTTAGGTAGTTGTCAGTAATTGACGAGGATTTATGCTTTATACTACATGTAGGTGTATTTATTTTTCTGCTTTCAAGACCCTTGTGTTCACTCCTCTTTAGGTCCTAAGTGAAGTATCCAAACAAAGAAAGACTATATAACAAAACAAAAAACTATATATGTTATCACCAATCGTTTGTCTGAAGACCAAGTTATAATTGACACAGCTGTTTGGTAGCAATCATCGTGTATTCTAGTGGGCTTGCTAATTTATATACTTTAGACCAACATTAAGATCAACATAACACCACGTGTCGCCTTAAGCTATTATGCCAGTAAATCATTAGAAACGGAAATGTACTTTCTAGCAATAGAGCGTCTATATCAAGGAAAAGCGGAACCTTGGTAATTACACAAATCTGTTATTTCCTTCGGTAATGCGACTGTGCCATACAGCCATAGGAAAACTCGATATAATAATGTCGATTTATTTCATATTGGGGAAGTAGTTGACGTTTTGTATTGTAAAAAGTATAGGAGAATACTAGAAAAATACAATATTTAGGCAAGCTGGCTGTCTTGAATAATTTGTCGTTTGATATTGCAATTTTTTTTGAAAACTAACCCACCAGAAGCATTTTTTATACTTGTAAACAGCTGCAACAACAACAATTGATTTAGGATCAAATACAAGTGTTTTTTCGATGGTAAAACTAGCTGGATATACGAGTTTAGACACTTTTGACAGGTACATACATAAGTAATGATCATTATCTAATGATATTGAATTATATTATTTGATATTTTAATGATGAAAGCATACATGAAATTTCAAACTGAACACCCTGTCTTATAGGCATCTGTAAGATAAGTATACTATAGTTTTGTCAAAGAGACTTTGAGAACCTATTGCAATTAACGAATATTTAATGAGAATCAGCAACACTTCACTTAAATGTGAATTAGGTAAACCAGCGCATATCCATTACATAATATATGCCGCCTTAAATCTCTTAAATCTCTCACTATATTATAACTGTCAAATTACCGTTGACGAATGTCTTGAATTACAACACAATTCCCTAGTTGAACTTTTCATAGGTTTTTTACATTTACAATATTCAATTCAACAGCGTTTAGGAACATCGTTTTTCTGAATCATTTAATTGTGAAGAAACATTTTATACTGGGAGAGGTACATGTCCTTGAACACTGTGATGATAAAATCGATAGGAGAAATTTGGTCTTACTGTCTGAGAAAATTCTGAATAAAACATCTTAGGTAGAATACAACAAACGATACGAAAGTTTATCCTAAATGGTGCTTTATATCGAAAAATTTATAACTAGATATATATGTGGTTAGAGGCAGGAGAGTTTGTTATAGAAACAAACTTAATATAAAATAATGAATAAAAAAGATAATTTGGACACAAATTTCGAAAATTATAAAAGTGGAAGATCTGTTCGAAACATTTTCTTATGACTGGTGATTTGAACTATTTTATTTCATCTTCCACATGTATATCTCTTTTGTCAACAAGCATGTTCAGTATTCCACTATTATCAGAATGAATTCATTTTCCAGTTTTTCAGACCCTTGTGTTCATTCTGTTGAGGTATCCAAGACAAAGGACACTTATAATACAAAAACAAAACTAGAATCATTTAGTCTGAAGAATACGTTATGATTGACACAGCTGTTTGGTAGCAATCATAGAGACTTCTAGTTTGCTTGCTAACTCATATCCTTTAGACCATTAATATCAACATAACACCACGTATCGCCTTATATAAATCTTTGGAATCGGAAATGTACTTTTTACAAATAGCAGACGAACAGAACTTTGATAATTATACCGATATGTTATTTCCTTCAGAAGTGCGACAACTTGGCGTACTGTGTCATATATTCCCATAAAAATCGATAAAATAGTGACGATTTATTCCTTATTTGGGTAAAAAGTGGCACTTTGTACTGAGTGAAGGGTAGGCGAATATGAATACAGAACAAATGCAGCCTGTAATGCTAACTGGCTGTCACAAATGATGAAATGTTGTCGTTAGAATGTGCAAATCCATTTTTGAAAACACCCACCAAAAGTAATTGTACACTTGTAATAAAATAAACTGAATAGTGAATATAGTCATTTCAAAATGATATTCCTGTCAGACAACCTTCAAACAGTAGTCTCGTAACAGTAAATGGATATCACAAGCAAAACATTCGATAACAGCGTTACCAAGCCTTCATTTTTATAATTTACATCCTTTTTAAAATAGTTTAGACAGAGAACTTGTATATATTTACCATTAGAGTATATTATTTCTTTTAAAAAAGAGAAAGATGTTTCGCTTGCTCAAGTCGTTCAGCTTAAATTGCAAACTTTTTATTTAACTGGCAAGCAAAATTAAATCAACGTTTTATGGGTACTTACTTATTAACATTGACATTTTAAGATTTAAAATAATAAACTGAGGTATACAGCAGCCGTTAGCAGCGAATTCATTAGCGTGTAAGTTCCACCTAAACGTTTTAAAAGTTATATTTAAATTATTGAATGAGATCAATTAATTCTACTAGAAATAAAGGATTTTTTATATTTATTTATGTAAGAACATACTTTATATAACTGTTTAACTGACTAGCATATTTCTTATTAAAACAAAATTTTGTTGATAGATGTAATTCTTATCATACTATGTTTTATTTGGCTAAAGGTAATCATTGCATCTCTAGATGACCCAATCTTCTTCTTCAGGAGCATCCTCATATCCTACGGTCAATCTCAATTTGGCCTCAAATGTATACACGTCGTTATTCTTAAATATCTCCACTCTTGATTTGATAAATAATGGCTAAATTCATTTACATATGTATTTCCAATTCTTGTCAGTAAAGACAAATTGTCCAACAAACTAAATAATTGTAATCATTGATCATTGTCAGGTCTCATACAGAGAGAAAACCTTAGCACCAATTGATTTTGAGATCAAATGCAAGTGCTAGTACTTTGACCAAACTAGATGGATAGACGAGTTTAGTCACTTTTGACATGTACAAAATATAATAATGATCACAAAAGGGCTGCAAAGTCCCCGATTCTCCATTAGAAATCCTTAAGTAAACTTTTGATTTTGTAAAACTTTAAATTGGTAAATGATATTTTCTGTAGGGTCCAGACGAAAACTAAACAATCTTTCTACAAATGTCTAAGCATTTATTTAGTAAACTGTCCGGAGTTCTGACTTTTAGTCATTCAGAAACTAAGCTTTTATATGTATTGAATTCTTTTAAAGGATACTCAATATACCGTTTTGTTTCAAAGTCTATTTCTTTTCATCGACACAATGAATGTAAAATGTAGATAACATTACAAAGAACATATCAATGTGTCTCAGCTTGTATAACTTGTCACTCTTGTTGAAGAAGTAGACAGAAACATAACATTAAGAAAGTTATCAAATCTATGACATGACTAGACGTGAATTTATTCAATATGTATGTATCAATAAAATGTTTCATTTGTTAAGTACAATCAAGATAGTAATATTATGTCTTTGAATAAACTTTACGCCATTTTATATTACCATGCTGGGTTTTGTTTTGCTACGGAAAAAGTAGCTGCACTGTGTTATTCTGACTGACTGACTGAAAATTGAATCTAAGCTTAAAGACAACGTAAGCGTGACATTGATTTCATTCCACTGTTTTGAATTCTGAGGCGGTATTAGTCCCAAATGCACGCCGTTGTAAGCTTATATATCAATTTTACTGTTGAAAGATATAACATGTAAAATATTGAACACTGAAATTAACAGGAAAGTCAGTAAAAATAATCTGATCAACGCATGATTATTTTGACGTTAGGAAAGTCAACTAAACGTGCTTATACTTGTTTTAGAGATAGAAAACAAAACAATGGCTAATATGTAGTTAAATTGCCTTTGCAGAGTAAACATGTGATGTTTTGCGCTTGTCTACAATGAGCAGGAGAAATTAATGATAACCTTGATAATTATGACATACATATGGATTAAATGTGGTGTACTTTATATTAAGAAATTGTATTTTCATAAGTTTATTTTCAGTTTCACTAATGATATCTCTAGACAATAACGTGACGCTCGTTGCCAAGAAAAGTAAGTATTATGTTGTAAAAATGATGGAAACGGAGCTAAAAATATACGCAAATTTTCAGATTCCTTATATAAATTTAATTATATTTTTCATTTTTAAATACATGTTAACCTAGTATGATAATACATGTAATGCATTGATTAGCATTATCTAACAATAGCAATTGCGATATAAAACTGTATTGCAAGAAGTTGTTTAATCGCCTGTGGCATTTCACTTATCGCTCGAGTGGCACATACAACTTGATATGACAACAATATGACAATAATGGTTATTTTTTAGATGTAATAGCTTCAAAATCGTTTAGAACTACATTTATCAATAAGAGAAAATAAAGATTTTATCGAATTCTTGAGAAAGAAACACAAATTTCCCTCGATATGGTCTAAGAAACCAATGTTATGTACTTGACGCTAAATAGATAATCATTACTGCTATAATTACTGTCGTATTTATTTTTCTCTCGAAGCACATACATGAACAAATGCTCTAAAGGAATATGCTCTGAAATAAACAATATTTGTTCTCGTAGAGGAAGTTTATTGAAATCATGGGTCAAATAAGCAAATTATTAAGACGTCGAATTACAGAGACATTATCCCAAACTCAAAATTTCTAATTCTAGCCAAAATGATGTGGTTCATAACATATATTTTACACATTATTGCTGAAACAATCTAACTACTTAATGGATCTAAAAGTTTTCTGTACTCATGTTGTTCATTTTAAATTGTCTGTACTAAGGTAACTCCCCCCTAAATATGAATTCAGGGTAAAGTTTTTTTGTTCTCGTTCAAGAGTTAGAGTTTCTTTGACTTGGGAAATTGAAAAGCCCTCTACAATAGAATAAACAAGTACTCATGAAGTAAAATAAGCTGGTAAGATTAACTGCTCAAGATAAATAACTGGAAAGTTTAGGTAACCGCACAAACGTCGTGTTTAAGACATTGGTATAACATTAATGTGTAAGATAATCGATATCCTCTTTACTATCTATCTTAATTCTCCTAAGTTCTGGACATAAACAAAATATTAAATATACTTTTATAGATACTAAAAGAGATACTTATCCAGTCATAATGTCAAAAGTGTATGAATTATCTCTTTACTTGTTCCGGTATAATGCAGAATATAGATTTTGTCGTAATTATGTAAGATTTTATAAAACATTTTGCAAATATTTGCATGAGAAAGTACAATATAGTCGAGAGAATAACTATTTTGAAACTAATCGTTTTTGATGGTAAATTTCAATTTTGGAAGCAAACTGTTACTTTAATATTAAATAATTTTATTTGATATGTTACTATACAGAAAAGGAATAAAATCTGCAACAAACTATAATAAACAAATACAAATTCATTTAACAACAACATTGTATAGAAAGTTGCAAAAAGAAGAAAACATAAATTATTATTTAATAAACATTAAATATATAAATCCAATTCTTCACTGACCTTGGTTGAAAATATAGCAAATCCTTAGTACTGGTTGAAAATCATACGATGTTAAATGTCCAATTTTGTAAACATTCCCACAATTTAAATCTAATTACTAGACGAGAATTCCGTTATTCTAACACTATGTCTAATGATATTATTGAACACACCAAACCGTAGTAGCCAAATGATAGAATGAATTTTAATCTGACTTTAATGACTGTACTGTAATGACTGAATTTAACCCAGTACCAGTGATCTTTATATACTCATGTAGGACATTCTAGAAAGGTTAAGAAACATCAAGGCACAATAACAAATGATTAGGACATTCAATAATTATTTCAGAATGTTCTATTGAAAAGTAAAAAAGTATGTAACTCCGCATACATAATGGAACAATTATAGGAACTTTGGAAATAGTTTGTTTCTTTGTGTTAAACAATAGTTCAGGACTTTCTACTTGCTCAAAGCTGATTGCGACCTCAGTGATGTTTTTTCTAGAAAACATGGTATTGTTATAAGTGAATATAGAAACTGTTTATTTATATTAATTTGTATCGACTTTGTATAATCTATGCCTTGTGTGTTCAGATGTGCCAAAAATGATTCTCTTACATTTTCCAAGTCATAAGCCGGTATATCAAAACGGTCAATTTTGACAAGCTTCATCAAGAAATGAACAAAATCATCAACAAGTCTTTAATAACCAACGTCAGAATTAATTATAAATTTATCCGTGGCTGTAGTAGTGAAAACATACATGACGTCTCCAGGTGGAGTTTTATAAAATACTTGTTAGAGAAAACTGTTCAGGAAATTGGATTAATGAAGTCGTCGACCGACATAATAATTTCAAGTAAAATGTTTGTCAAACAGCGTGGAATATAAGAAAGTGATCATTTCTTTTAGAACAAGTTTGTTGTTTATTTCAAATGTTCTGTTTGTTGTTAATTCATATTCCAAACACAATTAAGATCAACTTAATATCCCATTGGGCTTTCGGCATTCATTGTCAGTTAAACTATGGAATTTGAAAATGCATTTGGCATCTGAATCATGAAAATAATGAGAAACAAATTCTATGCGGATAGATTCTAACAAATTGAACGTTTCGTTTAATCTTTATTAAAGATCTATCTATGCATAAGAGTGGATTGTTATGCATTTTGGAAGAGAAATGCTCCTGAAAAATGCGATAACAAAAATCGACATACCGAATCAAGTCACAATATTAACTGATGTATTATGAGATGACATCTTTATAGACGGCATTCAACATGTAATAAAAGATTATTTTACTAGTGTGGTAAAATATCTTACTGTAATAAAACATATACTTACTGAATGATGATGTTGTCACTTTTCTGGCACAACAAAAAAATGTGTGTTAGAAGTAGCCATACACAGAGCATAGGAATGACATAAAATTAATGATAAAGATAATTACACATCTGCTCAATGCATATTACAGTTAATGTTCAAAACGTACTTAGATCAACACAATAAATTGTCTCGCATAAAATTTGAGCATAATATTATTATAATGTTTGAGCTTTTTGTGGCTTTATGAAAAAAAACATTTAATAACCGAACTGTTTTTTAAAGATCTGCTGAACATTTGTCTATCTGAATTAAAGGAAATGTTAATTCGGCCAACATAAATGGAGTAAGCTTATGGAATTAGTACAGTTTTTACGATCGAAACGTTTTCATGTTTCAGAAAACTTTGTGTTCACTTCTTTTACTTAGAACCTATGCCTACTTAGGCAAAATATGGCTATATTACCAAGCTAAATCTAGACATGTTACTGCCAATTAATTCGTGAGAAGAATCAGCGGTTAGATGGTATTCAATCAGTATGTTTAGTATCTTTACATATCACATCTAATAGACAGTTAAGATAGTGTTGATACTGTGAGTGGTTTTTGGCGACTTGTCAGAAAAAATCCATAGATTTAGAAATGTATTTTAAAAATTTTGCGGCTATGACCGAGCAGTTCGGAAACTTGATATTTCCAACAGTATTTAGACAATGGAGCTTTAGAAGATTTTATAAACCAAATTATAACTCTCTCAGTCAAAGATTGAAACACAGAATGATAAATGTACAAAAAATAATCACTGATGATATACGTACTTGTTAAATTAAAGGCTAGTGCAATCGATAAATCTAAGCACGTGCTTGAAAATGCGCACAAAATACACTGAAATGGGGGGAAAATGAGTAAAGATTATGTTTTGTTATTTAGGGTTGAGGCATATTTTGCAGACTAAAGCTTGGAATATGCATTATCAACATCGATCATAATTACGATATTGTCTGGAGTATTCATCGAGAAGTAAGAACACAAAAGTAATATGTCTCGAATTATTTAGTTACGTCTGTTAAATGTCTGATTTACAATTACGATTTAATTATCTGGCATTCGAATTGATTGTTTTTTACCTGCGGTACAGACAAACATACTGTTATAAAGCAATTTCATTTACAAGGAACAATATGGGATGTTTTAATTCGTAAGTTTAAGCAATAGTGTATAAACATTAGTTTTACTTCGCAAGGGCAGGAAAAACAACCCACTATATTAAGTTCAGGGTAATTGCTGATATACGGCTTTGAATAAACGACCTAGTAGATGTCTTTATCATACATAACAAAAAGCAGACATCCCCAAATTCTTATAATTTTGGTGCTTACATTATATGTGCGTGCAATGGCATTTGTTCAATCATAAAACCTTACAATTTTCAAAATTAATTTTATAAATGTGACAAAGTGACGTTGTAAATGGTCTGTTATAATTGATCATTTCTACCAAAATAATGATCATAACTATTACATTCTTTGGAGACAAAAAACCCCGATACATTTTCTCTTGAGGTGTTAATGTGAGCGTAATGTTCTGTTTTGTTAAGTTTTGTTCGTAACCAATATAAAAAAGTGAAGTATATTAAAATGCCCTGTTGGGATTGTTTTAACATATTTCCCTTACACTCTGTTTACTTCTTTTCTTAAAGCATTCATTTTTGTCCAAACATTATCAATAATTTGACCGTGATTATATAATGCCACTATTTTATTGTCAATTTTTCTACTAAGGAATTGAGAAAATAATGGTCACATTAATTTACATATTTATTTGCGATGCTTGTCAGTGAAGATAAATTGACAAACAAACTAAATAATGAGTATCATTGATTATTGTAAGGCATTTTAGGCATAATATCTCATCAGTTAACTTTAAGATTAATTGCATGAATGTCAAAGAAGTTAGCTAGATCGACATGTTTTATAAATATGAAATGTTTAAAAGGCAACCATGTATGAACATTTTTTTGTTTTGCTTCAGGGTATACTAAAATAACTTTACTTTTACTTTTTACAGGGTATACTCTGTGCATTCACCCGTTTGTTGTTTGTTTCATAGTTGTTAAACTGCTTGAATGTAGGCTTATGTCCCTTTTGAAATGATTGATCTAAATCCTAGTAAAAGGACCAGTCGATACATTGTTCCGTATTTCCTCTTTTTATGAATATGTGTAAAAAAGTACTCGTATGAACATTTTAGTTATGAAAATGTAATGTAGTATTTTAATTCACAACTTTCACATTTTCTTAATATTTTAAATATGTTGGATGAAATACATATGGCATCGTAAACTATTCTTTTGGTATAAATCACATTTTATTTATTTATTTCTGGCATTACTCTTGTTTATTTCCATCGTGGGTTTAAATTATAAATAACATTGAGAAGAAAACATCGACGTGTGTCAGCTAAGAATAACTTGACACGCTTGCTGATGTTGTAGACGAAACTTAAGCAATAAAACAACTCAATTCTCACTTCTGAGACAAGGCTAGACGTGAAATTAATTAATATGTGCATATAAACAAGTATTGTCAGTTATTCAATGTTGTCTTTAAACTAGTATCTGGACATATATGTTCTTATTTATTTCAAAAAGAAATGCTTAGTTGATAGAATCAAATGTGGTATGAAAATTGCTAAAAACATTTTGCAGTCTTGGTACATAACGTATTTTACTAAAAATGCAATTTCTTATAAAACGTTGACATGTGTGTGCACTTAGTATTTGACTACACACTCCGTTTGACTATATGGCCACGATGATTTCATTTACATATTTATTTCAATATCTTGTCAGTAAAGACAAATTGAGCAGCAAACCAAATAATTGTAATCATTGCCATGATTATTTAGATACCAAGCCTAGTAAATATTTGATTTTGTGATTAAAATCAAAACACTGGTTTGTTTACTTTTGTCTAAGAATTGTTGTTACTGAATATTTGTATCATGTGTATCTGATTATATATCTGTTATAAATGTGAAGAGCCAATCAAAACCATTATATTCTCTTTTTCAATTTTGACAAATATGTTAAGATGGTTATTATATCAACTGAATATTTAGATTTAAATGCTAGTACGTGGTAACATAAGTAAATTAAATGTCAGGAAACACGTCAAACGATATTAGTTTGGATAACTTAACGCAATAATTCATCTTTGAACATCGTTTAAACAATAATTAAATTCTTCTTAAAATGGTACACAATATGTTAAATAATGAAACAGTTGATTTAATTAAATTAAATTCAGCATTAAATTTGGTAATAATATTTTTTTTCACTAAAATAAAAGATCACCTTGTTGGTAAATATTTTAACATTATATGAATAATGGTTTGTTTGTTTGGGTTTAACGGCGCATCATCATGGAAATGTAATATCGGGCATGAACAATGGTGTAACTTGGTTTTTGTGTCTTTATAAACTGCAGTATGTCTTGAAAAGAATATTTAAAAAATATAAATTGCTTGTTCTAAACAATTCGATCTAATAAACCGCTATTTCTAATACTCGATGTGTTCTGTATGAGATATATATAAGATAAATATTGGGGGTTACTGCAATTATTAAAATTCATTTATCTTGCTAACATAAATTAATTAAATAGTGAGTAAAATCAGAGTATTACGGCTTTATTCTACCTTCAAACATTGAAACATGACGAAACTACGAAAGACTGGTTTAACAGTGCTATGAAATTACAGAACCCACGTTTATCGTATAAAAGCATATAAATGTATCAAATGGAACATTTATGGTTCTATCGCACCAAATTGGAATTAATTTAAGAACATTAAACATCCCCATTTACGTAAATAATTGAGAATTAGATCCAACACATCAGTGTAAAGATGCAATGTGTTAGTTTCGTAAAAAATGAAAATAATGTTGTGACTTGTTCTACGATAGTTTTGTCTCAGAACCAAAACGAATGTAGTCAGATTTATATATCATTTAGAAACGCACAGCTAGACAAATACAAATGTTCCAGTAACAAAATAGGAGATATCGTATACATCATAGTCTGAGATGATTTATCAAACATCGACTTTTTATACACACTAGCACAGATCAATGAACTATGTCTTGATATGCCAACAAAGAATATTGCATCAAGACCTTATCTACATAAGTTGGCAACCACCATCATAAAATGCACAGTTAACGACAATTTATCGTCGACTATATTTCCACGGCTATATTTTATGTTAGATAAGGAAGGCGTCTGTTTCAACAAAAGCTTAATAGTACAATTGTACTTCTTTAATTCCTTTCTTTTTCGAGGAAAGGTTAATTCCATGTCGTTTTAACTCTGTTTTCGAGAATGGGGTTATTCCATGTCCTTTTAAGTCTGTTTTGGTTTGAGAAAGGGTTGAGTCTATGTCGTTTTAACTCTGTTTTCGAACAAAGGTTTACTCCATTCGATTTAACTCTGTTTCCGATAAAATGTTGACTCCATGTCGTTGTAACTCTGTTTTTCGGAAAAAGGTTGATAACAGTACAATACAAAGTATTTACATTCTGATTATGCCATACGATCTTTAAATGACGTTCCCCTCCTAGTTTATCCTCATTCTGTTTAAAGGTACATAAATTATTCGTATGGATAGAGCAGCCCATTTTCCTTAGATTATAATTACAACGTTCTAGCATTTGTGATATTTCTCACGGTCAGTTTCTTTAAATTCGATTAACCATAGCTATAGAGTAATAAATGTGTAATGTTTGGTCTAAATATGATCGCAGTGACTTAAATGATCTAAGAACAACTGACAGACAGTATTATGAACCACATGGGGGTTAAAATGTATTTATTTCATAGCCATATGCTCAATGCTTTAAATATTTTAGTCTATGATAAAGATAGTTTGCTCAATATTCGTCTGAACAAATTATGTGTTTAAAAATGAGAGTTTCAATGATATTTAAACTAGTACTGGCAACATGAGATTCCCCATGAGGGTAATAAAATAGCTTCCATGGCCACAGGATCAATGTTTCTTTCTTCATGTTTAAGATTAGAATCCAAATATATATTGTTGTTATTTGTCAGTACATTTTTTTCATTTGAAGCTACATTCTTTATTAATTCATTAGTATGAATCATTGATGGTTTTTGTTGATGTTCCAGGTTGATTTATTTCTTTCTTGACAGCGTGCATTGAGCTCAAATATGAAAGATCAAAATCATTTGATTGTAGCGTTCAATTTTAGCGTCGATAAAATCAATTTCTTCATGGTAAATCATTATTTCTTGTCTTATCACGACAGCAAGCTGGAAACTAATGTGAAACACGTTTTACAGCATTTTGAGACAAAGATGTGCATTTAAACGTAAAATGCTATTTTCATAATGGGTGTTTGGCGATAGTTTTATAACGTCATTTTGTGGCAATTCTAATTCCATCTCAGTGAAACAATGTGCTATTAAAATATTAAACTATTATGTTGAAAACTGTTGTCTAGTTTGTTTAAACCTGGTTCAGAAAAAATGTCATTCCTAGCAGTGGTAAGATAAGCATGTACAATTGAAAACGTTCATGATGATAAAGTCAATGGAGACTAGAATCTTATGCAGGAAGTTGAAGAAGACAAAATCATCAAAATATTCAAATGTCTATTAAGGTCATACTTTTTCTTACTGCGATGATTCGTCTGGTTTACTCATTTATGAGTAATGACCAAATATAATAGTCGAATTTACTCATGAAGTGGCTGCTTTTGAAACCCTATATTTTTTTTAATTTAGTCAATCTAATATTGACAATATTCAGTTTCTATCTTCAGACAAGCCAAACATTAACAGACTAGTACTCACTAAATGTACTTTAAAAATCGGTTGTTTCTTAAAATTTAGTCAATCTCAACATTAACAGTTTTTGGGAATGTATCTAGACATGCTAAACAGTACCAGAAACCAAATAAAACTTCCATTTCTATGAGAATTTTAATTGATTTGTCATTTATAAAATTACATTTATTCAATATAAGAGTTCTGTTACACTTAAAACTCTAATATAATTCCACTATTTCCAATAACTATGCTGATAAAATTCTTCTTTAACATTTGATAAGTCTAGCTCCTTTCCATGCATATGATCTTTACAGAAATGATCAAAAGGTAATCATTGTGTTATTGTTCAGAGCATTCAAATAAACTCATTACATTTTGTTTACGTCTGTGGTTCTTTGAGGAGTGCATAGGAGTTTTATTATGGTTGTCCCTAAAAACACCTCTTTCTAGTGTATTTATTTTTATGCAATTTATTTACTTTCAGACGTACTTTATCACAGTTATCCGAATTGTTATTTGTTAAGAGCACTTCTGAACAAAATAAAATATATCACACTATACTTAATTATATAATTGACTTAATTGCTTCGAAAAGAAACTCGGTTGCAAGGTTACATCTGAAATTAAGACTTAATCTTAAAATAATTTAAATATTGAGTTCTGTAACCAGACATGCTATCAGAATCAGAATCTATATAAAACTTCCATTTCTAAGAGAACTTAAATTGATTTGTTATTTATAAAATTACATTTAATCAATATATGAAGTGTTATGTTAAAAACTCCCTTATAATTACATATAGTCAATATATGAAGTCAGTGTTATGATAAAAACTCCCTTATAATTACATTTAGTCAATATATGAAGTGTTATGTTAAAACCTCCCTTATAATTACATTTAGTCAATATATGAAGTGTTATGTTAAAACCTCCCTTATAATTACATTTAGTCAATATATGAAGTGTTATGTTAAAACCTCCCTTATAATTACATTTAGTCAATATATGAAGTGTTATGTTAAAACCTCCCTTATAATTACATTTAGTCAATATATGAAGTGTTATGTTAAAAACTCCCTTATAATTACATTTAGTCAATATATGAAGTGTTATGTTAAAACCTCCCTTATAATTACATCTAGTCAATATATGAAGTGTTATGTTAAAACCTCCCTTATAATTACATTTAGTCAATATATGAAGTGTTATGTTAAAAACTCCCTTATAATTACATCTAGTCAATATATGAAGTGTTATGTTAAAACCTCCCTTATAATTACATCTAGTCAATATATGAAGTGTTATGTTAAAAACTCCCTTATAATTACATCTAGTCAATATATGAAGTGTTATGTTAAAACCTCCCTTATAATTACATTTAGTCAATATATGAAGTGTTATGTTAAAACCTCCCTTATAATTACATCTAGTCAATATATGAAGTGTTATGTTAAAAACTCCCTAATAATTACATTTACATCGTGACTAAGAACTTATCTCTTTCTATAAAATTGCATTTTGACAGTTAATAAATTTTGATCCTTTACTTTGATAGGGCAACGGAAAACAAACACATGACATCAAAAACTTAAAATCAAGATCATAATGGTATAGTTTAAGTATCCTTCTAGACACTTTAAAGTAATAGCGGTAATGTGTTTTGTCTGTCTGTCGGTGATTTACAATTGTATATATAACTTAGAAATGCATTTCATTAAATGTAGCAACAATCACTGAGTATGGTTATGGTGAAAAATGATATGAAAAATTGACCTACATCTGTTTCTAGCTCCCTGTAAGGTATCATCTGGACACTGGTACCAGCAGAACTATCAGGTGGGCGTGTGTGCCAATTCTTTGCCATGGTAACAAATACTCGTAAAATCCAATTTCTTAGTTTATGTAGATCCTAGCGATATATAAACAGCAGCATAAGTTGTTCTGAGGTAGATATATGGTATATGTATAATCACAAATTATTCAATCATTTAAAATGTTGTACGAGTGTCTGCCCTGATTCACGATGCTACCATATAGACAGACATGTGTTTTAGGCCTTTGATCTAGTTCCAATTATCAAAGAGTTGAGGTTGAGATCCGTATATTTGTATCCGTTTAAGTAAAACGTATTATATTACAGAAGGTGGTATTATTAATTCCATGCACAATATAGTCATATTTTACACACTGTCTGAACATTTAGAATGAACACAGTTCGTGTCATGAAAGAATGCTAGCATGGTATTAGAATTTCCACACAAAAAACACCAAGAATGACAATTATTTGATCCAGTATTTAATTTCATATTATTTTGTTATACAAATTTGAAATGATTTTATCATTGTTCCCTCATCATTACTCATTTATTATTTCTGAATATTATCCATAAGTTTACCATACGTTTCGTCATCACATATCTCCAAAACTTGTGTTAACACATCAATACAATATCTTGCAACCTTATTCTATAAAACCCTATTGGCAGATGACCAAATATTGCATGACGACGTCGGAATTTTCTCTAAGAAGAAATAATTCAAGGCATTTCCCGATACAATGTCTTAGAGTGAATATAAACTCCATACTTGGTCAGTGGCCGTAATAGAGAACTCTATATAAAACATAGAACTGTTTATTGGAAACTTTGTTATTCGGTTAATGAGCGTTTAGAATGAATCTGTGTTATTGGGACGCTTCCTTTATCACTTAAAACATGGTTGTCGACCTTAACCTCGTATATATATGTACTGATAGAGAATCTGAGATGTTTTTCTCTGTTTAAAATACAACTATGTTATAATTATATTGTCAGACATAAAGAGTACCTTGTTGAGACTGGTTTGTGTATTGTGTTGTAGAGGGTTCCAGTCTTATTCCCGAGAATTGTATGATCTTTAAGGAGATCGAAGCAAATAGACGATATTTTCTCACAAAGAGAATAGTCGCAAGATATGTCTTACTAGTTGATTTTGTATTGTTTATGATATTTGTCCATTTTGTTAGCAATTCTTGTCTGCCATGTATGTGATCTTGTTGAACTTGTGGGTGATTCATGTTTTTTGGTTGGGTATAACGGCGTAGCATCACATTGTATCTATAGGTCATATCAAAGTGGAAAGTTAACCTTCTGACGTATCTAGCAAGGCTATGTGTAAATGGATTTAGCTGTTGACCAGTTACTGGATGCATATTTCCGTCAGTTACTGACAACTGCCCTTTATGATTTATAATCAGTGGTAGGGGGGGTTGCAATAATCATTATTTTATGATTAAGCTCCACAAAAGTATGCCCCGCCCGGGAGCGACTTGTGCACTATTGACTGAGCTAGCCTGGCGGCTGGTAATTAATGTCAGCTTTGTGAGTGATACTTTATCCATTATGTTAGTTATATTTGTCTTTACTATTTGAGAGTGAATCTAGTGTGTCTTGTGAGTGTTTTATCTTGTGAGCGATTCTAGTCTCCTTCCTGAGTGATATTTGTCTTACTTGTGCAAGAAAGGTGTATTGTCATTTTGACTGGTGTGAAAAAGCAGTGTAGCGTTATACTTAATGATTGGTTGATGTTTTGCCAAGGTCCTAATTTACTTTTGTTCTTATATATATATACATTTAGTATTCGATAACCTATTAATGTGTATGTATACCTATGGGCCATTGTGGTGGCTCGAACAACGCTTAGGAACAATATAATTGAGACCGGATACTTTAATGTCGTAGATGATAAACTTAAATCAAAGTATTGAAATACAGAAAGACTTTCGTGCACATTGAAACCTAACGAATCCATACGAATGATTATTCCATACACATAAGATTCAAGTACGAAACGAGCAGGACAAAAAATGCGGGCGAAGTGTTTATTTTATCCTGTATAACTGGCAAATACTACCGCTTAGTGTAGAACGAGATTTGACTCCGCCCATTCACACGCTTATCAATATATATAAAGTAAACGCCTGTCAGTCACACTGATACAAAGACGCGTCAGTTGATTGACAGAACTACTTTTATCGCCTAGAAATAATCTGCATAGTAAATCGAAGACACATGTATCACTCCGCAGGTTACATGTAAACTGGTCAGGCCTTTGCATTGTCGATAGTTTTCGACTTGTGGTATAACTTAAGCCTTTCGGCGAAATCGCCGAAAGGGTAAAAACGATAGTAGAACTATATTAAGAAATTGCAATGCCTGTCACCAAGTCAGATGACTGAACTACTTTTATCACCTAGAATTGACTGAGTAGTAAATCAGAGACACATGTATCACTTCGCAGGTTAAACTGGTCAGGCATTTTTGTTGATAGTTTTTGATTTGTGGTATAACTTGAGCCTTTCGACCAAATCACAGAAAGTCTAAAAATGATTCAGGTTTGTGAAATTACTTACTTCAGGCTAGTCTGGCTACTTAATAATTTTGGCCTAAGCCATACAATAATTAAAAAGTGTTAGTGCTTAAGAAAATTTCAGGCAATGACTCTCAGTATCTGGAACTTTTGTTCTTCAAATGTTTGCAAAGTAAGAATAACAACCCATAGTCATTAATGAATGCCTTCAATCATAACTTCAAAGACAAGTACCTTTGGTTCAGACAGAAGAAGTCATACTAAAAGTGAATGAAATCAAACAACTCTAGAACTTATCATTCTTACTTTGAAATTTGTTATACATGTATTGTTTCTAGTAAATTGTTAGTTCTTGAAATGTATGATGAAAACAAAACATACCAATATATGTATGTAGAATTCCTAACAGAGGAAAATTGTCACTTTTGTCTAATTTTCTTTGACGGATATGCCCTTCTGTGACTAACCAAGAATCGAACCAAATGAACCTAATCAAAGAATAGTATACTGACTGGATGAGGATGGCTACTTGACTCAGGTATAATACAGTCTCTTTAACTTTCACAACAATGTTCTATAGAATAGGTGTATCCAGCGGGGCGGTAAGGGGGTCCGGACTCCCCCTTAAAATTCCAAAATGTACCCGTCCATGAGTGTATTTTTAACTGTAAGCCATTTTTAGTAACATGAAGCAATTTCTCTCTGTGCTTAACATAAATTTAATGGTTATGTACTTTATATTATTGATATGTTGCGCTATTGTCCAAGCAGTGTATGATGTGGTTCGAAAGTTTGACTCCTTCCCTAGAAAAAGTTTAGACCCCCTAGAAAATGTTTGGACCCCTTAGAAAAAAATCCTGGATCCGCCCCTTCTATAGGGTTTGTCAAGTTAATTGTGAATGTTGTTTTTTACTCAGTTAGTTGTTGATTATCTTATATGGTTTCTAAGCGACCAAACCAATGCTTGGGTAATTAAGACTGAAATCACTTCAAGTGATAATAGTCCCTGTCTGTCATCTTGCCTTTCCTATCAAAGGTTGTATAGTGCATATAGTGTTGTAAGTGAATGAACAACCAACAATTTTGAACTTTTCATGATATCCATATGTCAACTTCTGGAACCAATGATTTATCTGTCTGGATGGAAAGATATAACACAAAATGGAATGATATTCATGAACATATTGCAGGAACAACTCTAGCATTCTTAAATCATTACCGTGTTTGAAAAAAAATGAATGTAAGAAAATAACTGAGTCAAACACTTCCATGGTTAGGATATTTGTTAAAATGGATATTTATGTAAATAAAATGTCTGAGTTATCTATCTTGTTTGTTTAAAGAGAAAGACATTGAGATTTAGACGTTACAAATTAATAGAACATTTGTGTAACCATTGTATTAATAAATAAGATTTTAATATTAATTGAAATGTCGTCTTCGGTGAAATCATTTCTTGGAATTCAAATTATTTACTATTTTGATTATGGTTATGTTTAAGTTTGTTTGATTCCAAGAAATTTACAAATCTCAACGCTGATAAAGACAGGCAAATCAAAGTATTTAAGATTCATAACGGAGGAAAATTGTCGCTTTCGTCTAATTTACTTTAGTGGATATGCTTTCTGCGACTTACCTAGATTTGAGCCAAATGAACGTAACCAAAAAACAATGTACTAACCACTAGATCACGATGACTACTTATATCAGGTAATTTGTAAGCGACCAAACCAATGCTTGGGTAATTAAGACTGAGATCATTCTAAATGATAATAGTCCCTGTCTGTCATCTTGCTTTTCCTATCAAAGGTTGTATAGAACACAATAACTTTAAGTGATAAATAGTTAAAAAACAACGTATTGTTCGTTCTTTCTCAATTGTCAAAACATGAATAATTTTACGGTGAAAGCGTTTGTTAAAATTATTGTCGTAATGCACCCATGAGTTTCCGAAAGTGTGTATATGATTGAGTAAAGCTTCTTATGCCGTATGGTATATGTTTCAGTCAAGATATTTTTAATAACAATTAGGCCGCCAGGATAAAAACAATTGCATTCAGTCACCGTGAAATTATTCAAGCTTTGACAGTTGAAAAAACGGACTATACACAACCGCCACTGGCACCAGAGTCCTCAACCTCGTTAAATAAACAAACACAATTAAAAATCGGCCCCGTATACATTACCGTGTACGAGTCATAACTAATTTCATTATAATTAGTATATATAAGGTAGTGTACATGTATATATGCACATGGAACTATATATAGGAACGTACGCATTTTTTATGATTATAAGATATGGACTCGGGTGCCAGTGACAACCACATCCATTTTAGTTACCGCTGTCACTCCCCGGCATTTATGCTTGCAGTGAACAGTAAATAGTTTTCTGAAACCTAATGTGAAATCGAGACTTTCAATGTCGCTTCAATGAAGTGACAATCTGAATTAAATAATAAGAATAAAGCTTCTAGCTCAAACAAACCACAAAATAGGATTTAAATGGTATTGATGCCACGCGGAATTTGCTAGGCAATTAGTTCTAAGCCAATGAAGCTATTACTTGACTAATTCACTCCAAGATAAAGTTGGTATTATTGAGACTATCATTATTATTACTAGACTCATCAAACCCATTTTATAACAAACTCATTAAGGTAAGATCCTATTAACTTTACCATATTACTTGTTTATGCCATGCCATACAGAAATTTTGCTTAGCGTCCGCGTGCGCGTAGGTTTTAGAGTCCTTAATCCAAAAAAAATGGGGGTGAAATTTTCTTAAATAATTCTGTTGTTCCGGGATTCGATAACTAATTTTTTTTTGAAATACTGATAGTTCCTTGTTTCTGTGTATTTGATTAATGAAAATGTACATGTGTATGTTGTATATACTTTTTATGGAATTACTTTAATCTCACATTAATGTCATAAACATTCATGTACTACCAAGTTCTTATTTGTGTGAATACTAGCTAGAATGGACATGTGTTTTTGTTTTCGGCTTGTGTGTTTTTGTGAATAGGTACCAAGGTTTGTCAAACTTGAGTTGACGCTTAACAAAATTCCAATTTGGCATGGCCTTAGAGTAAAACAATAGTTGCATTTTATACTCAAAGTTTCATCCTGACGTATGCCTCGTAAGTTCACCGACTTCATAGTCATTACCCCAGGTCATTTGGCTGCTGTTATCTATCTATCAAGCTCCTTAGTGAGAATCTTACTCTATTTATGTGCAAACTACATTTTGGCGCAAAACGGATTTATACCGCTTTCGAAGACACCCATTTACATTTGTTTAAAGTAAAGCAATCACTAGTAATTTTCTCGCTTAAGGAAATTGGTAGTGCTCGGGGTGAATAACCTTAGACATCTGGTTTGCTAAGCGCATGTCTTTTCACTGGACAATAGAACCCAGTTTAGCGATAAGTGGACTATTTAGAAGTCTAGCATTATTGGGTTTACATAAATTGCCCTAATTTTTACCATACGGTGACGCGTTCAGTAGCTATGCATGAACCCAAGAACACCTGTATCTGTAACAGTTGTCCTTAACCACTCGACCTCACAGGTAGGTAGGTAATCAGGCTTCATATCATACTAAAAATCAAAGCACTATTAGTCTTGCTGCGATCGAAAATGATCTAAAATGATCATTAAATTAGTCAATAACTCCTGTTTTTTCATCACTTATCATGCTTATGTTAAACTAAATATATATCGTGACGTCTGTAAACACAGGCAAACAGATAGAGAACGAGAAAGTACCGTGTACAAAATATATATTGGATAATACGATGAATCAATACGTCTTCTCATCCTGATAATTTGTTCTTCTTCGTTTTCTTAAAATCTCGTTTACTGACGAGATGTTGCGTGATTTTATTTTAAAATAATATTACATTTCACAAATTGGTGTAGTATCAATAAATGATGATTGTTTTAAGTTATTTGATACGGCTAACAAGACACAGTTCAGCGTGTTCTAGTGGAATTTGTGTACAAATTGACCTAAGATGAAATAGTTACCCTGACAAAGTGGCCAACTGATTTAATAGATAAAAATGATAGTTAGAATATTATTTCGCTGTCTCTGATCAATTTTTACAAGCTATGCATGGAAGATACATGATATACATGTATATCAGACGTACATATTTTCCAACAAGGGATCAGATTCCTTCCCTCCCTCCCGAACCACCCTACTCCTATTTGTGCCCTATCCCTTCTTACGACACCTCTGGAGCCGGTCCTGCATCTATAAAAGCTACCTTATATACATGTTAGAGTTCTTGTTGATAATCACATCAATACAAAATAGGTGTACTTAATTAGGAACTTCAGTCAGTTATCTTTCCCTGATAAAATCTGAAGCAATCAAATCGGTAAGTAGGTCCTTACAGTTGGAATCCTCGGATTTTATCGTTGAAGTCCTATGTAAGAATAACAAAATATTTTATCTAATATCTATTTTTTAAAAGAAGATATTAACAGAAGTGATGCAGTTTAGATAGTTTTTTACCCTAAAAATATTAAGTTTGAATTTCAAACAAATTAAATGATTTACAAAAAAATATGTACATGTATAATTATAAGATTAATTTTGGCAAATTGACATTGAAAAGTAAGGGTAAAATCCGAGTAATTCAACTAATTGGACCTACCTATTTGAAGAGTTTATATTTGAAGAGAGGAAATAACTGACTAAAGTCCCTTATTGTTTTAATCTCGACGATTTCCCACTTAATATTATTTGCTCAACGATTTTTTTTCAATTATTATAAAGCGAAGAGAAAAACAGCAAATATACTTTTACTTTAATTAACACGATCTGATGAGGAGTGGCTAGGGGCTTCTTTAAATTTTGAAAGTAATGCGATTTAGGTTGAATCAGATCTAGAAAATTATATTTATTTTCCAATGCACACATGTGCACTCAAAGTCACGAGTCATTTACTTCCTCTCATAGTCTGAAAATGTTTCCTACAATTCATAAAATCAACAGAATTATAATCGAATATCTAAGTTTTGATACTCATATATTAAATACAATATTCATTCTTAAAATCGCATAAACTATATAGTTTATGTTAAAAACCTTTTGATACAACGACATAACAACTTGAACAAAAACATGTGTCAATAAAAAACGTGTTTACTTGTCATAGAATAAAGGGAGTTAACTCCAGATGCACTCTAATGTAATATAATTGAGTTGTGTTTCTTGTCGGGTTAAAAATCTATAAATAGCTGCAGTTGAAATCAATTTAAAGGGAGTTAACTCCGCAATCACTATGATGTAAAATAACCGAGTTGTACTTCTTGTCTTTTCTACAAAATATATTAAACGTATAGCGCAAGCATTTCAATTGCTGTGATGGCCGAGTGGTTAAGGCGTTGGACTTGAAATCCAATGGGATTTTCCCGCGCAGGTTCGAACCCTGCTCGCAGCGTACTTTTTATTTTTTAATTTGATTTTAGAAGAAAACAAATATGTCATACTTTGAGTTTTAATCAATGAGCATGTGATATTCATAAGCGTATGATATATAATTTCATACAAAAGTACATAATAAAAGTCTAGATATTTGTTAAGATATTTTAAATGAAACTGGTTTGTATATATGTGATAACTAAATATTATATCATATTTCTATAAAGCTTGCTTTCATATTGTCAATTGTGCCTCATTAGATCCAATTAAACGAATAAATTATCTGTTCTACTTTTCCTTGAGGTATAATAAGTCAATTTAAAGGTAGGTTTACGACTTATCTGAGCATATTATCCATAGACATAGATCTATTAAGATTATATTAAATTATGTCTATGTATTAATATGTCCATGATTTTATCTGATAATAGTACTTAATAGAGATACGTTCATAGAATAGTAATAAGCTGTGATGGCCGAGTGGTTAAGGCGTTGGACTTGAAATCCAATGGGATCTTCCCGCGCAGGTTCGAACCCTGCTCGCAGCGTATCTTTTATAGAAAACAGTTATAAGATTTTAAATTCATCTATTCACGGGAAATTATATTATATCCGATACATGTGGTCCAACTAAGTTCAAAACAAAATGTTTTGACAAAATAGTTCTTATTTATTTAACTTATTACCTGTAAATATATTAAATTGGGATATTTTAAAATTTAAACATCATATCGCTCCACCAGATTTCCGCTGCAGTAATACAGCGGTGGCGTTCATAATATTTAGCACGGGGTAGAGCATACTATGTATTGTCAACGCGAGAACTAGAATATATCCCGAGGCGTAACTGAAGATAATGTTCACTTAGACCACGTTGTAGGTCAAATGTCAAAGTTAATTGATGTGTTATAAAGCAGTCGTATAATGGTAGTAATAATTTATGCGTACATGTAATTTAGCTTTGAGCCTAGACCCCTTGAAATATGAAATATCTCAATAACTAAAAAGTGATAATGTAACATTTTATATGCGGTCATATCTTGCAATTGCTTTCTCAAATCCCCCAAAAATCAAGAAGTTTTATACCATGATAAGAGAACACACTTTTTATAGGCATGAAATCATTGCAAATTTTGAAGCTAAAAAGTGGGTTTCGTAAAATGGGAACGTTTCGTAATCAGAACAGCCATTTAACAATATAGCATACCGAACTTTCTTGACCATCTATCGCTCAAACCGTAGTACACTTTCTAGTAAATTACTATAGAATTATGAAGGACCGATGTAGTTAAAAGCGCGTTTTGGAAAAAGTAATAAAAATATCAAATTTGTCCATAGTACATTTTGTAGATATTTTTATCCCGAATAAAATGAATGTATTTTGAAAAAATATATTAATGGCATTTTAGTCTGTTTTGCGGTTGAAGTACATGAGTATGGGTTACTATAGACAAAGAACAAAAATAGGAAAAATCTTCAATATGTCTAATTCATTTCTGCTTATTCAAAAACTGATTCACTTATTCAAATTTGTCCATAGCACATCTTTTAGATAATTTATTACTAGACAGTATTCTTTCTGTTGGTATATTATTTTATATTTTAAAAGTTTGTCTTATTGATCTGTTTTGGGGGTTTCTTTCACTATAGTCAATATTTTTCTTGTTTTTTTCTCGCTCCGAAGATGTCCGATATTTCCCGATCTTTGGAATTTATCCAAATTATGTTTATTTATTCCGAAATATGGAAATGAAACCCAGTATTGAATTCATTTTCATGCGTGGAGTAGCCATTTTGTATACAAAAAAATTATGAATATGCAGCATTTCTGACACATCTAGTTTTGTTTTGCAGAAAGTATGTGATTTATACTTAATATCTATGAAAATCATTTTGGGACTTTTCATAAACTGCTTGACTGTCCCATACCAAACATCTACAATTTTAGTGGACTTCGCTGAATTCTTAAGTGATTTATATAGTTAGTCAACGTTACGTCGACACCGGTTACGTAATTCCGATTAAAACTTATCGTCTATAAAAATCCAGTTTAAACCAGTAATTAAAAAGCGAACCTACATGCGCACAGGCACTCAATAGTTTCTTACATAAACGACATCATTATTGTACCAAGTACGTTTCACCATCCACGTGGGGGACAATCACAGAGATGTCAAGAATGACATCTTATTGATGGGTTTTAAATTGCAATTCAAATTTCTAAAATTGAATTTTACAAATGTAATTGTGTAATTCTGAAAAAAACGCATCTATGCCTATATTAAGACACTGTAATTGAAGTGAAATAATAAGTTTTATTTTAGGCCTAAGTGTAATATAAGACTTGCAAACGTTTTGATCTTTAGAAAATTTGAATGACCGATTAATGTATCACTCTATTGTAAATTCATATTCTAAGAATCCAGTAAATCAATCAATGCATGGAAATATGATGACAATAAACCTCAGTTGATAGTCATAATAGGTAATCCTTTATCATCATTTATAACATGCAATTAACACATCTACACTAAATGGGATATTTATAAACGCTTCATTTTACAATAAATATTAAACTATTGATTCTCTATTTGATTATTCATAGACGGATCCAGCGGGGGTCAGGGGGTCCGGACCCCCCTAGAATTTATGTATGATACAGTGACTGCGATAATGGACTGAATGCCGAGATGACGAGTCCAAAAATACAAAACGTCATCATTTACAAAAATTGTGCTAATGCATTTAATAATTTCGTTGATATCAAAAATCTAAACTTGAAGACTTTATTATTTGTATTTTCAGTTGTTGCATGGAATTTGAGCATCCTAAAGTTACTCAATGCACATGTTTTTGCAAGGTATATTGCAATTTGAAAATAATAAATTTATAATACAAGGCCCCGTTAAACTGTAGTTCAAAACTCCCAACAGGTTCTTAAAAATATATTTGTAAAGACGGATATCCGGTTTAAAAATTAGCAGACTGTCAAGTGTTTATTTAAGATATAAAATATAAATTGACTGTAAGCTCACAGCAATATACATGTATACAAATCAGAACAGTTTTTATCTTCTTGCCAATTTCACTTAAAGTTTCACTACGGTGGAAATCCCCTTCTTTGTCTCATTATAAAATAGCCAAGTTTGAGTGTTTCCACTGACTTTCTCTAATAGATTCAGATATAATGATTGGTATCCTGTTAATCCTCAACAATCGAGCAGTCAACAAGTCCAGATAATATAGATGATTGACATTGATTTTTTTCACCATTTCATATTATTTGCATGTGGGAATTCCCACTCTCAAAGGTACAAATGGCCGCAGTGCACTACATTCTAGATCTTCCACCGCAAGAAGTAGTTCTAAAAGGAAAACAAAAAAAAATATCAGAATATTGTCCTAGAATGATAGAAAGCTAATTTAGGAGAAAAATATATTATTTTGACTCATACAAACACAGTCACAGCCTCCCAAATGCATTCAAACCAAATTCTCAATACTACTTTTGTAGTGTACAGCGACCCGGAAGCATTTTCCCTCAAGATCGAAACCTTAACTTTAAACAATCGCCATTTTGTTATTCTTATCCAGTAATGTGTAACCCACATCCTTCACCCCAGGGCATCGTTGAGATAGCAGGAGGGAGGGGCAGCGTTTTTTCTTCCAGTTTCATTGTGCTGTGATGTGTCTGGGAATTCCTTTAACGTAAAAAAGCAGAAACAACCTATAAAGTACATGTAATACTACAAAGCTGAAAAATACAATCATTTCACACCGGTTGACACGGGTCTTAGCCAAGTCTTTCATGTCGTTTAAAGATTTACCTCGGAATCTTATAAACGTATGTAAGACTAGCGTACATAATGATATGGTCAGTCTTGAAAATGGTATTGACATGGACGTCCCCGAGAAAGCTATAATTATTCACTATCCGAATACCCCCAACAGAAAGAGGATTTTACTATAGGTTTGCTGGGCTCTCAGTCATATCGACACCAATCACAGGCGGCTCGAGCGGGGGTCAGGGGGTCCGGAGACCCCCCCCCTGAAATTTCGTTAATGCACCCGTCCATGATTTTTTTTAACTCTAAGTCATTTTTAAGTAGCATGAATCAATTTTTGCCGGGCTAGCTTCGCTCACCATTGTCCTTATCACTGCTTAAACAGATAAAATGGTTATGTAGTATTTTTTATGATGAATATGTGTTATTCTGCAAACAGTGTATAATGTGGTTGTGGTTCGAAGTTTGGACCGCCCACCCCTAGGAAAAGGTTTGGACCCCCCCCCTAGAAAAAATCCTGGATCCGCCCCTGCCAATGTCCATCATTATGGGTTGCAACTGGTGGTGCTGAAATGGCTGCGTCTGTGATGGCAAAGTGGTTAAAGCATTGGACTTGAAGCCAATGGGATCTTCCTGCGCAGGTTCAGTTTAACATAGAAGCAAGACATAATGTATGTCATATTACGACAGTCATGTAAACCTCACTTTTAAATGCCAATTGTCAACCGTCGATCTAGTCATTTGAATGAAATTCAAGAAAAAGTATTTTTTATGTAAAAATTTCCCTGGATAAATATTGCGTACCGGCGTCAGTACCTTAAATGATAATGATGCAAGCTGACGTACATGTAGACATAATTATGTCTATTGAAACATATATCATAAATTGTAAACTTTATTGATCCTAGTTACACTGTTCAAAACAATTTTATTGGGATACAGCTGTTCTTTACAGGTTATATCAATGTGCTGTGATGGCCGAGTGGTTAAGGCGTTGGACTCGAAATCCAATGGGATATTCCCGCGCAGGTTCGAATCCTGCTCACAGCGTTATCTTTTTTTCCATACCATGGTATTTTGTGGGTTACCGTAAAATTTGACCATTACGTGCTCGACCTTTTTTTTGAATAACAACACATTTACCCACAAATATAAGCATGTGCTCTTTTGTTAACGCCTTGTTTGTGGGACAAAATGCTTAAAGGTAAGTTCATGGAAAATTCCATTATGGTACATTGTATATAATATTTTCCTTTTGTGAATAGACAGGATAGAAAGCACTGACTTAATTATCAAAAATACCTATGTAAGTTCACGCCCAGTATTAAGCTTAAACGCTGAAAAGGAGTAGAAGGTGATAACATTAAAACTTTTTTATATAGACAGGCATACATAACAGCTGTGATGGCCGAGTGGTTAAGGCGTTGGACTTGAAATCCAATGGGATCTTCCCTCGCAGGTTCGAACCCTGCTCGCAGCGTTTCTTTTATTGAACATACTAGAAATCGAAAAATATCATTCACTTTTTCCCCATGATTTTCTATACATGTAAAATATTAAAAATGCACACGACTATTTGAGACGTGCTTAATCGTTTTCTTCAAACGCGTGGGTGTTTTTTCCCCCAGAAAATATAGTAATCAAACAATTTGGCGAGACACGTATAACAATTTTGTCCCAATGAGCATAGTAGTTGATCAACCCACTATCATTTTTATGACATATATGCTAAGCCCATACCGATCTTATTTGTCCGCTATTTATCATGTCTTCCTGTTTACTTGAATTTAACGAGCAATTCGTAAGATAGGCTTCATCCCTAATAAATCAAATAATAATGGTAATAATATCCTTGCCGAATTTTGATACCTTATATTAATTCAATACATAAATACCCTTAAATTGATGAATAAAAACCAACAATTGAAAATGCGTATTTTGTCAATAAATCAAGGTTTAACCACATGCAAATCATAATGATAATACGTGTGTGATAATTGATATTATGCAGTGCAATAAAAAATCCTTGGACAAAAAATATGATTTTAAAATGAACTGATCTGAATCGATCCTAATATATTTGATATTTACCTAATCATGTATTGAAAAGAATAAACTATATTGATGTGTTATTTACGATGGATACCACAGTTATGTAACATGCCACAAAGCAACTCGTGCTGTTTTCAAGTCAAGTTATATGATTTAAAGTGATTAGAGGTGAAAACTCGTGAGTGGAAAACACTACAACTTTTCCCGCCTAAGAACAAAATCATGGCTTTATGGTGTTACAAAATTGTAAAACTTGTCGTGATTGCTATGACGATAACAAGTGTAGTGACTGGATATGCTAAATTCTATAATTTATTCAAAAAATTTGGAGATTCAATAAAAAGTATACCATCATTATCTATTCAGTGTTTAAGTACAATATTACAAATCTTACAATTATATTGTTTGTTTCGAGAGATATGCGAGGATAATTACATGTACAATCATTGTTTTAAATGTGTATATATCTTAACATTTTTGGTCTACGTTTTTTCATTGGTTCCAAAGTCTCTGAGTACAATAGTGAGTTACAACTATAACAAATCTTGGAATGCCTGGCAACGTGTATTATATTTGATCGATACTTTACTTGCTGCAGTGTCGGTAAATGGATTCCAACTAATTCTGTTTTTGCCTATTGTAAAGAAGATGTGCCTTCTTGCCGGAGCGTGCAAAAAGAAACGCTTTGAAGACATTGAAAGAAACGGAAGTGAGGTTGACAGCGAACAACCTTCTGAATATTGCTGTTTTCCTCAATCTGTGTCAAAGAGAATACAATCAAAAGTTTCACCACAAAATCAAATCAAGGAAAACGCCGAAGCACATTTCATGAAAGTGAAGAATCAAGTTATCAACAAATTTACTGAATGTGTAAATAGCAATGAAGTAATGAATTGCGTAGCTAGAAACATAAGCAGTGACCTAACCGATGCCCAAAACAGTGAAGTAACAGATGCCAAAAACAATGACATAACCGATGACAAAAACAATGACATAACCGATGACAAAATCAATGACATAACCGATGACAAAAACAATGGCATAACCGATGACAAAAACAAAGACATAACCGATGACAAAAACAATGACGTAGCTGATGACAGAAACTGTTTGCCTCAATCTTTGTCAAAAAGAATACAATCAAAAATGTCACTACAAAATAAAATCAAGGAAAACGCCGAAGCACATTTCATGAAAGTGAAGAATCAAGCTATCAACAAATTCACTGAATGTGTAAATAGCAATGAAGTAATGAATTGCGTAGCCAGAAACATAAGCAGTGGCCTAACCGATGACGAAAACAGAGAAGTAACCGATGCGAAAAACAATGACATAACCGATGACAAAAACAATGACATAACCGATGACAAAAACAATGACATAACCGATGACAAAAACAATGACATAACCGATGCCGAAAGCAACAAAAATTGTTGTTCTGTTTTCTGCGGTCACATATCAAAGTTTTTAGAAAACAGAACTCGTGCTTTTATCATATTAACAACAATAGCTAATTTGCATTTGCTTGTATTTGTTGTAGAGATCGTTATGTTGTTTCGTTTTGTACGTTAAAATTTTAATAACTCCTACTACCACTATAACCTGGTTTAACTCTCAGGTGGCAATTTGGATGTCAATGCAAAACAAGCATCTAACAACGTGCTAATATCTTATTTACCCTTATTTCTGATTTACAGGTTTTAACTGAGTCCTATTGTTTTCATTGTTATTCTGCACTCTTTTGAGACTCATATTTTTTCTCACGTACCATGATATGCTACAATTATTCAAAGAGGTTAAGTCTATATTGATCCGACAACACATGTGCCCCTACTATTTATACAATTAGAATTTTCCCTGTTGAACACAGGTCCGGGCAGCACAACCAGATATTTTTGACGTTTAATTTCCATGAATAATTTAGTATTCAAGTCTATAATGCTACTGTCCTATAAACATAAAAATAGCTGTGAGGGCACCGTACGGGCGCCGTGCGATCAAGCTCCGCAATGACTCGTACGAACTGTTGCGTACCCGTACGGACTGTTACGTTTTTACCAGGGTCCTTGAGATGAGCCGTGGATATACGTATCAGTTTCAAAGTCAATTCGTTAACAAAATCGTGGCCGAGTATGTATGGAATAAACTTGCATATCTTCCAGCTACGGCTCAGTTCGGGTGTGTTGTTTTGTGCCATGTGCGTACCGTCACCTTGGTAAGCAAGGCTTCCCATGGCCTACGACTGTCTTTCATACGGGTCCGCAACAAGCTACGACTTTATGGGACTGAGGCATAAGCCAAAGAACGCGAAACGTAGTTTTTCGTTATTTTGAATTAAAAAGAATTCTGACTAGATTTTTTTAAAATTTTTCTCAACATAAACCTTTTATCACTCATACTAATTATTCAATAAAATAGAACATTACACACTTTTATACTATATAAAATGCATTCGAATGTATCAATTGTCAATTTTACTGGTTTACTGGACAAAACATTTATTTCATACATGTATATACTTAAATACAAATAAAAATGTACGTTTTGCATCTATGAATTATTAAAGGTTATACTAGTAAGCAACATTATTTAACATTAAGCAATATGCATTATTTATGTTATTTTGGATTTTACAATAGCATCTTGTATTTTGTTACATGTGCTTTTGAGTTTGTGTATAATAATTTGATTTATGCAACTGTATATTATGTTTATATGCTACAAGTACCAGGGTCTAAGACCTTCTGGCTTTCTTTATTGGCTAAACTTGTTAATTTATTTAAATACTGAACCTAAATCATTTAGAGGCTCTGCAAATGTTGATTTCGACATTTTGTTTGTTTGTTTTTGTTGGGTTTAACGCCGTAGCAACACATTGTATAGGTCATATAACAGCGGTCAGTCAACCTACTCACTCCTCCTGGAAAAGCTAAATATCTGGGTTTAGCTGTTAACCTACTACATGTACTAAGCGGCTGCGCATACTTTCGTCAGTGACTGACAACTGCCTTATACAGTATAATAAAAATCCTTTGGTAGGAAGGAGAATGGCCGAAGAAATAATTTCATGACCAAGCTCTACGAAAGTATGCCACGCCCGGGATTCGAACACACGACTCCTCGATCAGTTGCTACCAACTGAGCTAGCCGTATGGCATTTTGACTTTTTAATTTGATACTGAACAAAATGTTTTCCATTGATCACCTGTCATGAAGGTTGTTAGTTTGCCACCCAGATAAGCCAATTTGCTTGCTTGGGGTCCATATACGTTCATGACACTAGTATTTAACTAATCGTCGCAATTATGGTTATTTTTGCATAAAAACGCAAAATAAGTGATTCCGTATCAGACGCTTTTATCAATTCACAATTGATAAAAAGTTGTGTTCTAAAATATTTTGCAAATAGACAGATAATCACCTTTATTGTAGCCCAAGAATTGTATAATTTACCTGATCAAGTTATTTTATTGTAATACATTCGCCTTTGCTCTTTATATATATTTATCACATTTTCTGTAAAAAAAACCACAAATAAATTTGAGTAAATCTGTCCAAGCATACGTTGCAATATGGAATAAGAAATTGTTGATAAATTAACGTGCATTGATGGCAGAGTGGTTAAGGCGTTGGACTCGAAATCCAGCGTTATTTTTTATCCTTTAAGTGTATGTTGACATTTAGTCAAGAATTGTTGAATATTTTGAAGTTAAAACAATTTGTTAATCATAATCTGGTTATTCAAGACTGTTCATTGTGTTATATTTTTGTATCTGGTTATACAATTATGCTTACGAAATACACATTCATGTATTGAGTATTTTAGGTATTTGTTTATAAATATTGTAATGCCCCGTTTGTGACCTAGTTTTATTGTTAGTTCGGGTACGAACGGCTTTGAGTACGAATTTACTCTCATTTTTACTGTGAGATTTTCTTATTGTTTAAGCTTTTGCAAACTATATCATCGATCCATGCAGTTTAAATTTTGTATTGACATGCTATTAAAACCCTACTCACTTTGTATCAGTCCGGTTTTAACTCATAAATCCTTGTTAACTTTGCTGTACATTTGTGTGTAAACATGATGGTCGCCATTTTTGTTGTCATACGTCATAGAGGTCAGGGTTGCAACTTTGGGTTGATTTAATCAACAATGGGTTTTGGAAGTGATAAATTAATGTTTAAAAGCCCGGAAAAGTTGTTCCCATGTTCAAATTTATAACTTTAGACTTTATTTAATTGATTTATGTAATAATTTAAATGACTTTAATACATTTTTGTGTTTAGATCTATTTTTCTTGCTGTTTGTTGACATAGAAAACCGGCACGTTCATGTGACGTAATCATTATCCGTCAACTTTTTTTGACGGATCCGGCACTTTTCTTTGACGGATTGCCGGATTCCATCAATATTTTTTGACGGATTTCCGCACCATTTTGTGACGGATTTGGCGAGTATGAAAGGTTTCCGTCACAGAATTTCGAGGACTCCGGCATTTTTTTACTTTGAACAGGTTGGGCTATTTAATTTTATTTTGATCGTAAATACACTTTTAGGTATTTTTTAGTATTTTTTTTACTTTAAAGGAGCATTATTGTTATTTTTCGATATTTAGAAATTTTAAAGGGTAACTTGAGCATTAAATTTAAACATAATTTTGTGCCTAGAAATTCGTAGGAAACCTTAAAAACTTATTTTATTTTATTGTATTGTATTTTAAAGCACTGGCAGACTACTTGTATTTAATCTATTCAACTTGCTTGATTGTTATCACAGATATTTGAACATTAAATTTGTTATTCGTTCACTGAACTTTGTTAAGGGTATTCTATCACAATAAACTTAACCGTTAAAACTTAACAGAATTTTGCTTGTTCTTTTGGTTGTTTATTTATATTACTTTGTATTTATATTTAGTTACCGGAGTCCACAGGTAATTTTGTATTGTAATCAATCTTGTCCGTTGTACTCAGTACTCTGTCCGTCCGCCTGCCCGCTGTGACTTAATACTTTGAGAGTGATTTAAGGAAAAATTCGTCTCTGGATCTCCGGAGCTCTACAATAAAATTATGTTTACGAAATACACATATAGTTAATTTTTCTGTACTGGCAAAGCTTGAATAATTTCACGGTGACTGAATGCATTGTTTTTGTACTGGCGACCTAATCGTTATTAAATATATCTTGACTAAAACATATCATACGGCATAAGCAGCTTTACTCGATCATAATACATACTTTCGGAAACTCATGGATGTATCACGACGATAATTTTAACAAATGCATGCACCGTTAAATTATTCATGTTTTGACAGTTGAGAAAAAACAAACAATACTTCTTGTACATATTGATTTTATTCATGCTCACGTTATATAAGACCATGCCAAATTTGAATTTTGTTTAATGTCAACTTAAGTTTGACAAACCTAGGTACCTATTCACAAAACACACAAACCGAAAAAGAAAACACCAAATTGAATATTTTACGACAAAAACAATGCATAATATATTTATTTTTGATACAAAAAACATCATCATAATATGAAACAATGGTTTGAATTACTTATGAAATGACTAGTTCAAGCACAGACTTAAAACATATGGTTTAAAATAAAATTACTATTTGTTTTCACGTAAAATATTTATTGTATTAATGGCATGATTAAGATAAATTGCTAACGAGGAATAACGTCGTTGCCGAACACATATTTGAATACAGTGTATTTAAGAAAATTTCACCAACCTTTTTTTTTGGATTGAGGACTCTAAAACCTACACGCACGCGGACGCTTAACAAAATTCCGGGATGGCATGGCCTAAATAATTTTTTACAATCTTCTTTTGAGTTTGGAATTGAATCCGTCGTCAAAGTAGAATTGACGTTTCGTTACGTAATTTTATTGTATAGTTATGCTTATGCACATTTGCCAAAATTTCAGCTATAACATCTAGTCATCAGACTATATATCAATCCTCCAAAGGGGTCTGTTGTTGTTGTTGGGTTTAACGCTGTAGCAACACTTGGTATAGGTTATATTACGGCTGTCAGTCCACCTACTTACTGTTCCTCGAAACGCAAAATCTCTGGATTCAGCTGTTAACCAACTACTAGGCGCATACTTTCGTCAGTGACTGCCTACTGTCCTACATATTTTAGAATCAGTGGTAGGAGGGAAAATGGCCGTAGAAATTATTTCATGACTAAGCTTCACGAAATGATGCGAACCTACGACCCCTCGATCAGTAGACATGTACCTACCGACTGAGCTAATTTAAATACCTGACCAGTTTAACCTGCAGAGTGATACATGTGTCTCTGATTTACTACGCAGTTTATTTCTAGCCGATAAAAGTAGTTCCGTCAATCAACTGACGCGCCTTTGTTTCAGTGTTATTGACAGATATTTACTTACATTGATAAGCGTGTGAATGGTCGGAGTCAAATCTCATGTTAATACACTAAGCAATAGTATTTGCTAGATATACAGGATAGAATAACCATTCCGTCCGCATTTTTGCACTGCTCGATTCTTTCTTGAATCTACTTTTTAAGGAGTAATATTTAATATGGATTCATTAGATTTCAATGTGCACGAAAGTCTTTCTGTATTTCAATACTTTGATTGTGTAACAGTAATATCGTTCGTAAAATTCCTTTTTGTGCCATGACTGTATTTCAATATATTCGAGATGGTCTTTAAATCGATTAATCACGTGCAATGATAACTTGTACAAATTCGTCTTAACTTTGGTTATCTATGTAAAATAACAGTATTTACCATTTTCATCTTAATAATCATGCACTTAAATAAACTGTTTGTATGTGTAATGATATTGCCGTATATTTTATTATTGTTTTGCTCACTGTACTAGTAACTTCCATGTCAATGTCATGCAATATAAATAAATATATAATATATGTATGAAAATATGTTTCTAATCTCTGTCTTTGACTGATTAGTCATCCATTAAGTAAAGAGAACATTTTATGATCGTACACTTAGCATATTTTTAATTGGTACACAGTAGGATCCAGTCTGATTTCGCAAAAACATACAGAAAACGTTTAATGCGCTATGCCTTTGTGATAAACACCCCACTCTCACCCCCGGAGAATAGCGGAACTTTGACTGTGAGCCAAGTAAACCCATAGTAATTCCCTTATTGAGACATTTAAATGGTGAAATATCCGATTTATACCCTGCCCTTTAAAGCACAAGTGACCGACAGAAGTGTACTCTATGTTTGTCGCGAAAACAAATCCGCTGCAGTCGCCCGGCAAGGCGGTGAGATAGTAGGTACAAACACGAGTCTTCACCTACTCAGAACAGTTCCAGGTTGGGTGCGTTACAATTTACAAATGACTAGAGTATTAACTGATAGAGTTCCAATGGTGGCATATTATGGTGTCATATTTCTGCCATCGGATAACCACAATAGATTAAGAGGTTAACCCCGACCTCTGGTTGGACCGCCAGTGTCATGATATAGTAAAGTTGTCGTTATTAATTAAATACATACATGTATGGAGTTCACGGGTGACAGCTGCTCATCTTTGATGATACAACAAAATCAATTTACATAATTAGTGTAGTTCATATTATATATATAACTAATTATATGTCAACTGCTGTGATGGCCGAGTGGTTAAGGCGTTGGACTTGAAATCCAATGGGATATTCCCGCGCAGGTTCGAACCCTGCTCGCAGCGAATATTTTTTGTTTTGTTTTTCATGCATTTAATTTACACATTTTCGACGATTTATATTGGTATCAAAATTTATTTACTAGCTCCCATCAAGTAAGGGAATTCCGTTGGTCAGCGCATAAGGGTTCTATATAAATCTTTCATTTTTTTATGCTGTTTGACAAGTTATATGCTGACCCATTTGTTTTAGCGCTAAAATCATAACTAGATATACAGCTTATCTTAGTCAATATTAACTAAAATAAATATTTATTTATATATATATTATTATACTACTGGATTCCCAAGCATTACACGAATACATCTCATATTTAAATGAAAACACATTTTTAGTTAACATTCGTGAAATATTCAATTTAAGGGTGTATCATTAGTTGAAATTGAAAATAAACTATAAAGTGGTGGGGTAACTATAGAATACTATAAGAAGAAAAAAATCATGTGCTCCTGTGAAACAAACTGAAAGTAAAAACATGTGATGACAGTGTTGTGACAAATTATGATATTTACTTTTGGAAACATTTTTTGTATGACTCATCCTATGACATTGTAAACTGCCACATAGGAATCCTACAATGTATGTCAACATTAGGATTTATATAAAAAGTAGTTTGATTATGTGTTTGGACTGACGTGAGGAAGGCTATTTCAAGGTTAGGATAAATGTTTTCATTTTATTATAAATGTCTATTTTGTTCAGTGTTTATATTTCCACTGTCATGTTTATACATTTCATGCATCTCTTACAAAATATATCAAAATTATCAGAAATTTATGGATATTTCTAATATGTAATATAGGGTCCTTGGTTACATGTACCCCACCCACGTAATAGTTTTTTTTCAATTTCAACAAATGATACACTCTTAACTATTTAATAATTGAGTGAAGAAATTTAGCGCTGCTTCATTATCGCGGAAATCAACGTCGTGTTTTACCACGTGTTGGATACGAAACTCTACAGTGATTAATTCTAATGTACCAGTCATTTGTATCCTGCGCCCGACCCCCGTATAAAAACAAAGACTATGGGCTCATCACCGTCATTTTGCTTCCAGCATAGTTTGTGTACCCAGACAGTTTGCCAGCCACCATTTTCTACTTGATCAGCACAGGGGCGGGGCCCCCGAACCCCCACCGCTAGTCCGCCCATGCAGCACACGGTATTGTCTACAGGGTTTTCAACTTTGTAAAGGGAGCTAATTCAATTGATATTATCTCATATATGTAGCAGTTATTTCCCTTTATACAGTTATCACCGCTAAATGCTAAATAAGAGTCAAGACTACTAAGTTCAGGAACTACATATATATATTAAGTATTGGCCATACATAGCCAGTCAGAATATTTAAATTGTCATTAATTTCTTTCAAATCTAGGGGTAAAAAAATACTTTTAAATTTTAAGTAAGACTGACCTTAAATATTAAGGAAGCGTGTGATCAACCTTAAATTCAGCCAACCCGGGTCGATAGCGCAGTTTGTAGCGCGCCGGGATTTGGATACTCGTGCCCGAGGGGGTGCGGATTCGAATCCCACCCGGGGAGGTTATACCCTTCCATGAAAATTTGACAAAAATGTCGATTTTCCTCCATTGATTAGATAATATGGAGAGGTTTCCGGCCTTGTGTAAGGGTAGGTAAGTACTGGTTATAGACAATGGTCCATGAAAGCTAGGTTAGGTGTGCTGGACGCCGTAAAATGACCTAAAATTGTGTTGACACGGCGTTAACTCCAATAAATAAATACTTAAATTCAGCCATAAACTTTTACAACATCGCTATGTTTTATATTTGATCAAACATCGTCTTTAATTGACTGCCCTCTCCGCGATTGTTTGTTACTCAATTTGCATATTTGCGTCTAGTTGAATATAACCCCTTCTTCTTCTGCCCCAATCTCCGTAAACAGAGATCCTGTTCTACTCGCGTTGTTGTACTGGATTTCTACTTAGTCAATGCAAGGTCACGTCGAGATGAACTTTGTGTCGACCAATCAATGCGTAGCTTTCATCTAGACGAAAATACTATTAATCACATTTTGATTTCGTAATTTCTATTTTTAGACCTAGGTTTGCATGGAAATTTAACAGCGGTATTATTCACAGTCTGCGATTGGGTGGCTCATTTCAAATTGCGTGACGTAGGTGATGTAAACAAGTTACGTATCATAACAATTTCGTCATGAATATTATGATGAGAAAAGGTCACCTGAACGTGACCTTCGTTTGGAAAAGGCCAGATTTTAATTAGCGAGTATGCGAGCGGTAAAATATCAGATCGGGTTTTAATCAGATTGCTTCTGCCCGTAAAGTACAGGACTTCTTTGCGACATCAGCACATTGTGTAATATAATTATGGTCTATTTAGAGCGGTAATTAATCGCTATTCAAGAAATTTGGTAATATATCAACTTCAGTATGACCAGATTAACAAAAGCAAATGTTTTTAGACAGAACCGTGAACTTAATTTCAGCTTGTAACAAAGATTTTAAGTTCTGCCATGTTGTAGCAATTAGCCACGTCTTTGATATTCTGGTTTCAAGAACAATGTACTTGATTAATTTATATGCATTCTGAACATTTAGTGTCATAGATTATAAATGACTGGTCTGGATGTGACATTAAATGCGCTTTTAAACATATTTAATATGAAAAAAGCTCTGTACAAATATAGTAGATGAGGATAAGATTGAGGAGGATGATGATGACGATAATGATGACGATGACAATGACAAAGACGATGACAATGACAATGACAAAGACGATGACAATGACAATGACAAAGACGATGACGATGACAATGTGACAATACCAATAACAACAACAATAACATTCATAATAATAAAATCATTATGAATAGTTTACATTATCCCACGTAGTTACATATATCTTAGGATTCATGTTCTTGTTCACCTGTTAACTTTACAGTTATTATAATTCAGCATAATGCCTTCAATATTCATTTAATCTATGTCGTTGATGAAATATGCCACCTTCACAGGCACCAATTTACCCAATGGTAGTGTGAAGCTCGAAAGACATTGACAATGACGTCGGTGAGATTCAAATAAGAAATACGCGTAGTTTAATCCAAACAAAAAATCAAGGATTAATTTCAAGGCCTACATACGTCATGTCGTGTTTATTTTGTGCCTACAATAGAATTAAGAAATCATGTTTCCATTTTTAATCGATTTTTTTGCTGCAGTGTATTTCTATAGTCAATATGGAATCAATTGTCAAAATGTAAAATCCATACAAAATTGATATGTCATGATTGTGAGGACAATAAATTACAGCGTGTGCAATTGTTTTAAATATTAATTTAAAATGGACGCTTTGTGATACTGTATTTAGATAATAATATTTAACAATCGTACGATGCTAAATCAGTTAAAATATGAATGAGTTAAAGCTTCCTGCACACTGATTTAGTTTTCTTTATATCTTCAAATCACACATCAGTGTCTGTAATTGTGTTTGATAATAATGATATAAGACAAACCGACATATAGATTGCGAGAAATATATGATAAAAACAACACAAAAACGCATTATCACATCTATACCCTTACTAGCGGGCTGGGTATTAATGCACAAAACACCATCTCTAACAGTTGCATGTTAATTTGCACTAAAACAGTCTTACCAAAAACACTTATTTACCGCAAAATGTATATACAACTACCACTGATTCATAATCACATAGAGCAGTTGTCAGTCACTGACGGAAGTATGCACCAACTAACTGATCAACAGCTAAATCCAGATATTTAGTCTTTCTATGAACAGTGTGTAGGTGGACTGACCGCCGGTATATGACCTATAAAACGTGTTGCTTCTATAGCTTTGAAACCAATCCAAAATTATTAGTTCTAGAAAAATATATATTTAAGTTAAAATCTGTGAAAACCCTGGTCGATAGCGCAGTTGGTATCGCGCTTGGATTTGGATACTCGTGCCCGAGGGGGTGCGGGTTCGAATCCCACCCGGGGAGGTTATACCCTTCCATAAAATTTGACAGTAATGTCGATTTCCCTCCATTGATTAGATAATATGTAGAAGTTTCCGGCCTTGTGGAAGGGTAGGTGAGTACTGGTTATTGACAATGGTCCAGGAAAGCTAGGTTAGGTGCGCTGGACGCCGTAAAATGACCTAAAATAGTGTAGACACGGCGTTAACTCCAATAAATAAATAAATAAAATATGTGAAAGAACAACTTTAAAATTGTTTTATTAATATTAATTACCTTTTGTTTATTTTAATGGATGTTCAATTTGTTTTATACTTCAAATTAAATTATTATGTTTTATGTTGATGTCCGAATGGAGTAGAAATAAGAGACAGATTTATGAGGAAAAGCCTATATGTAAACATTAAACAAGAGCTCAACAATCTATTAAAACATCAAGTTTTAGTCCCCATGATACAACATGCTTGCATAAACTACATGTCATAGTTTTTAGCTTGTTAATGCATGTTTACTTTATGAATAATTGTGTAATTTGCATATAATACCCGCCACTATGACATGTCTGGCTTTATCGGTACAAAAAGCACGATTTATCATATTTGATTGTATTATTTTACAAAAGTCAATGAACTACGAGTATTATCATTAATAAGGCTTATTGCGTAATGTCTTAGATATTAGTGGTAAGGTTATTAATAGTTAAAGTAATAAAACATTCGCTGCGAGCAGGGTTCGAACCTGCGCGGGAAGATTGGATTTCAAGTCCAACGCCTTAACCACTCGGCCATCACAGCTGTTACCTTATTTAATTAAGGTGAATAATTATTTTAATTCATTAATAAAGTAGGCCTATCCATGTGTGCACATCAACATGAATAGATATTTACGACATCTGATTTTTCTATAAAAAGTCACACGTAATAAAAAGGTCGAACAAAAAAACAAAAACAATGTTTATAATAACAATACAATGAACTAACCCACGACGAGGGATGCCAAGGATGACTTTAAAATAAACAATTGTGATATGTTATACTTGTGTCTTAGCTGTTGGTGTAATGGAAAGCGTTCTACCATAACAAGCATGATTTACCAAGTGGTGGTGGTTTATCAACCATGCCAATTTTATTAAAATGAATTACACACAATTTTTTCATTACTGCCTACCCCTGAAATGAATTGTCTCATTTTAATGTTTACCAAAACACGTTTTGTTTTTTTGTACGAACTATAAGATAATTTATTCACAGCTTATTTTTGTAAACCAATCGTTTATAAACTTGCCCAGTTTCATTTAACAAAATTTGGAGTGAATGTGCAGGCTACCTATTAAACACCTAGGTGGAGTGATGCAATTGCAAATATCTTGCTCAATGAAATAAGCACTATACTCATAACGGGAATCATACCCGAGACATTTCGATTGCTTTGACTGAAAGCTTAAACTCAACATGCCCGTCTTACAACTGGAATATTGCCTGTTCTTTTTATTTATCCTTGGATTAACGCCGTATTAACACATTTTTATGCTTTTTTACGGCGTCAAGCGCACCAAACCTAACTTTCCTGGACCATTGTCTATAACAAGTATTCACATACCCTTCCTTTGTTGAAATTATATTCAAAACTATTAGAAGTAAAATTGGGTAATTCCCCCGGATAAATATTGCGTACCCGCGTCGGTAACGTCAGTAAATGATAATGATGCAAGCTGACGTAGACATAATTATGTCTATTGAAACATATATTATAAATTGTAAACTATATTGATCCAATTTACAGTGTTCAAAATGTTTTATTTGGATACAGCTAGGTATATCAACGTGCTGTGATGGCCGAGTGGTTAAGGCGTTGGACTCGAAATCCAATGGGATATTCCCGCGCAGGTTCGAATCCTGCTCACAGCGTTATCTTTTTTCCATACCATGGTATTTTTTGGGTTACCGTAAAATTTGACCATTACGTGTGCGACCTTTTTATTTGAATAACAATACATTTACCCACAAATATAATCATGTGCTCTTTTGTAAACGCCTTGTTTGTGGGACAAAATGCTTATAGGTAAGGTCATGGAAAGGTCCATTATGGTACATTGTATATGATATATTCCTTTTGTGAATAGACAGGATAGATAGCACTGACTTAATTATCAAAAATACTTATATAAGTTCACGCCCAGTATTAAGCTTAAAAGCTGAAAAGTACTTAGTCTAGAAGGTGATACCATTAAACTTTTTTTATATAAACACGCATTCATAACAGCTGTGATGGCCGAGTGGTTAAGGCGTTGGACTTGAAATCCAATGGGATCTTCCCGCGCAGGTTCGAACCCTGCTCGCAGCGTATGTTTTATTGAACATACTAGAATTCGAAAAATATCAATTACTTTTTTCTCTTAATTTTCTATGCATATAAAATTTTATAAGTGCACACGGCTATCTTTGACGCGCTTTATCGTCTTCTTCAGACGTGTGTGTTGTTGTTTTTTTTCAGCATAATTTAGTAAATCAAACGATTTTGCGAAACACGAATAGCAATTTTGTCTCAATGAGCATAGTAGTTGAACAACCCAATATCTTTTTATGACATATTTGCTAAGCCCATACCGATCTTATTTGTCCGCTACATATCATGTTTACTGTTTACTTGAATTTTATGAGCAATTCGTAAGATCGGCTTCATCCCTAATAAATCAAATAATAAATTAATAATGGCAATAACATCCATGCGAATTTTGATACCTTATATCAACTCAATACATAAATACCCTTAAATTGCTGAATAAAAACCAATAATTGAAAATGCGTATTTTGTCAATAGATTAAGGTTTAACCGTATGCAAATCATAATGATCATACGTGTGCGATAATTGATATTATACAGTTCCATCCAAAAACCTTTGGAAAAAATATGATTTTAAAAGGAACTAATTCCCATTAACGCTTGTAAACAGTAATAATTAAAAGAGTGTTCGTACATTGTATCAAATGCAATCTCCGTAAACAAAGATCCTGTACATAGAGCGTTGTCGTACTGGATCTCTACTTAGTCAATGCAAGGTCACGTCGAGATGAACTTTGTGTCGACCAATGATTGTTCAGCTTTCATCTAGACGAAAACACTATGAATCACATTTTGATTTCGTAATTTCTATTTTTAGACCAAGGTTTGCATGCTAATTTAACAGTGGTATTATTCACAGTCTGCGATTGGGTGGCTCATTTCAAAATGCGTGACGTAGTCGATGTAAACAAGTTACGTATCATAACAATTTCGTCATGAATATTATGATGAGAAAAGGTCACCTGAACGTGACCTTCGTTTGGAAAAGGCCAGATCTAAATTAGCGAGTATGCGAGCGGTAAAATTTTAGATCGGGTTTTAATCAGATTGTATCAAATGTTAAAATCAGCATTTACGAGTGTATTACCGTATAATTCAAACTAACCCGGGTGGGTAGCGCAGTTGGTTGCGCGCCGCGATTTGGAATCTCCAGTCCCGAAAGGAGGGGGGTACGGGTTCGAATCCTACCCAAGGAGGTTATATCCTTCTATGAAAATGTGACATTAATATCAATTTTCCTCCATTGATAATATATATGGAGAAGTTTCCGGCCTTGTGGAAGGGTTGGTGAGTACTGGTTATAGACAAGGGTCCAGGAAAGCTAGAGTGGGTGCGCTGAACGCTGTAAAATGACATACATTGTGTTGCCACGGCGTTAAAGCCAGTTAAAAATATGATTTAAACTACTTTTTATGAATAAGCTTTAATTACAGTAAACTTACCTGCAATGCATAACTTTTAATCAAAAATCCATACATACTTTTGAAGGACGCTGTGCAGTTTGTATACAGTAAAAGCAAAACTGTAAAATATGAAGTAAATTAATACATCGATCTGAATCGATCCTAATATTATTGATATTTACTTAATTATGCATTGAAAAGAATAAATCATATTGATATGTTATTTACGATGGATACCACAGTTATCTAACATGCCACATAGCAACTCGTGCTGTTTTCAAGTCAATTTATATGATTTATTGTGATTAAAGGTGAAAAGTGGTAAGTGGAAAACACTGCAAATTTTCCCGCCTGAGAACAACAATCATGGCTTTATGGTGTTACCAAATTTTAAAACTTGTTGTGATTGCTGTGACGATAACAAGTGTAGTGACTGGATATGTTAAATTCTATAATTTATTCACAGATATTGGAGATTCAATAGAAAGTATTGGTGACACTCGAAATTTTTCTGATTTAGTTTGGATACCAACATTATTTATTCAGTGTTTAAGTACAATATTACAAATCTTACAATTATATTGTTTGTTTCGAGAGATATGCGAGGATAATTACATGTACAATCATTGTTTTAAATGTACATATATTTTAACATTTTTGGTCTACGTTTTTTCATTGGTTCCAAAGTCTCTGAGTACAATATTGAATCACCACTATGACATATCTTGGAATGAACCCTGGAAACGAGTATTAGATATGTTTGATACTTTACTTGCTACAGTGTCGGTAAATGGATTCCAACTAATTCTGTTTATGCCCATTGTAAAGAAGATGTGCCTTCTTGCCGGAGCGTGCAGAAAGAAACGTACTGAAGACATTGAAAGAAACGGAAGCGAGACTGACAACGAACAATCTACTGAATGTTGCTGTTTTCCTCAATCTTTGTCAAAGAGAATACAATCAAAAGTTTCACCACAAAATCAAATCAAGGAAAACGTCGAAAGACATATCACGAAAGTAAAAAATAAAGTAACCAAAAAGTACACTAAAAGTGGAAAAAGCAACGAAGAAATCAATGACGTAACTAGCTACAAAAATAGTGACGTAACCAATGCTAAAAGTAATGACATAACCGATGTCAAAGACAATGACGTAGCTGATGCCAGAAATAATGACGTCATAGATGACAAAAGCAGTGACGTTCCTGATGACAAAAGCAACATGAATTGTTGTTATGTTTGTTGTGGTCACATATCAAAGTTCTTAGAAAACAGAACTCGAGCTTTTATAATATTAATAACAATAGCTCATTTACATTTACTTATCTTTGTTGCTGAGATCGTTATGTTGTTTTGTTTTGTATGTTAGAATTTTGACCAATCTAAGTACATACTACAACCTGGTTTAACCGTCCAATGGAAATTGAGATGTCAATGCAATACCAGTATCTTACAACGTATAGACCGACAATATTGAACTGAACCTAAATTTTATGCATAAATAATTAAACTCAGTATTTATACTGTTTATTTTTGTCTTCGTTTGTAAATCGCGCTGCAATGGAAGCTTTCGGCAAAATACACGTACTGTTTTCATAAGAATAACTAATTTACAACTTGATGTATGTGATATATTTGTTCTATGTAATTTTACTATGTGTACAAGATGCCAAATAAATATTATTACTATTATTATTATTATTATTACTTAGGCAACCGATAAATGTCGTCGATGAAATATGTCACCTTCATAGGCACTACTTTACGCCATGATCGTGTGAAGTAAATGTTGCATCTGGAAAAAATATTGACAAAGACGTCGGCGAGATTCAAAATAATAATAAAAAATACATGTAGTTCACGACAATATCACGGATCAATTAAAAGGTTTACATATGCCATTTCGTGTTTATTTTTGTGCCTGTGACAGACTATGAAAATCATATTTTTCATTCATTTTAATCACTGATCAACATTTAAAAAGGGTTCCATATGGAATCAAATGTCAAAATGTAATATCAATAAAATGTTGTAATGTCATAATTGTATGGACATTCAATTGAAGCGTGTAAAATTAGTTTATATATTAATTTAGAACGCTTTTAGATTCAGTATTCAGATACATGTAGTAAGGTTTAACAATCGTATAAATCAATTAAAGTATAATTGGGTAAAAGCTTTCCGCTCACTGATTCGGGGAAATTATTCAAACTTTGACAGTTGAGAAAAATGGACTATTTACGTGTATTATACATTGTATATCTTATAAATAACGACAAATTCACAACGTCATGATACTGGCGGTCCAATCGGAGGTCGAGGCGACTTTATGGATGTAAAGTTTGAATTGGGATACAGAATTGCGCTTTTATTATCTGGACCTCACTCAGGTAATATTCTCGTGATTTTAATTTCAATGAGTTGGCGCAAAACTTGTCTAACTGCATGCAAATATTGAAGGATGTATATATTTTGCCCGCCGTTATACGACCTATACAATGTGTTGCTACGGCGTTAAACACAACAAAACAAACATGTATGTATATATTTTGCAATGACCCAAGGATTTCCTTTACAGGCAAGGAGCAAGCAATTAATATGATTCGTATATAAAGCATCAAGACAAAAATGTGTAGAAAACAGGATGAAAGAAAAAGTTATTGCTGCGAGCAGGGTTCGAACCTGCGCGGGAAGATCCCATTGGATTTCAACAGTCAGTATTTATAATTTGGCTATATAATTAAGCCTTGTTAACTCGTTTAACACAGTTTGAATCAAATGTTGATAAACTAATTGATGTCCTTGCATATTTTTTCATAAGTACTTTTCATATCATAAGTAAATGTGATTCAGTTGTTTCTATAAACATGATTCGTTCAATGCCTTTTGGAGGGGGACTGTATATTAGGTTACACTGCACAATATAAAGTAGAGATACTATAAACATGTTTTACTTTCATGCTTTTATTACCCAATACCTCACAATGTAAGATTAATAGCATTTTGATTTGATGTTTCTTGCGCATTTATGTTCACCGACAGAACAGGTATTAGGCAATCCCTGGTCATTGGACAACAGCAGCGTGTTCAGTTACCCTAAACGTTCCAAAACGTTCCGTAACGGAAGTGTCGGAACAACTCAACCCATAGAAATCTCAACCCGAGACAACTCAACCCCGTACTAACGGAGTGAGTTGTCCCAACTTTGAGTTGAGTTATGCACGGGTTGAGTTGTCTTCGGGTTGAGTTGCCCCGTGCCCGTAACGTTAGCTAACAGTCGTTACTGAACACGCAGCAGGTATCTTTTTTTCGATCTCTTTGGGCGAGTCTTTTACTCCGCTGATGTGCAACCTACAAATTCGCGCAACAGAATGCTATCACCCTTATATTACAAGTACTAATTGACAACTGAGTGGAGTGAATCAATCGCAAATTTCTTGCTCAATGAAATAAGCAGTGCCTTAGTAGGTTTCGTCCTGATACCACTCGATTGATAATGCTGAACGTCGAAATGCGCGTCTTATATCCGGAATACTGCTTCGACAATATAAAAATAATATTCAAAAACAATTTCTAATAAGAAGTAAAATGGGAAATTTTCCTGGACAGATATTGCGTACCCGGGTCAGTACATTAAATGATAATGATGCAAGCTGACGTAAATATATCTATTGAAACATATATAGCATGTATTGTAGGGTACATATGATCCCGATTAAACTGTTTAAACAATTTATTATAATACAGCTCTTCTTTGGAGGTTAATAAAAATCTATCAATATATCTGTAGCCTGTTCAATTACCCGAAACGTTCCGAAACGTTCCGTAACAATACATTCGGAACTCCTCGGCCATTCGCTGCGAATCACTTCGGACATATTTAGACGCTATTTTGAAACTACCGGTGTTGAAGTGAACAAATATACGATCGTTTAGGCAATGAGTGAAGTTTCGGTTTTAGTCCGTACATTTTGAAACATCACTCATTGCCTTAACGATCGTATATTTGTTTATTAGATTAGATTATTCGCAGCGCATGGCCGATGAGTTCCGAATGTATCGTTACAGAATGTTTTGGAACGTTAAGGGCAATTGAACAGGCTACAGAACTGTTATATGGTTTATTCAATGTGCTGTGATGGCCGAGTGGTTAAGGCGTTGGACTCGAAATCCAATGAGATATTCCCGCGCAGGTTCGAATCCTGTTCACGGCGATATCTTTTTGCTACAATGGTATTTTGTGGGTAACCGTAAAATTAACGGCCTGTCATATTTTCATCTGTTGATACACTTGCTTGTATAGTCCGACCACATTAACCTGAGCTTGACCTTTATGCAAGAATATATTAAGCTCATTATTTACAGTCTATGTTCGTCTTCGTTTGTAAATCGCACTTTATCGAACTCTCGAAAGAACAATTTATTTTGTTCTCACAAGAATAAATACTTCGAAACTGTGCCAAAATTCATTTCGAACGTACGTGTTTTTCTCAAAGCTAATTTGTCTACAGTACAATAGCATGCCACTTTTAGAAAATTGATTTATAGTCACATAGGTTATCAGAACTCACGATTTTATGTAAGTGACGTCTGTAATTATTAAAATTAGGTAGTTCAAGCTCAAGTTAATATTGTCGCACTATACGTAAAACGGGGTCAATATTACGAAGATTGGTTAGGTGAGTACATCTGTCATTTACTTTATATGTTTACAGATTAAATGCAACTATTCATCGTTTTTATGCTCAAATATTTCTTAAATTATCATGTAAAAAATGACACGAACCTTTTTGATGATGGTCTGTCCGCCATCCTGGTGTGACTACACCGTGACACAGAAAACCCGCACCTTTTCACCTACTAGACAATGCATCTTCGACGTGCTTTATCGTTTGTTTCGGGCGTGTATGTTTTTTTCATGAAACTGTAGTATATCAAACGATTTTGTGAGACACGGGTAACAAATTGGTGCCTATAAGCTTAGCAGTTGCTCAACCCACTATCATTTTTATGACATATTTGCTTTGTTCATACCGATCTTATTTGTCGACTATTATCATGTGTTCCTGTATACTGTTTACTTGAGTTAATGTGCAATTCGTATGATCGGCTACATGCCTAATAAATTAAATAATAATGGTAAAAAATAACAATGCGAATATTGATGCCTTGTTTTTTTTATAATCCAGTACTTAAATGCTATCAAATAGCTGAATAAAAACAATATTAGAAAGAGAGTATTTTGGCAATAGATTAAACCGTATGTAAATTGTAATGACCATGAACAGAACAAAACAGCACAGTAATTTAAATAATATAAAGTACATATTCATAAATACAATGATTAAAGCTTAATAACATACATTATCGCTATAGTAACGCACACATATAAATTTTGACAAGAAGATTAACCTATTTTATATCTATATAAATAAAATAAGTCAAACAATTTAATCATTTTACGGCATCCAGCGCACCTAATCTAGCTTTCCTGGACCCTTGTCTATAAATAATACTCGCCTACATGTACCATTCCACAAGGCCGGAAACTTCTTCATATATCTTATTAAATGACATTATTGTCAGATTTTCTTGGAAGGGTATAAATTTCCCGGATGGACCTGTACCTCCTTCGGCACACGAGATTCCAAAACCCCGGCGCGCTACCAACTGCACCACCGACCCAGGTTTTCTAGTTTTTAAATATGATAATAGTTTTTCTCAAAAGCCCATGTGTCCAATAAAGGTCGAAGGGTACTGTGCAATTTATTAACAGTAAAATTTAGTTAGATTTCAATGTGCACGAAAGTCTTTCTGTATTTGAATACTTTGTGTAACAGTAATATCGTTCGTAAAATTCCTTTTTTAGCCATCACTGTATTTCAATATATTCGACATGGTCTTTAAATAGATTAATTACGTGCAATGATAACTCGTACAAATTCGTCTTAACTTTGGTTATCTATGTAAAATAACTGTATTTACCATTTTCATCTTAATAATCTTGCACTTAAATATATATAGTTTATTTTCAAAATCAATTAGGCCAATTGGCCCATGAGATACAATGTACAAGTACAAATATCAAACAATATATCACTCTTACACTCACCCTATCACTCCTGTCTCTCACACTCTTACTCACTCACACACTCACACATACTCCCCTATGCACATTCTTACAACTCATGCACACACTCATGACCTAATGTCATACTCATTCTATCACTCTTCCTAGCACAAATACATAATTATATGAATACAGTAAACATACATTTCATGACATATTGACATGCTCAAAGAGAGCATTCTACTTGGGAGAAGCTATATTTACAGTAAGTGACCAGTATTTAGTAGATACATAATCACATTTAGTAACATGACTACATTTTAATATATAAACATGCACTTAAACAAACTGTTTGTATGTGTAATGATATTGTCGTATATTTTATCATTGTTTTGCTCGCTGTACTTGTAATTTCCAAGTCAATGTCATGAAATATAAATAAATATATATGTATGAAAGTATGTTTCTAATCTCTCTTTGACTGATTAGTCCTCCATTAAGTAAAGAGAACATTTTATCATCGTACACTTAGCATATTTTTAACAGGTGCATAGTAGGATCCAGTCTGATTTCGCAAAAGCATACAGAAAAAGTTTAATGCGCTATGCCTTTGTGATGAACACCCCACTCGCACCCCCGGAGAATAGCGGGACTTTAACTGTGAGCCAAGCAAACCCATAGTAATTCCCACATTGAGACATTTGAATGGTGAAATATCCGATTTATACCCTGCCCTTTAAAGCACAAGTGCCGACAGAAGTGTACTCTATGTTTGTCGCGAAAACAAATCCGGTGCAGTCGCCTGACAAGGCGGTGAGATAGTAGGTACAAACACGACTCTTTTATCTACTAAGAACTGTTTCGGGTTGGGTGCGTTACAATTTACAAATGACTGGAGCATTAACTGATAGAGTTCCAATGGTGGCATATTATGGTGGTATATTTCTGCCATCAGATAACCACATAACTTACTAATAGATGAAGAGGTTAACTAGTTATCATAACAAGTTAACCTTCTTAATTAACTAGTTAGTTAGGTTGCTAACTAGTTACCACAACTAGTTAACGTCTTAAGTTAATTTAGTTAAGTGGCTAACTATAGTTGTTAACTATATTGTTAACCTATTAATCAACTAGTTGATTAAGTTGCTTACTAGTTACCACAACTAGTTCACTTATTGAGTTAATTTAGTTAAGTGGTTATCAAGTTCCCTTAACTAGTTAACCACTTAAGTAACGTGTCCGTTATATGGTTATCTGTTGGCAGAAATATGCCACCATAAGTTCCAGACAATAAAAGCGCTATTATGTATTCCAATTCAACTTTTATACCTTGACATTTTGTATCACCCCTCTGGTTGGACCGCCAGTGTTATGTTAATTATAGTGTAGTTTTCTCGTTATTAATTAAATATATACATGTATGGAGTTCACGGGTGACAGCTGCTCATCTTTGACGATACAACAAAATCAATTTACATAATTATAATAGTTTTTATCATATATAAAACTAACACTATGACAACTTAGCACACATCTGTGATGGCCGAGTGGTTAAGGCGTTGGACTTGAAATCCAATGGGATCTTCCCGCGCAGGTTCGAATCCTGCTCGCAGCGAATACTTTTTGTTTTGTTTTTCATGCAGTTAATTTACACATTTTCGACGATTTATATTGTTATCAAATTTATTTACTAGCTACCATCAAGTAAGGGAATTCCGTTGGTCAGCGCATAAGGGTTCTATATAAATCTTTCATTTTTTCATGCTGTTTGACAAGCTTTATGCTGACCCATTGAAATTGGTTTTATACTAAAATCATAACTAGAGCGTTATACAGCTTATCTCAGTCAATATGAACTAAAATAAATATTTATTTATATATATGTTATTATAGTACTGAATTCCCAAGTGTTACACAAATACATCTCATATTTAAATAGAACACATTTTTTTAGTTAACATTCATAAAAATATTCAATTTATGGGTGAATCATTTGTTGAAGTCGAAAATAAACTATAAAGTGGGTGGGGTAACTAAAGAATGCTATAAGGAAAAAATCATGGGGCTCCTGTGAAACAAACTGAAAAAAAAACATGTGATGACAGTGTTGTGACAAGTTATTATATTTACTTTTGGAAACGTTTTTTTGTATGACTCATCCTATGACATTGTAAACTGCCACATAGGAATCCTACAATGTATGTCAACATTTGGATTTATAAAAAAGTAGTTTGATTATGTGTTTGGACTGACGTGAGGAAGGCTATTTCAAAGTTAGGATAAATGTTTTCATTTTGTTCTGAATGTCTATTTTGTTCAGTGTTTATATTTCCACTGTCATGTTTATACATTTGATGCATCTCTTACAAAATATATCAAAATTAGGATCAGGAATTTATGGATATTTCTATGTAATAATGAGTCCTTGGTTACATGTACCCCACCCACCTAATAGTTTGTTTTCAATTTCAACAAATGATACACTCTTAACTATTCAATAATTGAGTGAAGAAATTCAGCGCTGCTTCATTATCGCGAAAATCAACGTCGTGTTTTACCACGTGTTGGATACGAAACTCTACAGTGATTAATTCTAATGTACCAGTCATTTGTATCCTGCGCCCGACCCCCGTATAAAAACAGAGACTATGGGCTCATCACCGTCACTTTGCTTCCAGCATAGTTTGTGTACCCAGACAGTTTGCCAGCCACCATTTTCTACTCGATCAGCACAGGGGCGGGACCCCCGGACCCCCACCGCTAGTCCGCCCATGCAGCACACGGGTATTGTCTACAGGGTTTTCAACTTTGTAAAGGGAGCTAATTCAATTGATATTATCTCATATGTGTAGCAGTTATTTCCCTTTATACAGTTATTACCGCTAAATGCTAAATAAGAGTCAAGACTACTAAGTTCAGGAACTACATATATATTTTCAGTATTGGCCATACATAGCCAGTCAGAATATTTAAATTGTCATTAATTCCTTTCAAATCTAGGGGTAAGAAAATACTTTAAAAGACTGACCTTTAATATAAAGGAAGCGTGTGATCATCGCTATGTTTTATATTTGATCAAACATCGTCTTTAATTGACTGCCCTCTCCGCGATTTTTTGTTACTCAATTTGCATATTTGCGTCTAGTTGAATATAACCCCTTCTTCTTCTGTCCGTGAAGTACAGGGCTTCTTTGCGAAATCAGCACATTGTGTAATATAATTGTGGTCTATTTAGAGCGGTAATTAATCGCCATTCAAAAACTTTGGTAATGTATCAACTTCAGTATGACCAGATTAACAACAGCAAATGTTTTCAGACAGAACCGTGAATTTAATTTCAGCTTGTAACAAAGATTTAAAGTTCTGCCATGTTGTAGCAATTAGCCACGTCTTTGATATTCTGGTTTCAAGAACAGTGTACTTGATTAACTTATATGCATTCTGAACATTTAGTGTCATAGATTATAAATGACTGGTCTTGATGTGACATTAAATGCGCTTTTAAACATATTTAATATGAAAAAAGCTCTGTACAAATATAGTAGATGAGGATAAGATTGAGGATGATGACGATGACGATAATGATGACGATGACAATGACGACAACAATGACAGTGTTAATGCCGATGACGATGACAATGACAAAGACGATGACAATTACGATGACAATGACGATGACAATGACAATGATGATGACGATAACAAAGATGTTGACGATGACGATTACGATGACAATGACAAATACGATGACGATGACAATGAAAAAGACATTGACGATGACAATGACGATTACGATGACGATAACAATGACAATGAGTATGACGATGACAATGACAATAACAACGACAAAGACGATGACAATGACAAAGATGACAAAGACGATGACAATGACGATGACATTGACAATGTGACAATACCAACAACAACAATAACAGCAGCAATAACAACAACAACAACACTATTAATAATAATAAAATCATTATCAATAGTTGACATTGTCTCACGTAGTGGCATATCATATATCTAAGGATTCATGTTCTAGTTCACCTGTTAACTTTACAGTTATTATAATTCAGCATAATGCCTTCAATATTCATTTAATCTATATCTCTCAGGATATTTTTTCTTTAATCCTAAGACAACCGACACATGTCGTTGATGAAATATGCCACCTTCACAGGCACCAATTTACCCAATGGTAGTGTGAAGCTCGAAAGGCATTGACAATGTAGTCAGTAAGATTCAAATAAGAAATACATGAAGTTTAATCCAAAGAAAAAAATCACGGATTAATTTCAAGGCCTACATACGTCACGTCGTGTTTATTTTGTGCCTACAATATAATTATGAAAATCATGTTTCCATTTTAATCGATTTTTTGCTGCAGTGCATTTTATAGTCAATAAGGAATCATTGTCAAAATGCATACAAAATTGATATGTCAGGATTGTGAGGACATTAAATTACAGCGTGTGAAATTGTTTTAAATATTAATTTAAAATGAACGCTTTGTGATACTGTATTTAGATAATAATATTTAACAATCGAACAATGATAAATCAATTTAAAAAATGAGTTAAAGCTTCCTGCACACTGATTTAGTTTTCTTTATATCTTCAAATCACACATCAGTGTCTGTAATTGTGTTTGATAATATTGATATAAGACAACCCGACATATAGATTGCGAGAAATATATTATAAAAACAACACAAAAAATGCACTAACATATCTATACCCTTACTAGCGGGCTGGGTATTAATACATAACACACCATCTCTTACAGTTGCATGTTAATTTGCACTAAAACAGTCTTATCAAAACATCTATTTACCGCAATATGTATATACAACTACCACTGATTCTTAATCACATAGAGCAGTTGTCAGTCATTGACGGAAGTATGCACCAACTAACTGATCAACAGCTAAATCCAGATATTTAGCCTATCTATGAACAGTGTGTAGGTGGACTGACCGCCGGTATATGACCTATAAAACGTGTTGCTTCTATAGCTTTGAAACCAATCCAAAATTGTTAGTTCTAGAAAAATATATATTTAAGTTAAAATCTGTGAAAACCCGGGTCGATAGCGCAGTTGGTAGCGCGCTGGGATTTGGATACTCGTGCCCGATGGGGTGCGGGTTCGAATCCCACACGGGGATGTTATACCCTTCCATGAAAATTTGACAGTAATGTCGATTTCCTTCCATTGATTAGATAATATGGAGAAGTTTCCGGCCTTGTGGAAGGGTAGGTGAGTACTGGTTATTGACAATGGTCCAGGAAAGCTAGGTTAGGTGCGCTGGACGCCGTAAAATGACATAAAATTGTGTTGACACGGCATTAACTCCAATAAATAAATAAATAAAATCTGTGAAAGAACAGCTTTAAAATTGTTTTATTAATATTAATTACCTTTTGTTTATTTTAATGGATGTTCAATTTGTTTTATACTTCAAATTAAATTATTATGTTTTATGTTGATGTCCCAATGGAGTACAATGTAGAAATAAGAGACAGATTTATAAGGAAAAGCTTATATGTAAACATTAAACAAGATCTCAGCAATCTATTAAAACATCAAGTTTTAGTCCCCATGATAACAACATGCTTGAATAAACTACATGTCCTAGTTTTTAGCTTGTTAATGCATGTTTACTTAATGAATAATTGTGTAATATGCATATAATACCCACCACTATAACATGTCTGGCTTAATCGGTACAAAAGGCACGATTTATCATATTTGATTGTATTATTTTACAAATGTCAATGAACGACGAGTATTATCATTAATAAGGCTTATTGCGTAATGTCTTAGATATTAGTGGTAAGGTTATTAATAGTTAAAGTAATAAAACATTCGCTGCGAGCAGGGTTCGAACCTGCGCGGGAAGATTGGATTTCAAGTCCAACGCCTTAACCACTCGGCCATCACAGCTGTAACCTTATTTAATTAAGGTGAATAATTATTTTAATTCATTGATAAAGTAGGCCTATCCATGTGTGCACATCAACATGAATAGATATTTACGACATCTGATTTTTCTATAAAAAGTCACACGTATAAACAAGAATTGTCTTTAAAAAAGACAAACGGCTTCGATTTAAAAACAAGAGGGCCCAAAGGGCCCTGGATGCTCACCTGAGGAAAAGGTCAATGGTCACAGAAGAGCCATTTACAGAGGACCACTAATGTTAAAACCTATTTTTTGACCCAGTGACCTACTTATCCAACCAATCAGACCTATTTGAACAATTTTGGTAGGGAACCACCCACGGACCATTCCTGTTGAGTTTGGGCAAAATATCATAAGCGGTTCAAGAGAAGATGTTGTTTGAACTTTTCCTTATATAATTCAATGTAATATTGTGATTCATGGGGTGGGGTCAATTTTGACCCAGGGGCATAATTTGAACAACTGTGATGGAGGACCTCTAGATGATGTTATATACCAAATATGAAAGCTCTAGGCCTTGTAGTTTCAGACAAGAAAATTTTTGAAAATTGCATTGTGAAAACCTATTTTTTGATTCCGTGACCTACTCTTCCAACCAATCAGAACTATTTGAACAATTTTGGTAGGGGAATACCCAAGGACATTCCTGTTGAGTTTGGTCAAATTACCATAAGCGGTTGTTATAAGTTCCCAGTGACCTAAATAACGTGGTGATGGATTGCCAGATTCCGTTAGTATTTGCTCATACAAGTTGTGACCACGCATCATCACTTCATCAACAACATTTGCAGACCAGTTTCGCAGACTTGGCACATGATTGCCTACCGTAAACAATATGACAGCCAATGCAATTGCCGTACACTGATAACCTGCAGCTTGTGAGCATATCTGACCTTGGTGAAATCGACCGTTAATAATCCTTACCATTGTTTTGATCTCCGTTGCCCGTTCAATGTTGTTTACTTCTAACCGCCTTCTAACCGCATTGCAACGCATTCTTTCCCAGTTTACACTATTACACTAAAAGTAGTTCTGGAATTAATTGCAATATATCTTTCTCTTGAAACCAGATTGCGTGCTGCATTCGTTTTTCATAAACAATACATGAAATTATACATCATTAATGCTACAAAACAAAAATTATGAATTTATTCTTAAAAGTTACGTACCAATAACTCTGCGGATTAATAAATATATGTGGAGCTGTGACTCTCAATGTGTAAACCCCGGAAACTGGACGTAGTGAGGCTAACTTAATAATTATTGGGTAATATGTCAGACTTTTTACTATAAACCGGTTTACATCTGGAGACGTAATTCATTTTACCCATAAAATATTGTGTTTGACACGTAACTTTTTATTGTTACAATATAAAAAAAAACACTTTGGAAAGCAATAGAAGTGTACCCAAAAAAAATAATCTACAAACGAAGCAAAATTTCGTAAAACACTGCATTACAATAGTGTGGCCTTTATTTTTTCGCGCGTGTCAGGGCCATCCAATCGAAGAGGGGATTTTCTCTATTTCCCCCGTACGTCATTTTCAGTGCTTATAAAATCATCCAATAGAACGGCGGATTTCCGAAATCCCAGACAGACGTCATTATACAGAAATGTAGATCAAAATCCAGCTTAGACAGCTACCTCGAAAAAAGGTCGAACAAAAAAACAAAAACAATGTTTATAATAACAATACAATGAACTAACCCACGACGAGTGATGCCAAGGATGACTTTAAAATAAACAATTGTGATATGTTATACTTGTGTCTTAGCTGTTGGTGTAATGGAAAGCGTTCTACCATAACAAGCATGAGTTACCAAGTGGTGGTGGTTTATCAACCATGCCAATTTTATTAAAATGAATTACACACAATTTTTTCATTACTGCCTACCCCTGAAATGAATTGTCTCTTTTTAATGTTTACCAAAACACGTTTTGTTTTTTTGTACGCACTATAAGATAATTTATTCACAGCTTATTTTTGTAAACCAATCGTTTATAAACTTGCCCAGTTTCATTTAACAAAATTTGGAGTGAATGTGCAGGCTACCGATTAAACACCTAGGTGGAGTGATGCAATCGCAAATATCTTGCTCAATGAAATAAGCACTATACTCATAACGGGAATCATACCCGAGACATTTCGATTGCTTTGACTGAAAGCTTAAACTCAACATGCCCGTCTTACAATTGGAATATTGCCTATTCTTTTTATTTATCCTTGGATTAACGCCGTATTAACACATTTTTATGGGTTTTTTTACGGCGTCAAGCGCACCAAACCTAACTTTCCTGGACCATTGTCTATAACAAGTATTCACCTACCCTTCCTTTGTTGAAATTATATTCAAAACTATTAGAAGTAAAATTGGGTAATTCCCCCGGATAAATATTGCGTACCCGCGTCAGTAACGTCAGTAAATGATAATGATGCAAGCTGACGTAGACATAATTATGTATTGAAACATATATCATAAATTGTAAACTATATTGATCCAATTTACACTGTTCAAAAAAATTTATTTGGATACAGCTATATATCAACGTGCTGTGATGGCCGAGTGGTTAAGGTGTTGGACTCGAAATCCAATGGGATATTCCCGCGCAGGTTCGAATCCTGCTCACAGCGTTATCTCTTTTCCATACCATGGTATTTTGTGGGTTACCGTAAAATTTGACCATTACGTGTGCGACCTTTTTATTTGAATAACAATACATTTACCCACAAATATAATCATGTGCTCTTTTGTAAATGCCTTGTTTGTGGGACAAAATGCTTATAGGTAAGGTCATGGAAAGGTCCATTATGGTACATTGTATAAAATATATTCCTTTTGTGAATAGACAGGGTCAATAGCACAGACTTAATTATCAAAAATACTTATATAAGTTCACGCCCAGTATTAAGCTTAAAAGCTTAAAAGTACTTAGTCTAGAAGGTGATACCATGAAAACTTTTTATATAAACACGCATTCATAACAGCTGTGATGGCCGAGTGGTTAAGGCGTTGGACTTGAAATCCAATGGGATCTTCCCGCGCAGGTTCGAACCCTGCTCGCAGCGTATCTTTTATTGAACATACTAGAATTCGAAAAATATCAATTACTTTTTTCCCTTGATTTTCTATGCATATAAAATTTTATAAGTGCACACGGCTATCTTTGACGCGCTTTATCGTCTTCTTCAGACGTGTGTGTTGTTGTTTTTTCAGGATAATATAGTAAATCAAACGATTTTGCGAAACACGTATAGCAATTTTGTCTCAATGAGCATAGTAGTTGAACAACCCAATATCTTTTTATGACATATTTGCTAAGCCCATACCGATCTTATTTGTCCGCTACATATCATGTTTACTGTGTACTTGAATTTAATGAGCAATTCGTAAGATCGGCTTCATCCCTAATAAATCAAATAATAATGGCAATAATATCCATACGAATTTTGATACCTTATATCAACTCAATACATAAATACCCTTAAATTGCTGAATAAAAACCAATAATTGAAAATGCGTATTTTGTCAATAGATTAAGGTTTAACCGTATGCAAATCATAATGATCATACGTGTGCGATAATTGACATTATACAGTTCCATCCAAAAACCTTTGGAAAAAATATGATTTTAAAAGGAACTAATTCCCAATAACGCTTGTAAACAGTAATAATTAAAAGAGTGTTCGTATCAAATGCAATCTCCGTAAACAAAGATCCTGTACATAGAGCGTTGTCGTACTGGATCTCTACTTAGTCAATGCAAGGTCACGTTGAGATGAACTTTGTGTCGACCAATGATTGTTTAGCTTTCATCTAGACGAAAACACTATAAATCACATTTTGATTTCGTAATTTGTATTTTTAGACCAAGGTTTGCATGCTAATTTAATAGTGGTATTATTCACAGTCTGCGATTGGGTGGCTCATTTCAAAATGCGTGACGTAGTCGATGTAAACAAGTTACGTATCATAACAATTTCGTCATGAATATTATGTTGAGAAAAGGTCACCTGAACGTGACCTTCGTTTGGAAAAGGCCAGATCTAAATTAGCGAGTATGCGAGCGGTAAAATTTTAGATCGGGTTTTAATCAGATTGTAAAAAATGTTAAAATCAGCATTTACGAGTGTATTACCTTATAATTCAAACTAACCCGGGTCGGTAGCGCAGTTGGTTGCGCGCCGCGATTTGGAATCTCCAGTCCCGAAAGGAGGGGGCTACGGGTTCGAATCCTACCCAAGGAGGTTATATCCTTCTATGAAAATGTGACATTAATAGTGGTGACTACTGGTTATAGACGAGGGTCCAGGAAAGCTAGGGTGGGTGCGCTGAACGCTGTAAAATGACATACATTGTGTTGCCACGGCGTTAAAACCAGTTAAAATATGATTCAAACTACTTTTTATGAATAAGCTTTAATTACAGTAAACTTACTTGCAATGCATAACTTTTAATCAAAAATCCATACATACTTTTGAAGGACGCTGTGCAGTTTGTATACAGTAAAAGCAAAACTGTAAAATATGAAGTAAATTAATTCATCGATCTGAATCGATCCTAATATTATTGATATTTACCTAATCATGCATTGAAAAGAATAAATCATATTGATGTGTTATTTACGATGGATACCACAGTTATGTAACATGCCACATAGCAACTCGTGCTGTTTAAATTTCAAGTCAAGTTATATGATTTATTGGGATTAAAGGTGAAAAGTGGTCAGTGGAAAACACTGCAAATTTTCCCGCCTGAGAACAACAATCATGGCTTTATGGTGTTACCAAATTTTGAAACTTGTTGTGATTGCTGTGACGATAACAAGTGTAGTGACTGGATATGTTAAATTCTATAATTTATTCACAGATATTGGAGATTCAATAGAAAGTATTGGTGACACTCGAAATTTTTCTGATTTAGTTTGGATACCAACATTATTTATTCAGTGTTTAAGTACAATATTACAAATCTTACAATTATATTGTTTGTTTCGAGAGATATGCGAGGATAATTACATGTACAATCATTGTTTTAAATGTACATATATTTTAACATTTTTGGTCTACGTTTTTTCACTGGTTTCAAAGTCTCTGAGTACAATATTGAATCACCACTATGACATATCTTGGAATGAACCCTGGAAACGTGTATTAGATATGTTTGATACTTTACTTGCTACAGTGTCGGTGAATGGATTCCAACTAATTCTGTTTATGCCTATTGTAAAGAAGATGTGCCTTCTTGCCGGAGCGTGCAGAAAGATACGTACTGAAGACATTGAAAGAAACGGAAGCGAGACTGACAACGAACAATCTACTGAATGTTGCTGTTTTCCTCAATCTTTGTCAAAGAGAATACAATCAAAAGTTTCACCACAAAATCAAATCAAGGAAAACGTCGAAAGACATATCACGAAAGTAAAAAATAAAGTAACCAAAAAGTACACTAAAAGTGGAAAAAGCAACGAAGAAATCAATGACGTAACTAGCTACAAAAATAGTGACGTAACCAATGCTAAAAGTAATGACATAACCGATGTCAAAAACAATGACGTAGCTGATGCCAGAAATAATGACGTCATAGATGACAAAAGCAGTGACGTTCCTGATGACAAAAGTAACATGAATTGTTGTTCTGTTTGCTGTGGTCACATATCAAAGTTCTTAGAAAACAGAACTCGAGCTTTTATAATATTAATAACAATAGCTCATTTACATTTACTTATCTTTGTTGCTGAGATCGTTATGTTGTTTTGTTTTGTATGTTAGAATTTTGACCAATCTAAGTACATACTACAACCTGGTTTAACCGTCCAATGGAAATTGAGATGTCAAAGCAATACCAGTATCTTACAACGTATAGTCCGACAATATTGAACTGAGCGTAAATTTTATGCATAAATAATTAAACTCAGTATTTATACTGTTTATTTTTGTCTTCGTTTGTAAATCGCGCTGCAATGGAAGCTTTCGGCAAAATACACGTACTGTTTTCATAAGAATAATTAATTTACAACTTGATGTATGTGATATATTTGTTCTATGTAATTTTACTATGTGTACAAGATGCCAAATAAATATTATTACTATTATTATTATTATTATTATTACTTAGGCAACCGATAAATGTCGTCGATGAAATATGTCACCTTCATAGGCACTAATTTACGCCATGATCGTGTGAAGTAAATGTTGCATCTGGAAAAATATTGACAAAGACGTCGGCGAGATTCAAAATAATAATAAAAATACATGTAGTTCACGACAATATTACGGATCAATTAAAAGGTCTACATATGCCATTTCGTGTTTATTTTTGTGCCTGTGACAGACTATGAAAATCATATTTTTCATTCATTTTAATCACTGATCAACATTTAAAAAGGGTTCCATATGGAATCAAATGTCAAAATGTAATATCAATAAAATGTTGTTATGTCATAATTGTATGGACATTCAATTGAAGCGTGTAAAATTGTTTTATATATTAATTTAGAACGCTTTTAGATTCAGTATTCAGATACATGTAGTAAGGTTTAACAATCGTATAAATCAATTAAAGTATAATTGGGTAAAAGCTTTCCGCTCACTGATTCGGGAAATTATTAAAACTTTGACAGTTGAGAAAAATGGACTATTTACATGTATATACATTGTTTATCTTATAAATAACGACAAATTCACAACATCATGATACTGGCGGTCCAATCGGAGGTCGAGGTGACTTTATGGATGTAAAGTTTGAATTGGGATACAGAATTGCGCTTTTATTATCTGGACCTCACTCAGGTAATATTCTCGTGATTTTAATTTCAATGAGTTGGCGCAAAACTTGTCTAACTGCATGCAAATATTGAAGGATGTATATATTTTGCGCGCCGTTATATGACCTATACAATGTGTTGCTACGGCGTTAAACACAACAAAACAAACATGTATGTATATATTTTGCAATGACCCAAGGAATTCCTTTACAGGCAAGGAGCAAGCAATTAATACGATTCGTATATAAAGCATCAAGACAAAAATGTGTAGAAAACAGGATGAAAAGAAAAAGTTATCGCTGCGAGCAGGGTTCGAACCTGCGCGGGAAGATCCCATTGGATTTCAAGTCCAACGCCTTAACCACTCGGCCATCACAGCTGTTACATAAATTACCGACAGTGCATAATCATTTGAATTTATTGATAAAGAACCCACATCATAATAGATAGATGTTAATGACATCGTTAAGTGATATGAAAGCTAATTTATTATTTAACTTATGTTTGTTAACCAATCGTTTATAAGCAAGGTCAGTTCTCATTAAACAATATTTTGGGTGAACATGCACATACCTAATTATTTGCAAACAGCTATTTTATTTGATACAGAGGCGACAAGATGACCGTCCGTAGAATATGTGTGACCACTAAACTCTACGGAGGTGTGAAGATCCTGCCCGAAAATCACACGAACCCTACAATTCGTATACAGGGTTACGATAGCATTGTTTAAAGTAAGAAATCACAAAAACTGAATTAACTCAAAAAGTCAGGGGCTTATCAGACTCAATACTAATGATTACTCCTTACACATTAGATTCAAGTACGAATCGAACAGGGCAAAAATGCGGGCGAAGTATTTATTCTACACTGTATTACTGGTAAATTATACATAGATTTTATTTTCCTTTTCTTGCTATACAAAATCTTAAAGTACAGTTTTTCCTTGTGCACTTAGCATACAAATTCTGTAGGTTCATTAGTGTAGTTAAATATGATTACTATGGTACAATACTGTAAAACAATCACTGTGTATACTGCTTAGTGTATTAACGAGATTTGACTGTGTCCCTTCCACACGCTTATCAATATAAGTAAACAACTGTCACTGATCAGTGTAACAATGACGAGTCAGATGACGGAATTAATTTACCGCCTAGAAAATGACTGCGTAGTAAATCAGAGACGCATGTATCACTCCGCAGGTTAAACTGGTCAGACATTCCCGTCGATAGTTTCCGATTTGTGGTATAACTTAAGCCTTTCGGAGAAATCACCGAAAGACTGAAAACAGAAAAACAAAAAATCTGAAATTGTAATTGTCTCATAATAATTAGTATGATCTGTTAAAAATTTCGGTATATGAACCAACAGCCTGTGTTAAAGAACAAACGCATGACGCAAACTGTACTTACTTAACCATCATTTTTTTTAACATTGGCAAATTTTGCGAACAGTCCATCGAGCATGGTTATCAGACAATAAAAATGTATGATCATTGTTCCGAATCAAGAAGACAACGGCTTAGAAAGAAGAATTGCACTTAAATTTCAAATAATGCTTAATAAAAGAAAAGCTAGTCTAAGATTTTAAACTTTTATATAAAGATTTAAAACCTCACAAAATTTAACCGTAAAGTTATTATACGCACTGTATATTGCAACTTACAAATTCGCGCAACATAATGCTATCACCCTTATATTACAAGTACTAATTGACACCTGAGTGGAGTAAATCAATCGCAAATTTCTTGCTCAATGAAATAAGCAATGTCTTAGTAGGTATCGTTCTGATACTATTCGATTGATAATGCTGAACGTCGAAATGCGCGTCTTATTACCGGAATACTGCTTAGACAATATAAACATAATATTTAAAAACAATTTCTAATCAGAAGTAAAATGGGAAATTCCCCTGGACAGATATTGCGTACCCGGGTCAGTACATTAAATGATAATGATGCAAGCTGACATAAATATATCTATTGAAACATATATACGAGGTAGCATGTGTTGTAGGGTATATATGATCCCGATTAAACTGTTTTAAACAATTTATTATAATACAGCTCTTCTTTGGAGGTTAATAAAAATCTATCTAAATATATGTAGCCTGTTCAATTACCCTAAACGTTCCGAAACGTTCCGTAACGATACATTCGGAACTCCTCGGCCATTCGCTGCGAATAATTTCGGACATATTTAGACGCTATTTTGAAACTACCGGTGTTGAAGTGAACACATGTACGATCGTTTAGGCAATGAGTGATGTTTCGTTTTTAGTCCGTACATTTTGAAACATCACTCATTGCCTTAACGATCGTATATTTGTTTATTAGATTATATTATTCGCAGCGCATGGCCGAGGAGTTCCGAATGTATCGTTACAGAACGTTTTGGAACGTTAAGGGCAATTGAGCAGGCTACAGAACTGTTATATGGTTTATTCAATGTGCTGTGATGGCCGAGTGGTTAAGGCGTTGGACTCGAAATCCAATGGGATATTCCCGCGCAGGTTCGAATCCTGTTCACAGCGATATCTTTTTGCTACAATGGTATTTTGTGGGTAACCGTAAAATTAACGGCCTGTCATATTTTCATCTGTTGATACACTTGCTTGTATAGTCTGACCACATCAACCTGAGCTTGACCTTTATGCAAGAATATATTAAGCTCATTATTTACAGTCTATGTTCGTCTTCGTTTGTAAATCGCACTTTATCCAACTCTCGGAAGAACAATTTATTTTGTTCTCACAAGAATAAATACTTTGAAACTGTGCCAAAATTCATTTCGAACGTACATGTTTTTCTCAAAGCTAATTTGTCTAAAGTACAATAGCATGCCACTTTTAGAAAATTGATTTATAGTCACATAGGTTATCAGAACTCACGATTTGATGTAAGTGACGTCTGTAATTATCAAAGTTAGGTAGTTCAAGCTCAAGTTAATATTGTCACACTATACGTGAAACGGGGTCAATATTACGTGCCGTAATTTTGTTTGTGCCTATTGTAAAGAAAATATGTCGTCTGGCCGGAGCGTGCAGAAAGAAACGCATTGAAGATATTGAAAAAGACGGAAGCGAGGTTGACAGCGAACAACCTTCTGAATGTTATGGTGCTGTTTTCCCCAATCTGTGTCAAATAAAAAATGTCACTAAAAATAAAATCAAGGAAAACGCTGAAGCACATATCATGAATGTTAAGAATCAAACTATCAACAAGTTTACTGAATGTGTAAATAGCAATGAAGTAATGAATTGCGTAGCTAGAAATATAAGCAGTGACCTAACCGATGCCCAAAACAGTGAAGTAACCGATGCCAAAAACAATGACATAAGCAATGACAAAAACAATGACATAACCGATGACAAAAGCAATGACGTAGCTGATGACAGAAACTGTTTGCCCCAATCTTTGTCAAAACGAATACAATAAAAAAATGTCACTAAAAATAAAATCAAGGAAAACGCCGAAGCACATATCATGAAAGAATCAAGCTGTCAACAAGTTGTAAATAGCAATGAAGTAATGAATTGCGTAGCTAAAATCATAAGCACTGACCTAACCGATGCCCAAACCGGTGAAGATGCCGATACCACAAACAATGACATAACCGATGACAAAAACAATGACGTCACCGATGACAAAAGCAGTGACGTTGCCGATGACAAAAGCAAAATAAATTGTTGTTCTGTTTTCTGCGGTCACATATCAAAGTTGTTAGAAAACAGAACTCGAGCTTTTATTATATTGACAACAATTGCTCATTTGCATTGCTTGTCTTTGTTGTAGAGATTGTTATGTTGTTTTGTTTTGTATGTTAGAATTTTGATAAATCTTACTGCACGCTACAACCTTGTTTAACTCCCCGGTGGCAATTTGGATGTCAATGCAAAACAAGCATCTCACAACGTGCTAATGTCTTATTCGCCATTATTTCTGATTTGCAGGTTTTAACCGAGTCCTATCGTTTTCATTGTTATTCTGCACTCTCTTAATGCTCTTTTTCTTTTCTCATGTATCCTGATATGCTACGATTATTCAAAGAGGTTAACTCCATATTGATCCGACCACACATGTGCCCCTACTATCTACACAACCAGATTTTGCCCAGTTGAATACAGGTCCATTGGCGGATCCAGCGAGGAGTCAGAGTTTTCCGAACCTCCCCTAGTATTTATAAAATGTACTTGTCCATTAGTGTATTTCTTGACTGTAAGTCATTATTAAGTAGCATGAAGCATTTTTTTTCGGTGCTTAACATAGATTTGATAGTTATGTAGTTTTTATTAAATATATGTTGCATTATTCTGCAAAATGTGAATACGGTGGTTGGGTTCGAAAGTTTGGACCTCCCCTAGAAAAAGTTCAGACCCCCCCCCCCCCTAGAAAAAATCCTGGACCAGCCCCTGTGGTCAAGGCAGCGCTACCAGTGCCTTGATTTGTTATTTGTCCAATAGTTGAACTTTGTTTATTGGTATCAGCGCAATTCACTTATGATACAGCAATTGATGTTCGTATTGCTAATGATGTCACATGCATTACATTACGTTCATAAGAATGGCCGCTTACAACAACATAATTTAGACTTTTCTTTCATATTTAAATACTTACTATTCTCCTATTAAGGCCATCTTTGATATTTTTTACGTTTAATTCCTATGAATAATTTGAGACGGAAATGTCACTATATTTAAACACTTCCGGAATTTTAAACCGCCGTTTTTGATCGTCTTTATGGTGGAACTAAGCTGTATAAAGGCAAGTAGCTGTATTCAAGCCTATAATGCTACTGTCCTATAAACATAAAAATATCCGTGAGGGCACCGTACAAGCGCAGTGCGATCAAGCTCCGCAAGAACTCGTACGAACTGTTGCGTACCCGTACGGACTGTTAAGTTTTTACCAGGGTCCTTGAGATGAGCAATGGAAACACGTATCAGTTTCAAAGTCAAATCGTGAACAAAATTGTGGCCGAGTATGGATTAAACTTGCATATCTTCCAGCAGCGGCTCTGTTTGGGTGTGTTGTTTTATGCCATGTTCGTACCGTCACCTTGATACGCAAGGCTTCCCACGGCCTACGGCTGTCTGCACGTACGAATCCGCAACAAGCCACGATTTTATGGGACTGTGGCATAAGCTAAAGAACGCGAAAACCTAGTTTTTCGTTATTTTGAATTAAAAAGAATTCTGACTAGATTTTTTTAAAACTTTTCTCAACATAAACCTTTTTATCACTCATACTGATAACTCAATAAAAATATATAATACAACATTTCATACTTATATAGACTACTATATAAACATGCATTCAAATGTATCCATGTTTATATATATTTTGTCAATTTTACTGGACAACACATTTATTTTATGCTCTTAAATACAAATAAAAATGCAAGTTTTGTATCTATGAATTATTAAAGGTTATACTAGTAAGCAACGTTATTTAACATTAAGCAATGTGTATTATTTATGTTATTTTGGATTTTACAATAGCATCTTGTATTTTGTTATATGTGCTTTTGAGTTTGTGTATAATAATTTGATTTATGTAACTGTGTATTATGTTTATATGCTACAAGTACCAGGGTCTAAGACCTTCCGGCTTTCTTTATTGGCAAAACTTGTTAATTTATGTAAATACTGAACCTAAATCATTTAGAAGCTCGGCAAATGTTGATTTTGATATTTTGTTTGTTTGTTTGTTTTGGTTGGGTTTAATGCCGTAGCAACACATAGGTCATATCTCGGCGGTCAGTCAACCTACTTACTCCTCCTGGAAAGGCTAAATCTCTAGATTTAGCTGTTAACCTACTAAGAAGCGGCTGCGCATACTTTCGTCAGTGACTGACAACTGCCTTATATAATAAAAATCCTTCGGTAGGAGGGAGAATGGCTGAAGAAATAATTTCATGACCAAGATCCACGAAAGTATGCCACGCCCGGGAATCGAACCCCAGACTCCTCGATCAGTTGCTACCAACTGAGCTAGCCGTATGGCATTTTGACATTTGATTTAATTTAATTTGATACTGAACAAAATGTTCTCCATATTGATCACCTGTCACGAAGGTTGTTAGTTTGCCATCTAGATAAGCCAGGTTATTTTATTGTAATACATTCGCCTTTGCTCTTTTGCTAGATTTGAATATATTGATCACATTTTCTGAGAAAAAAAACAACACAAATAAATTGGAGTAAATCTGTCCAAGCATACGCTGCAATATGGAATAAACAATTGTTAATAAATTAACGTGCTGTGATGGCCGAGTGGTTAAGGCGTTGGACTCGAAATCCAATTGGATATTCCCGCGCAGTTTCAAATCCTGTTCACAGCGTTAATTTCTTTCCTTCAAGTGTATGTTGTCATTAAGTCAAGAATTGTTGAATATTTTGAAATTAAAACAATTTGTTAATCATATTTCATGACAAAGCTCCGTGAAAGTATGCGAACCTAATTTTAACTCGCAAAATTTTGCGAATTGGAATCGCCGCAAAAATATTTCTGTCAGAACTAATGAGGCTCAAATCAGCATTGAAACGGCCAGATAGATCGATATATATTTTGATTCATTTAACGGTTAAGTTTACTCCAAAATAAACTGCACAGAGCTTAAAATTAACTTATATCAGTAAAATGATATTGTAACTTAATTTTTTAACTTTTATTTTCGAACACGATCAATAAAGCAAAAGCATTTTCATACTGATTTATTTATTACTAGTTTATCATTGTAATTAAAGGTCTTCATTCCATATATTTTTTTCATTCCGGTATAGAATCGTGGGTAATCGAAATCGAATCGGCACCGTCGCATTCGATTTTTGATGTATCGAATCGAATCGTTGCAGCCCTAAGATTTACAACACCCTAGCAGTTATCCTTTCACACCTGGGTGGAGTGAAGAAATCGTGCATAAAGTTCTTGCTCAGAAATAAGCAATTCTCCTTGTGGAATTTGTACCTGGGAGCTATCGATCCTTAATCGCGTCAGGTACCACTGGATTGTTGCTTCCACTTGATGAGGGATAATGAATATTTGTTTGATGAACATGCTGTATGAAGAGAAAATTGAATTCTATTTTAAACATATAGATAAATTATCTTGCATATCGCTTGTAATTAATATATAATTATCAGATGTCATAATATTTAATTAATATCTAAAAATATCTAAAAAAATGATGTGGTATTTTATCTATAACTAGAAGTTATTATTTATGTGACGATTGTAACAGCTGTGATGGCCGAGTGGTTAAGGCGTTGGACTTGAAATCCAATGGGATCTTCCCGCGCAGGTTCGAACCCTGCTCGCAGCGAATACTTTTTTTCATGCAGCTAATTTACACATTTTCGACGATTTATATTGGTATCAAATTTATTTACTTGCTCCCATCAAGTAAGGGAATTCCGTTGGTCAGCGCATAAGGGTTCTATATAAATCTTCATTTTTTTCATGCTGTTTGACAAGTTATATGCTGACCCATTTGTTTTAGCACTAAAATCATAACTAGATATACAGGTCGTATTCTAGGTCATGCGTGTTTTTGTACTTTAAACAATGGACTTGCCCACTTAATATGTGCATAAGCTTATGAATGAACAGTATTTTACTGATTTAAACCTACCACTGTGATATTTAACATTTATTTTAAATAGTATATATTCACATTGTAAATTTTAATTAGTGGTATGTTTATAAAATAAGTGTAAAGTAACTTAACTACAAAACTGTAAAAATGATTCACCCCTAAATATCGGTGTGTAATGAAACTGGCTATGTTTGTATACGCAATGTTTACGTGGACGACCTGTACAGCTTATCTTAGTCAATATAAACTTAAATAAATATTTATTTATATATATATTATTATACTACTGAATTCCCAAGCATTACACGAATACATCTCATATTTAAATGGAAACACATTGTTTTAGTTAACATTCATGAAAATATTCAATTTAAGGGTGTATCATTAGTTGAAATTGAAAATGAACTATAAAGTGGGTGGGGTAACTAAAGAATACTATAAGAAGGAAATCATGGGGCTCCTGTGAAACAAACTAAAAGTAAAAACACCCGATGACAGTGTTGTGACAAATTATTATATTTACTTTTTGGAAACATTGTTTGTGTGACTAATCCTTAGACATTGTAAACTGCCACATAGGAATCCTATGTCAACATTTGGATTTATAAAAAAGTAGTTTGATTATGCGTTTGGACTGACGTGAGGAAGGCTATTTCAAGGTTAGGATAAATGTTTTCATTTTGTACTAAATGTCTATTTGTTCAGTGTTTACATTTCCACTGTCATGTTTATACATTTGATGCATCTCTTACAAAATATATCAAAATTAACAGGAATTTATGGATGTTTCTAATATGTAATATAGGGTCCTTGGTTACATGAACCCCACCCACCTAATAGTTTTTTTTCATTTTCAAATGATAACCCTTAACTATTCAATAATTGAGTGTAGAAATTTAGCGCTACTTCATTATCGCCGACTATTTTGCAGTTAGCGGAAAACGACGTCGCGTTTTTACACGTGTTGGATACGAAACTCTACAGCGATTGATTCTAATCAACCAGTCAGTTGTATTCTGCACCCGACCCCTGTAAAAAAACAGAGACTTTGACTACGGGCCCACTAAACCCATACATGTAGTAAAATTGTTGGGTAATAACACCGCAAAAATTGAAAAAATAACAGCACCAACTGTGTTGTAAGAATTCGTTAAAAATTGTAAAGGAAAACACACTTTACAATTTAATGTGAACTAAGCATGATGTATAAAGTTAACAAGATTGTGTACGTTAGAACAGTTACATTTTATGGTTTCTGGAAATTCATGTGTTTACTTCAGTAGTGTAGTGCATAATGCAATTCAGAGCGATTCTGTCACATGACAGAAAACTCCGCACCTTTCCGTCAACTTCCCGTCGTTTTGATCCTTCCCATAGTTGGTGTACCTAGATGTTTTGCCAGCCAGCATTTCTACTCGTACAGCACATTCATATTGTCAACAGAGTTTTCAACTTTTGTAAAGGTAGTTAACCCAAATTATATTATTTCATTTGTGTAGTAGTTTTTTCCCTTTAGACAATTATTACCGCTAAATGCAAAGGTAAATCTAAAGGTAAGAAAATACTTTAGAATTTCAAGTTAGACTGGAAGCGTGTGATCAACCTTAAATTCAGCCATAAACTTTACAACATCGCTATGTTTTATATTTGATCATACATCGTCTTTAATTAATTGACTGCACTCTCTGCGACTTTTTGTTACTCAATTTGCATATTTGCGTCTAGTTGAATATAACCCCTTCTTCTTCTGCCCGTGAAGTACAGGACTTCTTTGCGACATCAACATATTGTGAAATATAATTGTATTCTAATTAGAGCGGTAATTAATCGCCATTCAAGAAATTTGGTAATGTATCAACTTCAGTATGACCAGATTAACAATAGCAAACTTTTTAGACAGAACCGTTAACTTAATTTCAGCTTGTAACAAAGATTTAAAGTTCTGCCATGTTGTAGCAATTAGCCACGTCTTTGATATTCTGGTTTCAAGAAAAATGTACTTGATAAATTATATGCATTCGGAACCTTTAGTGTCATAGATTATAAATGACTGGTCTTGATGTGACGTTAAAAGCGCTTTTAAACATATTTAATATGAAAAAAGCTCAATACAAATACAGTAGATGAGGATGAGAATGAGGATGATGACGATGACAATAACATAGACGATGACAATGACGATGTCGATGATGACGATATCCATGACGATAACAATAACAGTGTCAATGCCGATGACAATGACAAAGACAAAGACAAAGACAATGACGATGACGATGACGATGACGATGACGATGACGATGACAATGACAATGACAATGACGTTGAAGATGACAATGACGATAACAATGGCGAAGACGTTGAAAATGACGATGACAATGATGATGACAATGACAATGACGATGACAATAACGATGGCAATGACGATGACAATTATTATTACGATGACAATGACAAATACGATGACAATGACAATGACGATGGCAATGGCAATGACGATAACAATGACAAAGAGGATGACAATGACAATAACGATGGCAATGACAATGACAATTGTTATTACGGTGACAATGACAAAGACGATGACAATGACGATGACATTGACGATGACAATGACAAAGACGATGACAATGACGATGACAATGACAAAGACGATGACGATGACAATGTGACAATACCAATAACAACAATAACAACAACAATAACAACAACAGCAACAATAACATTCATAATAATAAAGTCATTATCAATAGTTGACATTATCCCACGTAGTTACATATCATATATCTAAGGATTCATGTACTAGTTCGCCTGTTAACTTTACAGTTATTGTAATTCAGCATAATGCCTTCAATATTCATTTAATCCATTTCTCTCAGGATATTTCTTCTATAATCCTTAGACAACCGACACATGTCGTTGATGAAATATGCCACTTTCACAGGCACCAATTTACCCAATGGTAGTGTGAAGCACGAAATACATTGACAATGAGTTCGGCGAGATTCAGATAAGAAATACATGTAGTTTAATCCAAAAAAAATCACGGATTAATTTCAAGGCCTACATACGTCACGTCGTGTTTATTTTGTGCCTACAATAGAATTATGAAAATCAAGTCTCCATTTCAATCGATTTTTTTGCTGAAGTGTATTTCTAGAGTCAATATGGAATCAATTGTCAAAATGTAAAATCCATACAAAATTGATATGTCATGATTGTGATGACATTAATTGAAAGCGTGTTAAATTGTTTTAAATATTAATTTAAAATGAACGCTTTGTGATACAGTATTTAGATAATAACATTTTACAATCGTACAATGCTAAATCAATTAAAATATGAATGAGTTAAAGCTTCCTGCACACTGATTTAGTTTTCTTTATATCTTCAAATCACACATCAGTGTCTGTAATTGTTTTTGATAATAATGATATAAGACAACCCGACATATAGATTGCGAGAAACATAAGATAAAAACAACTCAAAAACGCATTATCACATCTATACACTTACTAGCGGGCTGGGTATTAATACATAAAACACCATATCTTGCAGTTGCATGTTAATTTGCACTAAAACAGTCTTATCAAAACATCTATTTACCGCAATATGTATATACAACTACCACTGATTCTTAATCACATAGAGCAGTTGTCAGTTACTGACGGAAGTATGCACCAACTAACTGATCAACGGCTAAATCCAGATATTTAGCCTTTCTAGGAAAAGTGAGTAGGTTGACTGGCCACCTTTATATGACCTAAACAATGTGTTGCTACGACGTTAAACCCAGCTCCAAATTTGAGAGTTCTAGAAAATGTTGATATTAAAGTTTAAATCTGTGGAAGAACAGCTTTTAAATTGTTTTATTAATATTAATTACCTTTTGTTTATTTTAATGGATGTTCAATTTGTTTTATACTTCAAATTAAATTATTTTGTTTTATGTTGATGTTCTAATAGAGTAGAAATAAGAGACTTATGAAATTTATGAGGAAAAGCCTATATGTAAACATATAACAAGAGCTCAACAATCTATTAAAACATCAAGTTTAGTCCATATGATAACAACATGTTTGAATAAACTACATGTCATAGTTTTTAGCTTGTTAATGCATGTTTACTTTATGAATAATTGTGTAATTTGCATATAATACCCGCCACTATGACATGTCTGGCTTTATCGGTACAAAAGCACGATTCATCATATTTGATTACATTGTATTATTTTACAAAAGTCAATGAACTAAGAGTATTATCATTAAAAAGGCTTATTGCACAATTTCTGAGATATTAGTGGTAAGGTTATTAATAGTTAAAGTAATAAAACATTCGCTGCGAGCAGGGTTCGAACCTGCGCGGGAAGATCCCATTGGATTTCAAGTCCAACGCCTTAACCACTCGGCCATCACAGCTGTTATGTTGTTTAATTAAGGTGAATAATCATTTGAATTCATTGATAAAGTAGGCCTATCCATGTGTGCACATCAACATGAATAGATATTTACGACATCTGATTTTTCTATAAAAAGTCACTCGTAAGATAATTTATTCACAGCTTATTTTTGTTAACCAATCGTTTATAAACTTGCCCAGTTTCATTTAACAAAATTTGGAGTGAATATGCAGGCTACCGATTAAACACCTAGGTGGAGTGATGCAATCGCAAATATCTTGCTCAATGAAATAAGCACTATACTCATAACGGGAATCATACCCGAGACATTTCGATTTGCTTTGACTGAAAGCTTAAACTCAACATGCCCGTCTTACAACTGGAATACTGTCTATTCTTTTTATTTATCCTTGGATTAACGCCGTATCAACACATTTTTTATGTTATTTTACGGCGTCAAGGGCACCAAACCTAGCTTTCCTAGACCATTGTCTATAACCAGAATTCACCTACCCTTCAACTCTGCTTCTGCTATGTTGAAATTGTATTCAAAACTATTAGAAGTAAAATTGGGAAATTCGCCTGGATAAATATTGCGTACCCGTGTCAGTACGTTAAATCATAATAATGCAAGCTGACGTAGACATAATTATGTCTATTGAAACATATATCATAAATTGTAAACTATATTGATCCAATTTACACTGTTCAAAACAATTTTATTGGCATACAGCTGTTCTTTACATGGTTTAACAACGTGCTGTGATGGCCGAGTGGTTAAGGCGTTGGACTCGAAATCCAATGGGATATTCCCGCGCAGGTTCGAACCCTGCTCGCAGCGAATACTTTTTGTTTTGTTTTTCATGCAGCTAATTTACACATTTTCGACGATTTATATTGGTATCAAATTTATTTACTTGCTCCCATCAAGTAAGGAAATTCCGTTGGTCAGCGCATAATGGTTCTATATAAATCTTTCAATTTTTTCATGCTGTTTGACAAGTTATATGTTTTTTCCATTCCGTGGTATTTTGTGGGTTACCATAAATTTTGACCATTACGTGTGCGACCTTTTTATTACCCACAAATATAAGCATGTACTCTTTTGTTAACGCCTTGTTTGTGGGACAAAATGCTTATAGGTAAGGTCATGGAAAGGTCCATTATGGTACATTGTATATGATATATTTCTTTTGTGAATAGACAGGGTCTATAGCGCTGACTTAATTATCAAAAATACTTACATAAGTTCACGCCCAGTATTAAGCTTAAAAGCTGAAAAGAACTTAGTCTAGAAGGTGATACTATGAAAACTTTTTTATATAGAGACGCAATCATAACAGCTGTGATGGCCGAGTGGTTAAGGCGTTGGACTTGAAATCCAATGGGATCTTCCCGCGCAGGTTCGAACCCTGCTCGCAGCGTATCTTTTATTGAACATACTAGAAATCGATATCATTTACTTTTTCCCCATGATTTTCTATACATGTAAAATATTAAAAATGCACACGACTATTTGAGACGTGCTTAATCGTTTTTTTCAAACGCGTGGGTGTTTTTTTTTCAGGAAAATATAGTAAATCAAACTATTTGGCGAGACACGTATAACAATTTTGTCCCAATGAGCATAGTAGTTGAACAACCCAATATCTTTTTTATGACATATTTGCTAAGCCCATACCGATCTTATTTGTCAGCTATACGTATATCATGTCTTCCTGTTTACTGTTTACTTGAATTTAATAAGCAATTCGTAAGATCGGCTTCATCTCTAATGAATCAAATAATAATGGCAATACTATCCATGCGAATTTTGATACCTTATATTAATTCAATACATAAATACTATTAAATTGCTGAATAAAAACCAATAATTGAAAATGCGTATTTTATTAATAGATTAAGGTTTAACTATATGCAAATCATAATGACCAAAAGAGTGTGATAATTGATATTATACAGTGCCATCCAAAAATCCTTGGACAAAAAATATGATTTTAAAATGAACTAATTCCCATTTACCCTTGTAAACAGTAATAATTAAAAGAGTTATCGTATCAAGTTTTAAAATCAGCATTAACGAGTGTATTACCTTATAATTCAAACTAACCTGGGTCGGTAGCGCAGTTGGTTGCGCGCCGCGATTTGGAATCTCCAGTCCCGAAGGGAGGGGGGTACGGGTTCGAATCCTTCCCGAGGAGGTTATACCCTTCCATGAAAATGTGACAATAATATCAATTTTCCTCCATTGATAAAATATATGGAGAAGTTTCCGGTCTCGTGGAAGGGTAGGTGAGTACTGGTTATAGACAAGGGTCAAGGAAAGCTATCTTAGGTGCACTGGACGCCGTAAAATGACTTAAATTGTGTCAACACGGCGTTAAACCCAGTAAAAATATGATTTTAACTACTTTTTATGAGTTAGCTTTAATTACAGTAAATTTAATTGCAATGCATACCTTATAATCAGTTTTTCTCAAAAATCCTTATATACTTTTGAAAGACGCTGTACAGATCGTATACAGTAAAAGCAAAACTGTAAAATATGATGTAAATTTAATCCATCGATCTGAATCGATCCTAATATTATTGATATTTACCTAATCATGTATTGAAAAGAATACATTATATTGATGTGTTATTTACGATGGATACCACAGTTATGTAACATGCCACATAACAACTAGTGCTGTTTAAGTCAAGTTATATGATTTATTGTGATTAGCGGTGAAAATTGGTAAGTGGAAAACACTGCAACTTTTCCCGCCTAAAAACAACAATCATGGCTTTATGGTGTTACCAAATTTTAAAACTTGTCGTGATTGCTGTGACGATAACAAGTGTAGTGACTGGATATGTTAAGTTCTATAATCTATTCACAGATATTGGAGATTCAATAAACAGTATTGGTGACACTCGAAGTTTTTCTGATTTAGTTTGGATACCAACATTATTTATTCAGTGTTTAAGTACAATATTACAAATCTTACAATTATATTGTTTGTTTCGAGAGATATGCGAGGATAATTACATGTACAATCATTGTTTTAAATGTACATATATTTTAACATTTTTGGTCTACGTTTTTTCATTGGTTCCAAAGTCTCTGAGTACAATATTGTATCACCACTATAACATATCTTGGAATGAACCCTGGCAACGAGTATTAGATATGTTTGATACTTTACTTGCTACAGTGTCGGTGAATGGATTCCAACTAATTTTGTTTTTGCCTATTGTAAAGAAGATGTGCCTTCTTGCCGGGGCGTGCAAAAAGAAACGTACTGAAGACATTGAAAGAAACGGAAGCGAGACTGACAACGAACAATCTACTGAATGTTGCTGTTTTCCTCAATCTTTGTCAAAGAGAATAGAATCAAAAGTTTCACCACAAAATCAAATCAAGGAAAACGTCGAAAGACATATCACGAAAGTAAAAAATAAAGTAACCAAAACGTACACTAAAAGTGGAAAAAGCAACGAAGAAATCAATGACGTAACTAGCTACAAAAATAGTGACGTAACCAATGCTAAAAGTAATGACATAACCGATGTCAAAGACAATGACGTAGCTGATGCCAGAAATAATGACGTCATAGATGACAAAAGCAGTGACGTTCCTGATGACAAAAGCAACATGAATTGTTGTTCTGTTTGCTGTGGTCACATATCAAAGTTCTTAGAAAACAGAACTCGAGCTTTTATAATATTAATAACAATAGCTCATTTACATTTACTTATCTTTGTTGCTGAGATCGTTATGTTGTTTTGTTTTGTATGTTAGAATTTTGACCAATCTAAGTACATACTGCAACCTGGTTTAACCGTCCAATGGAAATTGAGATGTCAATGCGATACCAGTATCTTACAACGTATAGTCCGACAATATTGACCTGAGCCTAAAATTTATGCATAAATAATTGAACTCAGTATTTATACTGTTTATTTTTGTCTTCGTCTGTAAATCGCGCTGCAATGGAAGCTTTCGGCAAAATACACGTACTGTTTTCATAAGAATAACTAATTTACAACTTGATGTATGTGATATATTTGTTCTACAGGGTGTCCAAAAAGAAAGTTTACAGTTTTGATGCTAATTTATAACATGTTAGTACTCTTCTAGATTATCACAAACTTGTACATGTTTAGACAATAGGTGTAAGTTTTATCCCTGTCATTTGTAATATATTTGGTCTAATACTTTACATGAAAACTCCAATTTACTAAAATTACAAATTTTTGTGGTTGACGTCAAATTAGTAATTAATAACGTTTTCCACATGTTGTTCTTTTTGACACTTCACTTCTCTCACACCCTCCTTGAGATTGTCAAAAACTTTAACACAGGTGTCTACAATTTTATGGGGCTGTGCAGCAGACCAAAATTTCATAATTTACTTGCAAACATGTCCGTACAGAAGTAAACTCACCAATGAACCAAACATCTTGAAATGTGTCGGCGTAATTTTCAACAACATCAGTGGCTCAGTTACAAAATGCAAATCTATCCACTTGATCAGTTATTGATAAGCTTTGCATAATTTATATTTGATATGGAAACAGTTCTTATTTTTTTATAATATTATGTACAGATGTTTTGGAGACATTCATCTCTGATGACACGCTTTGAACAGATTTTTCTGGACTTTGTTGAAGCATGTCTTGGAGCGCACTGACATTTTCTTCACTTCTGCTGGTCAAGGGACCCCACTTTGGTGCATCTTTTACAGTTCGAAGTTGTTCAAACTTCCAGACAATTTTGAATATAATCATTCTACCCATGCTAATGCCTTTATACATATTTTTGAACTTTCGTTGCGCATCTGCTACACTTTAACTTTCGTAAAAATGTTTTATGATAAAAACAGTTAGCACGCTGATCAGACGTCAGACGCGTCATCTTGAAAATAACAAGTTTTTACCCGATGTCATTATATGGCGATGTCAAACATTCTAGCGTGTCAATATAATGTGCATCAAAAACTTGAGCATATGCACTTTAAAATGGTATATTTTCATTAATATAACGTAACAATTGATAAAATGACTTTCTTTTGGACACCCTGTATGTAATTTTACTATGTGTACACGATGCCAAATAAATATTATTATTATTATTATTATTATTATTATTATTATTATTATTATTATTATTATTACTTAGGCAACCGATAAATGTCGTCGATGAAATATGTCACCTTCATAGGCACTAATTTACGCCATGATCGTGTGAAGTAAATGTTGCATCTGGAAAAAATATTGACAAAGACGTCGGCGAGATTCAAAATAATAATGAAAATACATGTAGTTCACGACAATATCACGGATCAATTAAAAGGTCTACATATGCCATTTCGTGTTTATTTTTGTGCCTGTGACAGACTATGAAAATCATATTTTTCATTCATTTTAATCACTGATCAACATTTAAAAAGGGTTCCATATGGAATTAAATGTCAAAATGTAATATCAATAAAATGTTGTTATGTCATAATTGTATGGATATTCAATTGAAGCGTGTAAAATTGTTTTATATATTAATTCAGAACGCTTTTAGATTCAGTATTCAGATACATGTAGTAAGGTTTAACAATCGTATAAATCAATTAAAGTATAATTGGGTAAAAACTTTCCGCTCACTGATTCGGGGAAATTATTCAAACTTTGACAGTTGAGAAAAATGGACTATTTACATGTATATACATTGTATATCTTATAAATAACGACAAATTCACGACATCATGATACTGGCGGTCCAATCGGAGGTCGAGGTGACTTCAATGGATGTAAAGTTTGAATTGGGATACAGAATTGCGCTTTTATTATCTGGACCTCACTCAGGTAATATTCTCGTGATTTTAATTTCAATGAGTTGGCGCAAAACTTGTCTAACTGCATGCAAATATTGAAGGATGTATATATTTTGCCCGCCGTTACATGACCTATACAATGTGTTGCTACGGCGTTAAACACAACAAAACAAACATGTATGTATATATTTTGCAATGACACAAGGAATTCCTTTACAGGCAAGGAGCAAGCAATTAATATGATTCGTATATAAAGCATCAAGACAAAAACGTGTAGAAAACAGGATGAAAAGAAAACAAAAGAAAAAGTTATCGCTGCGAGCAGGGTTCGAACCTGCGCGGGAAGATCCCATTGGATTTCAAGTCCAACGCCTTAACCACTCGGCCATCACAGCTGTTACATAAATTACCGACAGTGCATTATCATTTGAATTTATTGATAAAGACCCCACATCATAATAGATAGATGTTAATGACATCGTTAAGTGATATGAAAGCTAATTTATTATTTAACTTATGTTTGTTAACCAATCGTTTATAACTTATAAGCAAGATCAGTTCTCATTAAACAATATTTGGGGTGAACATGCACATACCTTAATTATTTGCAAACAGCTATTTTATTTGATACAGAGGCGATAAGATGACCGTCCGTAGAATATGTGTGACCACTAAACTCTACGGAGGTGTGAAGATCCTGCTTGAAAATCCCACGAACCCTACAATTCGTTTACAGGGTTACGATAGCATTGTTTAAAATAAGAAATCACAAAAACTGAATTAACTAAAAAAGTCAGGGGCTTATCAGATCCAATACAAATGATTACTCCTTACACATTAGATTCAAGTACGAATCGAACAGGGCAAATATGCGGGAGAAGTGTTTATTCTACCCTGTATTACTGGTAAATCATACATAGATTTTATTTTCCTTTTCTTGCCATACAAAATCTTGAAGTAAAGTTTTTCCTTGTGCACTTAGCATACAAATTCTACAGGTTCATTAGTGTAGTTAAATATGATTACTATGGTACAATACTGTAAAACAATCACTGCGTATACTGCTTAGTGTATTAACGAGATTTGACTGTGTCCCTTCCACACGCTTATCAATATATGTAAACACCTGTCACTGATCAGTGTAACAATGACGAGTCAGATGACGGAATTAATTTACCGCCTAGAAAATGACTGCGTAGTAAATCAGAGACGCATGTATCACTACGCAGGTTAAACTGGTCAGACATTCCCGTCGATAGTTTCCGATTTGTGGTATAACCTAAGCCTTTCGGCGAAATCACCGAAAGACTGAAAACAGAAAAACAAAAAATCTGAAATTGTAATTGTCTCATAATAATTAGTATGATCTGTTAAAAAATTCGGTATATGAACCAACAGCCTGTGTTAAAGAACAAACGCACGACGCAAACTGTACTTACTTAACCATCATTTTTTTAACATTGGCAAATTTTGCGAACAGTCCATCGATCATAGTTATTAGACAATAAAAAGGTATGATCATTGTTCCGAATCAAGAAGACAATGGCTTAGAAAGAAGAATTGCACTTAAATTTCAAATAATGCTTAATAAAAAGAAAAGCTAGTCTAAGATTTTAAACTTTTATATAAAGATTTAAAACCTCACAAAATTTTACCGTAAAGTTATTATACGCACAGGTGTATGAAAATTGTAAAATATAAAAATAAAACGTAAAATCATGTCATTTAAAGTAAGGACTATAAAAAACATAGTTCTATCATCGTTGAATTCGCATCTGTTTGGTAACATCTGAATTTTTTTATCAATTTATCTAATAGTCGTTACTGAACATGCAGCAGGTATCTTTCTTTCGATCTCTTTAGGTGAGTCTATTAGTATTACTCTGCTGATGTGCAGCCTACAAATTCGCGCAACAGAATGCTATCACCCTTATATTACAAGTACTAATTGACACCTGAGTGGAGTGAATCAATCGCAAATTTCTTGCTCAATGAAATAAGCAGTGCCTTTGTAGGTATCGTCCTGATACCACTCGATTGATAATGCTGAACGTCGAAATGCGCGTCTTATTACCGGAATTCTGCTTAGACAATATAAAAATAATATTTAAAACCAATTTCTAATCAGAAGTAAAATGGGAAATTCCCCTGGACAGATATTGCGTACCCGGGTCAGTACATTAAATGATAATGATAAGCTGACGTAAATATATCTATTGAAACATATATAGCATGTATTGTAGGGTATATATGATCCCGATTAAACTGTTTTGAACAATTTATTATAATACAGGTCTTCTTTGGAGGTTAATATAAAATCTATCAATATATCTGTAGCCCGTTCAATTACCCTAAACGTTCCGAAACGTTCCGTAACAATACATTCGGAACTCCTCGGCCTTTCGCTGCGAATAATTTCGGACATATTTAGACGCTATTTTGAAACTACCGGTGTTGAAGTGAACAAATATACGATCGTTTAGGCAATGAGTGATGTTTCGTTTTTAGTCCGTACATTTTGAAACATCACTCATTGCCTTAACGATTGTATATTTGTTTATTAGATTAGATTATTCGCAGCGAATGGCCGAGGAGTTCCGAGTGTATCGTTACAGAACGTTTTGGAACGTTTAGGGCAATTAAACAGGCTACAGAACTGTTATATGGTTTATTCAACGTGCTGTGATGGCCGAGTGGTTAAGGCGTTGGACTCGAAATCCAATGGGATATTCCCGCGCAGGTTCGAATCCTGTTCACAGCGATATCTTATTGCTACAATGGTATTTTGTGGGTAACCGTAAAATTAACGGTCTATCATATTTTCATATGTTGATATTGTCCAATTTTATTAACCTGCCCGGTCTGCATGCATACACGTCATAATGAGATACTATTTAAAGCCCGAGTATTCCCTCGATATGCTCTAATGCGCACAGATCGACAGTTATCAGAGCTAGGTATAACAATTTGAATCGAATTGCCATATGCCGTCGTAGTATAATCGGTAAAGTCGCAACACAAACATTCTCGATATAACTGATTATTTTTTTAGCTGTGAGTTCGAATCCTACTGAATGTGGGTTTTAGTATTGTTTATATTTTTTAATATCAATTAATAAATTTTCTCTCTTTGATATATTTTTTCCATTGTCTCTTTTCATATTATCTTTTTATTTTGTTAATATTTTATTACATGTTTCATATATAAATTCAACAATTCAAAAAACAATTCAAAGACAATCATTCAGCCTCACTGTCGCTGGTGTCAGTCTCGCTGTCATCAGCCAGGTTGATGTAAAAGCCATCAACATCGTCTATGGCGACGTCAGTAGCTTGGTAGCGGGCGCAGAGTTTGTCCACGTGCTCACAGGCACCACGCCACTTGTCTGGTCCTATCGTCCGCTTGCTGACGCCGGTAGCCTGAGCCGTCCGTAGGATGCTGGAACGAGGACCCGGTGTAGGTGGGGCAGTGAAATACCTCAAAACGTTGAGGACAATGCGCTTGGCATTAGAGCCAAGTGCTCCAACTATGGAGTCTTCACTCATGTCTATTCAGTAGACGGACTGAGTACGTACACCTTCACACTTCACAGCGCGACAAACTCTGCATGTATATTGTGTAGTATTATAAACGTGTGTACAAAACAGAGATCTATTGAAATTTTGAAAATGTGTAAACTACTATTTTGATTGGTAAAAAAAAATAGTGGTTCTAATGAGATTCGAACCACGTATCTCTGGTACCGGAGGGCAACTCGCACCCACTGTGCCACATTGACAGACGCACATAACAATCAAATAAATCCATGTCACCGATACAGATGTGTAGCGGAATTCCATCGCCTACGTCATATAAGTTCTGCTCGATCGGCTAAGCTATAAATAGCACTGATTAACCTCTCGTTAATGTATGTATAGGGCAGGTTAATAAAATTGGACACAGGAAGGTTATATCGCGCCGAAAGCAATTGATGATACTATTAATGTAACATAGGTATATAACTATTTGTCGCAATTGAAATTGTTTTGCATTAAAAAACGCTAAACCAGTGATTCCGTATCAGACGCTTTTATCAATTCACAATTGATAAAAAATTGTGTTCCATAATATTTTGCAAATAGACATATAGAAAGATTTCTATCTTTAATGTTTTCCAAGAATTGTATACTTTTTTACCGGATCAAGTTATTTTATTGTCATACAATCGCCTTTGCTCATGCGCTAAAGTTTGAATATATTCATAACGTTTTCTGTAAAATACAACACAAATCTATTGGAGTAAATCTGTTCATGCATACTTAGCAATATACAATAAGTAATGATTAATGAAGTAACATGCTGTGATGGCCGAGTGGTTGGACTCGAAATTCAATGGGTTATTCTCGCGCAGGTTCGAATCCTGTTCATAGCATTATCTTTTTCCTTCAAGTGAGTGTTGTCATTAATTCAAGATTTGTGGAATATTTTGAAGTTAAAAACAATTTGAATTTTCATATTTTGGTAATTTAAAACTGTTCATTATGTTATATTTTTGTATCTGGTTATACAGTTATGCTTACGAAATACATATATTATAGTCCGTTTTTTCTCAACTGTCAAAGCTTGAATAATTCCACGGTGACTGAATGCATTGTTTTTGTACTGGAGACCTAATTGTTATTAAAAATATCTTGACTGAATCATATCATACGGCATAAGCAGGTGTGTGTTTTATTTTTGAAATCATGATTCTGATTAAGCATACAATCTTAATCATGATATTGATGAAAATAAAACATCTTGATTTGGCTTATTGTTTTAATATCGCTATTATGCAATTATAGCGCGATTATGTTTCCAAATTCAAACTTTATTGTATCACCCCGACCACTGGATGGACCGCCAGTGTCATGATATAGTGAAGTTGTCGTAATTTATTAAATATATGCAGTACCCACCAAAAGTTTGGAGACATTTACAGATTATAGGCCTATTGAATAGCTTTTATATTAATTTTGATAATTGTTTATTCTAAATTGCTGTGTAGATTTGCATTATTTTTTGCTTATTATTATGCCTATAACTGGTACTACAAAAATAATATAAAAGCTTTGTTATGAAAAATAATTTGGTTTTTGAGACTTGAGGATGTCAGATGCTGAACTTTATAAATGAGCATTCATGAGCTTTGTTTTCATATTATAATAAACCATATTTAAATATATTAGAAATAATGATTGAGCAAAAATAAACATATTTAGATTCAAGAATTGTAGTTAATTTCTGTTGTCTGCAAACTTTTGGTGGGTAATATATATGTATGAAGTTCACCGGTGACAGCTGCTCATCTTTGACGATATAACAAATCAATTTACATATAATAGTATTTATCCTACCCCAAACTGATCTTTTAGAAGGAAAACCTATTGACCAAATAAACCTATCTTTATTCGGCACCGTTGCTTTATTCGGCAGTCACGTGACTACGCATTGACGGACTACTTGTCTGCATAATCATTCCATTGGGCATCAAACGCGGCTGCGTTTTATTCTTTTAACGACATCCTTACAAATATAGATTCTATTTTACACAAAATAATCTTATAAGGGATTTTACGAACAATTTCAATATAAATCTTAAATCACTTACTTCATCATTCAAATTTAATAAAAACTCAATCGTCGACGCCGTACAGTGCCTAAGTTCTAACTCCTAAATTTGTGTTTAAATCCTTTCTGTGTATAAGTTGACGAATATCCAGCCATTATACAGTAAATACATAGGTTGACTATTGTTTTACCAAAGCCAAGCCACGCATAAATTGAATATAATGAAACTGGCTTCAAAAAATCATCATCGTCATTCACGACACAGACCGTCCTGGCCATTTTCTGAAAATTGTTGACATCTTTCAGCGTCGCTGGCTCGCTGCGAATGTATTTCCCTTAATAATCCTTTCATCCATGTATCCTATCGTCTATTTAAAGTTTGAATAACAAATTATCCTGATAATATTGGTTAAATCCATGATAAATAATAGAAAACGCATCAAATGATGAATCCTACAAACACTCCTAAATACGACCGCCATGTTGACAACAAACTTTGCTTACATGACGTCATAAAAACTGATTCGTCCTCGGAAAATTCGCAAGTGATTTATTCGTCCAAAAATGAATTTTTCCTTGTTTATTTATAAACCGAGTTTATTTTAGTATTTTCTCTTTTTCTTTCATTTAAAATATTGCCTTTACTAATATATAATGGAGTCAATAATCGGGATTATTTCTTGATACGCAAACAGTTAAAAGACCGTTTAACACAATTACTGCGCTCCATGCGCGGCCATGATCTGAATTTAAAGCATGTTAAACGCAGAATTTTCGGATTTTAAATTAGTCATTCAAGCAAATGCGAGTAGGATAAATAGAATATTAGGTTAGTGTCAATCTGTACTTAGTTTATCCGGCTCGTCTCCAAAAGGTTTATTCGACTCGGCAAGCCTCGCCGAATAAACCTTTCTCCAACTTGCCGGATAAACTAGATACAGATTGGCACTAACCTAATATTCTCTATATATAATAGTCCATATAATAAATATAAATAACAATTATATCAACTGCTGTGATGGCCGAGTGGTTAAGGCGTTGGACTTGAAATCCAATGGGATCTTCCCGCGCAGGTTCGAACCCTGCTCGCAGCGAATACTTTTGTCTTGTTTTTCATGCAGTTAATTTACACATTTTCGACGATTTATATTGGTATCAAATTTATTTACTTTGCTCCCATCAAGAAAGGGAATTCCGTTGGTCAGCGCATAATGGTTCTATATAAATATTTCATATTTTCATGCTGTTTGACAATCTTTTCATTTTGTTATAATTACAACCTGAATGAAATAACAAAATCCGATTGGTCAAAAGTGATCACGTGACCTAAAAAAATGTGCTTTCATTTTCGTATAAACTGCAGTTTTGAATGAATGACGTCATGCCGGAACTACTTCCATGACTCAAAAGCTATTTTTAGCGCGTTCCCACGCTATGACGTACAGGTCAATAACTATAATGTCAATGGAAAGTACATGATACACAAAACCAATAAGAATATTGTGATAAACTTTTATTGAAAGATATCAAAATGAGTTTAATGTACAATACAATTGTGCATTAATACCGTTCTTTATCTACATTTCATAAGATGTAATGTCCCAGGAAGTAAATGATATGCTGAATGCAGAATTAAAAACAAATCTTTAATTTTAACTTAAGCTTCCTAGACAGTATTTAAACCATTAAATGTTTATTAATATTTCTAGCGAATGAGTCTTCTTTTTCAAATGATTTTCATAGCATTGCCCTTCTGAAGTGCATGCTCTAATGGACTGGTATTCATTCATATAGATATCTAAATCTTTTGGTTTCAGAGGCATCTAGTTTCACTTTCTTGTCTGAAAACAAAAAAACAACAACCAATAAATGAAGATTAATAAAGCTTTAAATACTATGAATTCGACACATTTTAAATTGATCCACAATAAGATAAGTAATCAGTAATTTTGGCTGGTCAATTTAGAAAAATGTCATGGCAAACATTTCAAAATCACTCAAGTTGCCTCTCATCAAGTCAAATAAAAATTAAAAAAAGAACGTATAACATAATGATATGTACATTGGATAATATGTGTATCTAGTCATAATGATGTAGTATCCGCAGAAGTGCATGTGTATACTCCATGCATATACATTCTGCATTTAGTAGTGAACAAGGTCAATAATTATAACGTTTTTTATCAGACCGGAATGAAAATGCTTCCAGATTAATATGATCAGACTTTGAATCTATCCTAAGTACCGATCATTTTAAAATGTACATGGGAACATAAAAGCATAAAAAACATATAATCTCCGTAATTTGGGGGTAAATAGTAAACATTCACTTACTCAGTACAGATAATAGCTTGTCTCCATCCAATGTCTTGACATGTAAATTTCCTGACTCGGACTGACTGCTAAAGTTATCATCAAGTAATCCAAATTCCTGTCGTATACTTTCTCATTCTGATGAAATGACTCAGCATCAGATGCTTTTCAATTCGGAGAAATGTACATCCAACAACCGCTCATTTGTAATCACTGGTTTCAACGAGTTGACATGTTTATCTCGGTCACAACTTGCATCATAAACTCACGTGTTCTTCGTAAAAACTTGAAACTTGTTAAACCGTTTAAAAGAGTTACACAATAGCGTACCACCTCTCATGTGTTCTTTTATTAAAAATAAACTCAATGCATGTTCATTTCTATGTATCATTCATGCCGTTATGTCCGAAAACAATGAAAAACTGCATCCAATCGAAGAAAAACATGGCCGACGGTTGGCATAAAAAACTGTTAACCGAATGAAATTAATGCGCACTATTACGTATTATTGCGTACTTCGGCTCTACGCATTAAAAATAGGTCTTTTTCTAACGCATTTCTTTTGCAAATCAGGCAACAAATTTCTAAAAAAATGGTTGTAATCATAAGGAATGAATGTATGGAAACTGACTTTCATCGAAAAATAAACGTCATTTTGTTGATAGCTAATTTCAGCATAAAGGCCTTCGGCCTTTATGCAAATTAGCTATCACCAAAAGTGACGTTTATTTTTCGATGAAAGTCAGTTTCTATACATTCATTCCTTAACTAAATGTATATTTTGTTCAGTGTTTATATTTTATATCAAAATTATCAGGAATTTATGGATATTTCTAATATGTAATATAGGGTCCTTGGTTACATTAACCCCACCCATCTAATAGCTTTTTTTCAACAAATGATACACCCTTAACTATTCAATAATTGAAAAAAATACAGCATCAACTGTGTTGTGTTATGTTATGTTATGTGTAACTGTTGTAACAAAAATCAAAGGAAAACACACTTTACACTTTAATGTGAAATAAGCATGATGTATGAAGTTAACAATATTGTATACGTTAGAACAGTTACATTTTATGGTTTCTGGAAATTCATGTGTTTACTTCTGTAGTGTAGTGCATATTGCAATTCCGAATCTCCGTAAACAGATATCCTGTAGAGCGTTGTCGTACAGGATCTCTACTTTCTCCGTGGAAGGTCACGTCGAGATGAACTTTGTTTCGACCAATCAATGCGTAGCTTTCATCTAGACGAAAACACTATTAATCACATTTTGATTTCGTAATTTCTATTTTTAGACCAAGTTTTGCATGCTAATTTAACAGCGGTATTATTCACAGTCTGCGATTGGGCGGCTCATTTCAAATTGCATGACGTTGACGATGTAAACAAGTTACGTACCATAACAATTTCGTCATGAATATTATGATGAGAAAAGGTCGCCTGAACGTGACCTTCGTTTGAAAAAGGCCAGATCTAAATTAGCGAGTATGCGAGCGGAAAATTTTAGAACGGGTTTTAATCAGATTGTTCCGAGCGATTCTGTCATATGACAGAAAACTCCGCACCTTTCCGTCAACTTCCCGTCGTTTTGATTCTTCCCATAGTTGGTGTACCTAGATGGTTTGCCAGCCAGCATTTCTACTCGTACTGCATATTCATATTGTCTACAGGGTTTTCATCTTTTGTAAAGGTAGTTAACCCAAATTATATTATTTCATTTGTGTAGTAGTTATTTCCCTTTAAACAATTATTACCGCTAAATGCAAAGGTAAATCTAAAGGTAATAAGAAAATACTTTAGAATTTCAAGTTAGACTGACCTTATGGAAGCTCGTGATCAATCTTAAATTTAGCCATAAACTTTTACAACATCGCTATGTTTTATATTTGATCATACATCGTCTTTAATTGACTGCCCTCTCCGCGACCTTTTGTTACTCAATTTGCATATTTGCGTCTAGTTGAATATAACCCCTTCTTCTTATGTCCGTGAAGTACAGGACTTCTTTGCGACATCAGCACATTGTGTAACATAATTGTGGTCTATTTAGAGCGGTAATTAATCGCCATTCAAGAACTTTGATAATATATCAATTTCAGTATGACCAGATTAACAATAGCAAATGTTTTTAGACAGAACCGTGAACCTAATTTCAGCTTGTATCAAAGATTTTAAAGTTCTGCCGTGCTGCAGCTATTAATCACGTCTTTGATATTCTAATTTCAAGAACAATGTACTTGATTAATTTATATGCATTCGGAACTTTTTAGTGTCATAGATTATAAATGACTGGTCTGGATGTGACATTAAAAGCGCTTTTAAACATATTTAATATGAAAAAAGCTCTATACAAATATAGTAGATGAGGATGAGAATGAGGATGATGACGATGACGATAATGATGACGATGACAATAACAAAGACGATGACAATGACGATGTCGATGATGACGATATCAATGACGATAACAATGACAGGGTCAATGCCGATGACAATGACAAAGACGATGACAATGACAATGACGTTGATGATGACAATGACGATAACAATGGCGAAGACGATGAAAATGACGATGACAATTATTATTACGATGACAATGACGATAACAATGACAATGACGATGACAATGACAAAGACGATGACAATGACGTTGATGATGACAATGACGATAACAATGGCGAAGACGATGAAAATGACGATGACAATTATTATTACGATGACAAAGACGATGACAATGACAATGACGATGACAATGACAAAGACGATGACAATGAGTATGACGATGACAATGACAATGACAAAGACAATGACAAAGACGATGACAATGACATGACAAAGACGATGACAATGACGATGACAATGACGATGACAATGACAATGACAAAGACGATGACAGTGACGATGACGATGACAATGTGACAATATCAATTACAACAACAACAATAACAACAACGACAATAACATTCATAATAATAAAATCATTGTCAATAGTTGACATTATCCCACGTAGTTACATATCATATATCTAAGGATTCATGTTCTAGTTCACGTGTTAACTTTACAGTTATTATAATTATAGCCTTCAATATTCATTTAATCCATTTTTCTCAGGATATTTCTTCTATAATCCTTAGACAACCGACACATGTCGTTGATGAAATATGCCACAAATTTACCCAATGATAGTGTGAAGCACTAAAGACTTTGACAATGTCGGCGAGATTCAAATAAGAATACATGTAGTTTAATCCAAACAAAAAATCACGGATTAATTTCAAGGCCTACATACGGCATGTCGTGTTTATTTTGTGCCTACAATAGAATTATGAAAATCATGTTTCCATTTTTAATCGATTGTTTTGCTGTAGTGTATTTCTATAGTCAATATGGAATCAATTGGCAAAATGTAAAATCCATACAAAATTGATATGTCATGAATGTGAGAACATTAAAGCGTGTGAAATTGTTTTAAATATTAATTTAAAATGAACGCTTTGTGATACAGTATTTAGATAATAATATTAAACAATCGCACAATGCTAAATCAATTAAAATATAAATGAGTTAAAGCTTCCTGAACACTGATTTAGTTTTATTTATATCTTCAAATCACACATCAGTGTCTGTAATTGTGTTTGATAATAATGATATAAGACAAACCGACATATAGAATGCGAGAAATATATAATAAAACAACACAAAAACGCACTATCACATCTATACCCTTACTAGCGGGCTGGGTATTAATACATAAAACACCATCTCTTACAGTTGCATGTTAATTTGCACTAAAACAGTATTATCACAACATCTTTTTACCGCAATATGTATATACAACTACCACTGATTCTTAATCACTTAGAGCAGTTGTCAGTCACTGACGGAAGTATGAGCCAACTAACTGATCAACAGCTAAATCCAGATATTTAGCCTTTCTAGGAAAGGTGAGTAGGTTGACTGACCACCTTTATATGACCTAAACAATGCGTTGCTACGACGTTAAACCCAGCTCCAAATTTGAGAGTTCTAGAAAATGTTGATATTTAAGTTAAAATCTGTGAGAGAACAGCTTAAAGATTGTTTTATTCATAGTAATTACATTTTGTTTATTTTAATGGATGTTCAATTTGTTTTATACTTCAAATTAAATTATTATGTTTTATGTTGATGTCCCAATGGAGTAGAAAAAAGAGACAGATTTATGAGGAAAAGCCTATATGTAAACATTAAACAAGAGCTCAACAATCTATTAAAACATCAAGTTTTAGTCCCCATGATAACACGATGTTTGAATAAACTACATGTCATACTTTTTAGCTTGTAAATGCATGTTTACTTTATGAATAATTGTGTAATTTGCATATAATACCCGCCACTATGACATGTCTGGCTTTATCGGTACAAAAGCACGATTTATCATATTTGATTACAATGTATTATTTTACAAAAGTCAATGAACTACGAGTATTATCATTAATAAGGCTTATTGCATAATTTATTAGATATTAGTGGTAAGGTTATTAATAGTTAAAGTAACAAAAATTCGCTGCGAGCAGGGTTCGAACCTGTGCGGGAAGATCCCATTGGATTTCAAGTCCAACGCCTTAACCACTCGGCCATCACAGCTGTTACGTTTGTTGGTTAAGATAAATAATTATTTGATTCATTGAAAAAGTATGCCTTTTCACAACCACATGAATAGGTATTTATGACATCTGATTTTTCTATAAAAAGTCATACGTAAGATAATTTATCCTCAGCTTATTTTTGTAAACCAATCATTTATAAACTTGCCCAGTTTCATTTAAAAAAAATTTTGAGTGATTATGCAGGAGCCCGAATGTGCCTATACCTTAACCAGGAGCTTTTAACAGCTAGATACTTTATATAGAGTTGACAGTACGACCGTTGAAAATAATTACCATCAAACTTTACGAAGGTATTATGTATAGCTCCTGTCCGAGAATCAAACCATCGACCCCTGATATTGGTAGGCAGAGACACGAAAAGAAATGAATTGACTAAATATGGCTCATCAGCTGTAAGATAGCTTAACCCTCTTGACATTTCATTCGGAACACATCGACCTTTCATGAATGAATAATGCGAATGGCTGAGGAGTTCCGAATGTTGACATTTATGGGAATGTAACTGGCGTACTCTTATACAGCGTCACCTACAAAAAATCTAACACTAAAAGTTCTTGAAACTCACTGAATTCTGAATCCTCGAAACCTCGTTCACAATTATGATACTCTTATTGAAAACTCTGGAATTCTCGAACAATTCTATCAGTTCTAGTAATTTACAATAAACGTGGCTTTAGAGGTTTTAGGATATCAGATGCTGAATCTATTAAATATTTTGTATTAATGAAATTTGTTTTCAATTTTATCACAATCCATACTTAAATATTATATTAAAAATAATGATTCGACATAATTATTGATCCAAATCATCAAGAATTGTAGTAATTTCTTTGTCTCCAAACTTTTGGTGGGTACTGTATTTTTCAAAGTATACCCGCCATTATGACATGTCTCATCTTAGGATATTTTGTACTTGTGGGTAAGCTGTTAAAACCAAAAGTAATAAAATTACGCTGCGAGCAGGGTTCGAACCTGCGCGGGAAGATCCCATTGGATTTCAAGTCCAACGCCTTAACCACTCGGCCATCACAGCTGTGACATTAATAAAGGTTGGTAAATAAATTAATAAATAACTCGTATCATTATAAAATATATTAATGACATATGATGTTTTCTGACATGTGATATGAAAGATAATTTATCTAAAACCTATGTTTGTTAACCAAGGGTTTATAAGCATGACCAGCTCCTTAAGAACTATTTGAGTGAATACGCATATACCCTAATCTGTTGCAAACAACTACTGTATTTGATACAGAAGCGAAAGGCTAACCGTAGACTATATTTTACCACTAAACTCTACGAAGGTGTGAAGATCCTGTCCGAGAGTCGAACCCACGACCCCTGGAGTTCGTAGACATGGGTACGAAAACAATGTTTAAGATATGAAATCTCAAGAAATAAATTGCATCAATTAGATAGAAGCTCGTCATGTTTAACTCAGGTGGACCTTCTAGACCGTAATGTAAATGTTTTGATTTAGTTTATACATAGAAACTGACAAAAACCCTGTCACTAAAAAGGTACTAGTTCACAGATTTGGTTAAGATTTTTCAATATTTTCAAAACACCATTCAGTGCCTGTAATTGTGTAAAAAAACAGGTCTTAATATTTTAGGACCAACAGACCTATAGATTACAAGAAATATACAGTACAAGTCACAAAATGCATTAAAATTGTCTATACCGTGACATACGGGGTAGATTTTTACTACTTAAAACACCATTATTTGTACATGTAAGTCAATTTGCACTTAAATCGTCATTATCAAATCACTAATTTCTGCTTAAAAAATGTTTCCAATCAATTTTGATAGTTTCGGAAAAAGTTGCTGTTTAAGTGGAAATCTCTTTCAATTTTGAATTTTCGAATCTTCGTGTACAATTCTAACACTCTAATTAAAACCTCTGGAATTCTCGAACAATTCTATCAGTTCCATACAGATAGACTTTAAAAATTCAACCTATCCGGTTACATGTATGTAATTTGCAAATTATACACACCACTATGACATGTCTGGCTTCATCGATATAAAAACACGATTTATCGTACATTATTACAATGTTTTATTTCTAAAAGCCAATTAACTATTATCATTAAAAAAAGGCTTATTACGCAATTTCTAAGATATTACTGATTAGGTTATCAATAGTTAAAGTAATAAAAACTCGCTGCGAGCAGGGTTCGAACCTGCGCGGGAAGATCCCATTGGATTTCAAGTCCAACGCCTTAACCACTCGGCCATCACAGCTGTTACGTTTGTTGGTTAAGATAAATAATTATTTGATTCATTGAAAAAGTATGCCTTTTCACAACCACATGAATAGGTATTTATGACATCTGATTTTTCTATAAAAAGTCATACGTAAGATAATTTATCCTCAGCTTATTTTTGTAAACCAATCATTTATAAACTTGCCCAGTTTCATTTAAAAAAAATTTTGAGTGATTATGCAGGAGCCCGAATGTGCCTATACCTTAACCAGGAGCTTTTAACAGCTAGATACTTTATATAGAGTTGACAGTACGACCGTTGAAAATAATTACCATCAAACTTTACGAAGGTATTATGTATAGCTCCTGTCCGAGAATCAAACCATCGACCCCTGATATTGGTAGGCAGAGACACGAAAAGAAATGAATTGACTAAATATGGCTCATCAGCTGTAAGATAGCTTAACCCTCTTGACATTTCATTCGGAACACATCGACCTTTCATGAATGAATAATGCGAATGGCTGAGGAGTTCCGAATGTTGACATTTATGGGAATGTAACTGGCGTACTCTTATACAGCGTCACCTACAAAAAATCTAACACTAAAAGTTCTTGAAACTCACTGAATTCTGAATCCTCGAAACCTCGTTCACAATTATGATACTCTTATTGAAAACTCTGGAATTCTCGAACAATTCTATCAGTTCTAGTAATTTACAATAAACGTGGCTTTAGAGGTTTTAGGATATCAGATGCTGAATCTATTAAATATTTTGTATTAATGAAATTTGTTTTCAATTTTATCACAATCCATACTTAAATATTATATTAAAAATAATGATTCGACATAATTATTGATCCAAATCATCAAGAATTGTAGTAATTTCTTTGTCTCCAAACTTTTGGTGGGTACTGTATTTTTCAAAGTATACCCGCCATTATGACATGTCTCATCTTAGGATATTTTGTATTTGTGGGTAAGCTGTTAAAACCAAAAGTAATAAAATTACGCTGCGAGCAGGGTTCGAACCTGCGCGGGAAGATCCCATTGGATTTCAAGTCCAACGCCTTAACCACTCGGCCATCACAGCTGTGACATTAATATAGGTTGGTAAATAAATTAATAAATAACTCGTATCATTATAAAATATATTAATGACATATGATGTTTTCTGACAAGTGATATGAAAGATAATTTATCTAAAACCTATGTTTGTTAACCAAGGGTTTATAAGCATGACCAGCTCCTTAAGAACTATTTGAGTGAATACGCATATACCCTAATCTGTTGCAAACAACTACTGTATTTGATACAGAAGCGAAAGGCTAACCGTAGACTATATTGTACCACTAAACTCTACGAAGGTGTGAAGATCCTGTCCGAGAGTCGAACCCACGACCCCTGGAGTTCGTAGACATGGGTACGAAAACAATGTTTAAGATATGAAATCTCAAGAAATAAATTGCATCAATTAGATAGAAGCTCGTCATGTTTAACTCAGGTGGACCTTCTAGACCGTAATGTAAATGTTTTGATTTAGTTTATACATAGAAACTGACAAAAACCCTGTCACTAAAAAGGTACTAGTTCACAGATTTGGTTAAGATTTTTCAATATTTTCAAAACACCATTCAGTGCCTGTAATTGTGTAAAAAACAAGTCTTAATATTTTAGGACCAACAGACCTATAGATTACAAGAAATATACAGTACAAGTCACAAAATGCATTAAAATTGTCTATACCGTGACATACGGGGTAGATTTTTACTACTTAAAACACCATTATTTGTACTTGTAAGTCAATTTGCACTTAAATCGTCATTATCAAATCACTAATTTCTGCTTAAAAAATGTTTCCAATCAATTTTGATAGTTTCGGAAAAAGTTGCTGTTTAAGTGGAAATCTCTTTCAATTTTGAATTTTCGAATCTTCGTGTACAATTCTAACACTCTAATTAAAACCTCTGGACTTCTCGAACAATTCTATCAGTTCCATACAGATAGACTTTAAAAATTCAACCTATCCGGTTACATGTATGTAATTTGCAAATTATACACACCACTATGACATGTCTGGCTTTATCGACATAAAAACACGATTTATCGTACATTATTACAATGTTTTATTTCTAAAAGCCAATTAACTATTATCATTAAAAAAGGCTTATTACGCAATTTCTAAGATATTACTGATTAGGTTATCAATAGTTAAAGTAATAAAAACTCGCTGCGAGCAGGGTTCGAACCTGCGCGGGAAGATCCCATTGGATTTCAAGTCCAACGCCTTAACCACTCGGCCATCACAGCTGTTATTTTTATCATGTTTGGTGAATAATCACATGAATTTAAAGATAGTTTGAAACTGCTGGACAATACAGTGGACTAATGTGTTTCCCCTATAAAAAGATGAATCCAAAATTAAAAGTACAATAACATGCCATGCTTTGAAAATTGATTTATAGTTTCTATGACAAGTGATATGCAAGATAACAACTTATTATTGTATCTAATACCCGGTAGCAATATCTAGTGATTATGCAGTATTATATTTAATTTTTCAGACCAACTTGACCAGGGGGCAAGTTCTACCAAACATTAACTTTCCCTCAGTACCTTTTGGCTGCCTCAACATTTATCATCTATTTTTGCCATTTTTATAACTGAATAAACGCTTGGACAGTACTAACTTTGATATTTCAATTTTCTTATTTTTAGAAATATTTAATTTTCTGCATAACAAATACTTTAACGTTGAAAGATTGGCTAGATTTAGAGGAACAAATATCTTGCAGTCAGTCAGAGAACAACCAACGAAACTCTCGAATAATGACTTTATGCAGTTTCAGTTTCTTTATTGTGTTATTTATGGCCTCCGGCCCATACACAAAAACATATATACAATTTACAAATACATAAGTAAATATAGTTTAGAGCAGTGTACATATGGTGACATTTCAAATATATATAATACTGTGAAGCTGACATACAAATGAAATATGGAATAAGCTATACTTTTGTTCACAAATTTAATGTTAATCATAGATAGATAGAAATGATGCAAAATTGTGTTAAAGTCTGGAAATGCTGGCTTTTCCGGCAGAACAGTTATAACTGTAACCAACTTGCCCTGTCAATTTTCAACATGGTAGGGCAAGCGGGCAAGTGCTTATTTTTAACACTGGTGAGTATGACATCACAAATGCAACGATTTTAAGAAGAAAACAGTGAACATCCGCATCGGCTCAGATTATTAAAGAGCTCTCAGTATTTTAACTCTGGTCAGATTTACATGATACCTACTCGAGGCTAAGTATATATGCATAGTGTTTTTTTACTCTAAACCGAGCATGCCGCCTATGGTCACAAAGGTATTTGATATATAACAGGTTACACTGTACATGTATATCTATAAAATAAATATGTTTGCAATATCCGGAATGACGTAATAAATATTAAAGTTTTATAATTGGCTGGTAATAACTTTCCTTATATCGTATGTCCTGTTTCATATCATATGATTATTTGTCATATGACTTTAAAACACGTGTCTTTGTTATCATTGGTTAATTATTTCTCTCAATGTTACTTTTATATAATTTAAAGTGTTGATAATTGCCCTTAAATGGATACTTCGTCAATTGAAACACTAGTTGTCGCATTCTAGGACTTGAAAGGGAAAATTGCATACTGACAGCACGCAGCTGAGATGTACAAAGAGCAATCCATTATCACTCATTCATTATCTTTTACAATTAAAAATCCACTAGTTATGTTGTTGTTGTTTTTAAACTACTATATTGATCTCTAATTGTTAGTTTTATATTAGTCTTCAGTTTATGTTTTATATTTTATCATCTCTTAATCTTTTTCATTTTTCGTTTTTATTTAAAATCGTATTTCCTAATTATGCATACGATTGTGAAGCGCTTTTGAACATATTTTCAATATGAAAAGAGCGCTATACAAATGCGGTATATAATAATTATAATAATAATGCACATTAGGCTTTCATTTAAATGGTGCATTCGAAAGAGGAAGTTATCAACTAGTTAGCTCAGTCATTATATTGTTTGATTACGAATCCAAAGGTACAAGTAATGGATTCGATTGATATGTCATTTGATAGACATATGTATGCCTCTGGACCTTACCCTCATCAATGACTGACAAATTCCCATCTTTAAACATAGGTATGTCGTAGGAATATGTGATGACCTAACTCCATGATGGATTGTTGGTGCCACCTGAAAGTCGAACAAACAACGCCCGGAATCGTATTTAGACGCCTTACCAAATGGGCGAATCAGTCAGATTAAGCCCACACCTTTACATATAAGACTAACGATACATGTATGAGTATTTATTACAACAGTTAATAATTATAAACTATTGGAACCTATAGAGTTAAATATATCATTCTATTTATTATTGTCTAATAAATCTAATTCTTGTTAAGAAACCATCCATTCTCATGATAAATTCCCAAGAGGTGACTTCTCCTTGATCCTCTAGCACAAAAACTACAAACACAACATGTAAAACAGTTTATAAACACGTGTACATATATAAATTAAGCATAACTAAATTTAGCATAGTGATGTAATTACTTACGAGAAACACAATTCCAAAACTATCTGGTATGCATCTAAAAAGCCCGTCCAACGTATGCTCTTACCCAATCCAAAACCCCACTTATTTGTTTCCTTGAAATAGAAATACTTTCTGAATTGCTACATAACTCAGAAACAGTTTCGTGCAACTTACACAAGTCAATTTTAAGTCTTCTTCCTGACCCCACTGGTTCTAAGCAAGCAAAATAAAATGACATGGTATTTTATCTTGATCAATAAAAAACAGTGAGGATCCTATACCAGTTTGAAACAAACGCCAAAACGTATTACCAGTCAAACATTGGCGTGCTACACCATACCTGCACCTAATTCAGTGCAAGGTCGCTTAACAGTGCCAAATTCTCCAATAACACCAGCCTGCATCGAGTGTTTCCTTCCATTTGATGTTTTATAGACACCATTCCATATGCGTTTGCCCTAATCATAATTCACCCCGTATGATTCTATAGCCTATCACCGATGATATCCGAATGTGTCCATCCAAACTGTTTTCCATATAATAGAAAGGTAGCTCTTCCTCCTATCCTGAATGTTTATAATGTGATCCTGTTGCGGTCTCCCTTCATTCGGGATTTTACAGGCCAGTATGAAATATTACAACACGACTGTCCAGTAAATCCCCGCGTGATCAGGAGATAGTCTAGAAGTCCTTTATGAGTTGTTTGTTATGTGTCCTTTTCATTTTCTTGTCTATGTGTCCGCTGAATGTAATTTGTCCTTTTCCTTTCTTGTCAGTTAGTCCGCTAAATTAAGTTCGCTATGTGTTCTTTTGTCTTTCCTTATTTGTGTATCCATTGAACGTAATTTGTCCTTTTCTTTTACTTGTTAATGTTTTATATCCGAGGTTCATTTTATATCTTCTGTTACAACATCCACCTAACTTCTGGTGCGTCCTTTATTTTCCTTGCCAGCATTTCAAGACTATGGTCTATGTTCTCTATTTCTCCAACCAATACATACAATCTCTCTCCTGTATTAAATCCTTCTTTTTCTTGACAGTCGTTCATGTCTAAAATCCGTCCAATGTCCTCTTCCACTGCATCCATTAGATTATTTAATCTCTGAATGCCTCCTTTCCTTCGCTTGGAAGCCTTCCAGATTTGAAGTAGCAGGAATTTCGCAAGTTCTACCCTCTGAATCTGATTCCTACTATGTCTTTCAAAATCAAGAACATCAGTATATGCTCGCTGAAATGTAAAACACCATTTCTAAAATCTAATTGAGTGTTCCCATTTAGTTTACATAAGCAAAAGAAAAGGCTTGGCACATGAGTGGGTGACGTTTGCAGTAAGAGGAAGCATCAGTAGGCGTCTATTAAATAGAATATAGTTACATGTATATAAAATAATTGATTTGATACATTAAATCAAATGAAAGGCCATTAACATTTAAATAATTATATGATTGGTAGAAACATAAGGCGTGAATGAGATGTATATTTCATTGCATACATGTGGTTGGTTCCAGGAAAACCAACTGTGGTTTAACAAGCTGTTGGTGCTTATTTCGTAATTAATGGAAAAAACAAATGTTAAAAACCATAACAGGACCATCAAAATAGATAATTCTTTATACGTTTTTTTTTTAGTTTCAAATTAATCATCTGGGACTTAAAATTGTAAATCGCATGATTTTTTGCATTAAGCAAGGTGATCTTTATATCGGAACTTCACTGTATTAGTTTTAACCTGGTAGCTTAACTCCAGTCTTCACTAGTATTGAATGTAACTTGGCCATCCTTTGTCCTTTAAATCAACCCAGAACAGAATAATCCTATAAAAATCAGTATAAGATTGCGGTTAATCCAAGTCACAAATCATGTACATAATGTTAGAGTAGCCTAAGACTAATATCTGCCAGGTCAAAACGCAAGTAAAGCACACTGGAGTGCAAATGTTATCAATGTAGGGTCATAACATTAACCAAATGAAAATTAAACCTATCTTATACATTGACCACGTATAGAAAGTAAAAGAACGATCAAACTTTTGTGTATAAAACTTGTATTTTGTCGCTGTTTCATACTAAAGATTAAATATTTAATCCCGTCTCTAGACAGATTAAACTCATGGTCAAAGGTCGAGACGAATGAATAAATAAAATACCAACAACAAGAACCAAGAAAAACAAAAAAGTGCGAAATTACCCTTGACTCATAATAACAAGTATAAGCTGTTTAAAAGGTCAGTTCATGAATCAACCATCTGTCTTAAAGTACAAATTATGCAAAATGTACTTCGTTTTCCACAATGTTTTTAACTTTGGCAAATATTGCGAACAGTCCATCAAGCATAACAAAACGGTATGTCTATTGTTTCTGATGAGGAAGACGACGGAGAAGAACGAAGAATTGCACTTATAATTTCATATAATGCTTAATAAAAGAAAAGCTATAGACTAAGATTAATAAAACATATCAAAATTTTACAATGAATTTATCACACGTACAGTTGTATGAAAATTACAAAATATCAAAAATTGTAGATAAAATCATGTCATTAAAACTTAGGGTTATAAATGATCATATTTCTGTCATCATTGAATTATCATCTATTTGGTTACGTCTGAATAAGTTTATTACAATATTATATGGATATTATAAAGTGTTCTTTTAAGTATATTGCCCTCCAAAAGTTCTTGCACATATGAAAGTTTGAGGGAAAAAAAACTAAATCTAAAATACTGCCAGATTTTTTACTATAATTAAAAGTTGTTCATTCGTCTCTCACACAACGATAAAAATCTATTCTATTTTATACACATGATGCAATTTTGATTTTTTTTGTATTTTGAATTGTTGTTTATAAAATTGCTCATGCATCATGCAATATGATTTGAGAAGTAAAGGTTTGTTCTATTCTGTTCTGTTCTGCTCTGTATAACACAGTTTGGGTGATATGTTGATAAAATAATCATTGCCGATTTTGGAATGTGAATAACGACTCTTTGCATCCTCTTTTCATATCATAGGTAAATGGGATTCAGTTATTTCTAAAAAAAATGACTTGTGCATGGCTTTTGGAGGGAACTGTATATTACCTAAGACCGCATATTATTATTATGATTATTTACCACATTTGTATAGCACTTTTATCATACATATATACGCTCAAAAGTGCTTTACATACAACAAAGTTATACATAAGAACATGTAAAATACTGATTAAATGACAGCAACAATGTCCAATTTGATAGATAGTATACAGTCACATATTGACAAAAATTTATTATTAACTACCGAAACTATTAAACATGTTTTACTAGCATGCTTTATTACCCAGTACCTCTCAATGTATGATTAATAGCACTTTGACAAAAATGTGTTTAAGAACAACTTATCTACATCCTTCTGCGGCAATCCATTGACACAAATAAACTTAGAGACATGTAAAATACAGTTTGTATTTTTCATTTAAGTAGATGTGTATTTTGCATGGTTATGTAAGACAATGATGAGAATTGAGCAACATAAATTTTGGCATCCATCCGATTATAATCGGAAAGTCAGTCGGTTTAGCCCAACCGATTTCTCCGAATAATCAATCGTGGTTTTTCCAGCGGATTGAAATCACTACTGCCACGTAATGAAAGCAGTACTATCGACCTGACAAGAACACGGCATTCAAGTTCACATATACAATACATATATTTGTATATATAAGCCATATTACTATGCATGTACAAAAATCATGAAGTAAAATCCGTATTGTGACAAGCCAAGTATGACAATGGAAAAGTTGAGTAAACAATATGTGATGACACATGAAGTACTTTCACATATGGAAAGTGGACGATACATCATCAATACCGGATCTTGAACGTAGGAGCAGGACGTTTATTATAGTTTAAATATATACTTTATGGTTTCCGATCGATCATGCTTTTTAAGCAAAACAGATTAAAACAAACTTTTTTATTATTGTCTTGGACAATTTATCCACCATCAGATCGATATGAAAGCCTTTTTAACCATAAATTGGTCAATTCTATGTACTTAACTTATGTGCGTCTTACCCCCCCCCTCCTCTTCAAAATGGTCGCAACTGGACTTGAAATAAGTGCTTTTACATAGATTGGAGTTTATTTATGGATAGTATACTTAAGGAGTCCCTCTTTTTGCGCTCAACTCGTTCTAATATACCCAGTGGAGTCCTTGTTCCGCCCAAGCATTGCTATAATAGCCTATAGTAATAGGCATTGGGGTGGTTTAGGTTTCAAATTACTTTTCTCTAAAACTCAATATCCCACGGAACAATTTGGCCAAGTTGCGCCTTTATTGCGCCTTTCATAAGTATAAAATAAAAGCATGTTATATTGCCATATCGCTTTAAGTTAAGATGAAAAAAATGGCAATTTTTCGGCCATTTCCCAAACAGTAAAGGTTAAAAACGTAATGAACGTTCAACTCTTTCCATAATTTAATGTATATTCGTAATAATTTGTTAATAGTATTCAATACATATTAGATCATTCATCATTGCTTAAACACGTAGGAATATTACAGAATTCTATACATCAAAGAAAATTTGTACTTTACTCATACAGTGACTTGATTCAAATCTTCCAAAGTCTAGATTATGAATATTCTAAAGAATTTTTTAATAAATATAATCATTAGCACGTAATACGTAATATGTGACTCATGATATTTCACGGTATCGCTTGTTCACATTGACCTGAGTCAAGGATAACCGTCTAAATATAATTTACATTAATAAAATCAGTTAGTCACAGCGTAGTCACTCGGATAACTTGTAGCTAGTACATGTTGACCTCATACATAGAACATACAAACTATTCTCAGCATGACTAACTCATAACACCATAGTATTGTTTAGCCAATTTTACAAATGAGACATGTTTTAGAGTATCAATTCACTCTTTAAAGGATGATGGGACCTTATTCAGTTATTTTCCCTTGTATACTCGTCAAATAGGTAGGTTCAATCAGTTGGATTACTCGGATTTTACCTTTACTTTTTAATGTCAATTTGTCAAAATTAATCTTAAATAACATTTTTTTGTAAATCATTTAATTTGTTTGAAATTCAAGCTAAGTACTTTTAGGGTAAAGAACTATCTAAATATCACCACTTTTGTTCATATCTTCATTTACAAGAAAGATATTAGATGAAATATTTTGTTATCCTTACATAGGACTTCAATGATAAAATCCGAGGATTCCAACTGTAAGGACCTACTTACCAATTGGATTGCTTCAGATTTTATCTTGAAAAGATAACTGACTAAAGTCCCTAGTTGCGTGTAACACAGCCTTGTTTTCAAACAGAAAAACCTTAAATCGTGAAAACACTCAAGAAAATTTCAATTTCTGTACCTGGAGTTTACTACGAACCATGAATTATGGTTAAAAATAATTCCATGTATACTTATAAAGCGTTTTAACATACTCCATTATAAATTTTTCCAGAGGCTATTATGGCATAATAGCCTCTGGAACCGAGATAGTCATTATTAGTGCTGTTGTTATTATCGTAAGTATATGAGAATGACTCACATATTGCAAGTCATGTTAGGGATCAAGCTGTTTTTACAAACATACTAATGTTGACGCGACTAACATACATCGTCAAAGAATATAGATAAAAGAGAAATTAGATTGGGGACTTCATACAATATACATTAGTATACAATAACTTCGAATACATTATCTATTTAAGTCCTTATCTGCAACCACAGGACATTTACTCCAAGAAGAAAACTACCCATGAACAGTACGAAACCATATTACAATCATAGAATAACATTGAATGTAACAGCTATTGTCTGCAACCACAGGGGTTCCACTCCAAGAAGTAAACATATAAACTGTCCATGAATAGTTTGAAACAGATATATTTTATAATAAATCAATTTTTATAGATCTCCAATAGGTAAAGTTTAAATTTCTCAGCGGTTGTTTGAAGTGTTCAAATACATACATCAATATTACAAGAACAGAACAGAACAGAATAGAATAGAGCGTAGCATTTGTTGCGCCACAGCAACATGATAAAACATTTGAACAAATGCATAATGAAAGCTACGTAACGGTACAATTTATCAACAAGCATAGGTAAAGAAATATATGCACTTTCTTTCTTCATGTCCATTCATTTAATCATGATTAAAATGTCTTACTTTATTTGTATGTCTATATACATCCAGATATAAAAGTGCTCATTAAAAACACAAAAAATAATAACAATTACAATTGTAGCGTCCTCTGTCCGCCGTACGATGTCTCCGTTAATTCCGATTGGCATTATCATACTTATGAATCGTTTTAACATAGGCCTACTCCGGAATATAGTAACAAACTGATTTCAGCATTTCAAAATGATTTAATATTTGATTGAAACCATGTGCATGTTTCAACTAAATAAGTGATTAACATGTACGGAACAATAGAAATGATGAATATTTCAATATTTTGTACATGACCAACACGTATAATCATAATACTCATACATTTGATTCATTAGGAGCTGTTTTACAATTTTAGACTATGAATAATGTAGAGTCATCGTATTGTAATAGGCAGTAATAATTGCTGCGTAGAATTTTGCTAATACAGTGACTGGTTAGTGAGAAATATTCTAAATGTTTAATCAAATGTCTAAACGCTCAAACGCACCATTTTATGTTCGCTACAGTCGTGATGTAGATGTTAAAGTTCTAATCTCCATTGAATTACCGCTGCAGTAGTAGGGTATCGTCTATAGATCAGATTAAAATCAGACCAGGTCAGAAGTGACCCCTAGTATAGTTAGTGTTAATATCTGTGGTGGATCGGGATGGCACAGACCCATTCGGAACACCTCGATCTTTTATTTAAGATATTCGTAGCGAATGGCCGAGAAGTTCCGAATGGGCACAGAACGAGTGATTTCACGTACGTCACATGACTACAAACGAAATACGGATATAGTAACATAGTAAGATTATCATGCGACCAAAAGTACGTATAGACGAACGCTCAGAGGAGTAGATGTTCAACGTGCGTTAGTGATTTACTTGAATGAGTGTAAATGTCCAAAATGTTTGATAATGAAAAATAAAATAAGTACCATTTTAATATTACATGTGCGTACGCGTGGGTGTATGTGAGTTATATCATCTTCAATCTATCATATATTAGATGAAATTATTAAGATTAAGAACGATTTATAAATGTAAATATAATGAAGTTATCAATTAACCACGTGTTACCCACGTGGCAGATGGTTGTTCTAACTTACTGACGCAATATTTTTTTAAATAATACATTTACATGATTATGTCCTCGTCATATCTATAAATAGATACCATTATATACTTTAACGTATATACTAGTCTATATATAGTATGTATTAATGCTTATCCCCATACCTACATACTTGTTTTATTGTATCAAGTAAACATACATACATATACATGTACATGCAGTAGGTTTAAAAGACTAAATATACAATTGTATACATGCTACTCAATATAGTCCTATATTCTATTCTGTTCTGCCCCCTTTAAGTTCACAAAATTACAAAATATCAATATTGCTATGGAGGCAAATAATAAACATTATTCTGTTATGACATATACATGCACAATCTAAGGTCATAGTGTATAGATACAGTCAGATCTCTGATCAACAGTCATACATGGGACACACGAATAATGCCTTTTTAAGCAGGTGATCGCTTAATACAATTGTAATTCAAACAAATTTAAGCTTGGCGATCTTCTTTTTACCTGTTTAAATCAATGAATTTCTTCATGGTGTCAGAAAATAGCTTATACATTAATCACAGATATTTGTGTTTGATTACATGTGGAAGAATATAAAAAGGCAAAAATTAAGACAAAATAATACATACTATAATTACAAAAGCTACAATAACTCTGATTACAAAAAATCTCATTTTATACCATACTTTTTTGTTATAGCTCGATTTCAACAAATTCTAACAACTTAAATTAATCACTTTTGAGTCCGCTTCCTGGTCCCCCAGGACTGACCTAGCAGAATAAAGTTTATTGCTCAAGAAAACAACGGGGTAAGTTTTGGATGGGATTCGAACCAACGCGGAGCTGGTTATCCAATGATTACCAGTCCAAGGTCGTAAATTCTCATTTAAATATAAGACCAACAAAAATGTATAAATTATTAACTTATGTAACATAAATAAAAGTTCTTGTAGCATGTACATGTATGGCCGCTACGACAGGTTCCAGGGTATAAAATTTCAATATACAATACTATGATAGCCCTTAAGGTGTAGATGAAAGGTTTATATAATAATTGATCAAAAGAAATATGATCTAAACATTTGTATCATTGTAACCAATTATCATTTTCAAGTGCAGCCATTAAAGTTATACAATTAGCATCAATACGTATTATATCAATGGTTGGATCTAAAAGCCGTATTTTATTACGGTACGACACGGAAGTTAGTCACATCACAATCATATGTTTGCAACTTTCGAATGACGCAAACAAATAAGGAAACTAAGTGCATTGCAATAGCTTGTCTACAATTTAACAATGGATTTGTAAGACATGTCAGGTCTAACTTGTTAGAGTGTTGAATATCGGACTTATGTTTGTGGGGATTACATATATATTCAAAATATTTGTCATACGTGCGCTCTGAAGGCATTCCTAATCATATGGGTGCCGATACATGACTTGCAGCAGCAATGACGTCACAAGTAACCATTTATACTTATGGTGCTATTATACATGTATATACAGACGATGTAAAGATAATCTGCGAACACAATGCTCATGGAGCATTAAAACAGACGTTTAATTAATTAGACTGAGTCGGCGTTTTGACCCAAAGGCAGCCACCACGTAACCTAATCACAAACACTTAATATACCTTTTCTTAAAAAAAATTCAGTTTCAATATGTTATGTTCAATACTAAATAATCCATGTACATATCTGTGACTAAAATATGAATATTTGATATTAAAGTACACTTGTGCTCAATTTGGATACGTAAATGAATCAAATTAATTTTATTTATGTAACATAAAAAGATAAAATTCAAAGTTTCTAAATCTGGTAACACTTTGATGCACAATTTATATAATACAAGATGTATACTTAAGAAGGCGCGTTGTGAAACAACGAAAGATTAATAGCTTATATATTTAAAATGTAAGCATATTTTTTCAGTATTTTTTCTTGCTATCTGGATACATTCGGAACAACTTTACATTTTCGGAGACCAAAATCTTGGTTTAGCTAACTTGAAGCCAACCCGTTGCACAGAACGTGGTGAATACAGTCAGTTTTAACTCTAGGTAGCGACACCCTTACACTACTGGCTCCTGGCAAGCACGTGGCAATATGAATATTAACCAAAATCCTATAGTTAGCTCTTACATCTCGTTTAGAATAAAATGAGACATTACAGTAAAGTTCCCATATTAGGACCATCAAAATTGGTAGTCTTAATATCGGGGCGGTCTTAATATAAGAACCTTTTTCTTCTTAAAATAAGCATTTGGGACTGAAAAATTATCGAAAATCACATGATATTTAACTCTTTTTTAACTTCATTATTAAGGTATTCTTAATAGCGGAACTTTACTGTAATTACATAGAATATCATTTAGATTTGTCTCAACTTCTAGATGATCAAAACATGTTTAATATATATTATTATGTTTTAAACAGTCAAACAAAACATATTTCAAATTACATTTTTGATCGCATTACGCAACGAAAAAACACCTGCTCTTTTAGGCTTTAAAATCAGCCAATAGTTAGCTTTCCCTACGACAGTATGGTTTACTGTATTTCATATATGATCAAACATCATTAAGTAGAATGTACATTATTTTTATTTATATACAAAAGGTAGTTATGATTAATCATTTTATCAGTGATATCAAATCCAACGCGTCAAGGTCATCACGACGCATGAAAATAATGATGCACTTCGAAAAGCGACATCTGTCTTCAATTTGATTGGATATAATTTGAATATTGTTTACATAACTTCAAGGTGTGCGTTACACCCGCATTTTACCTGTAGGTGACTTTAAGGGTATATCGTTTTCACAATTCGTGATAAAAACAGTATGATAATAAAGAAAAAAGTATAAATTTAAACATGTTGCTGAGAGACGGTGTGGTTAAACGCCTCTAATCGTTTACCATGTCATTATTAGTGTTTTCAGCTATAATTTTCTAACTCTTTTTACGCCCTCAATTTGTCACGTGCCGTTCTGAATTTAAATGATACAAAAACTAAATCGAGTTTTTTTATCAAAATTGAATTTGAGTGAGCATGTTTGTTTTTTTGTTTTTTTGTCACTATTCAACAGTCAGTACCATATGACCTGATCAGTTTACCTAACCATCTTTGCTTGGATACGCAAGAACTAGTAATCTACGTAAAACAATGACCACCAGTCAATAATTTCAATAATGAGTAGTCATCGTCCATGATAGATGGACTCGAACCCATGGCCACCTATCAGTGAAAGGCCTTTGTGAGTTTTGTCATTGGACTTGTAATTGACTTGGGTTACATTCAAATTATGCTTTCGACTTAACACGGTTTTTTGGTAAGCACTGACCAGACGACCAAGTCATCCGGGCATTTAGATCAGAACATCAGACGTGATGCTTATGTTATATTTATGTTGAGCGGTTCTGTGACTGTAATGACTTCATTTGCTGGCTCCTTTCCAAGCTGGACATTATTCATTAGGGCATGTTTATACGATTTAACCACGTGTCTGGTATAACGAAAACCTAAAGTTTAATTCTTACATATTCTTTTTCAACTACAACCCAATATAGAACCTTTGAGAATGACAATTACAAAGTTCCATATCCATGAACTGGATGTCATTCTGACACAGTCAAAATTAAGGACACATTTAAAAGTACGCTATAAAATTGGTATTCACTATTAACAAATTATCTTAGGAGACGTCTTTTAGTGGACCACATGTTATATGTGGTCCATCCGGTCAGCTTAGTTGATAGTCGTCTGACCACGAATACAGGAATATGGGTTTGATTCCCGGATCTCGACCGACATGCCTTCATAGCATTTGGTCTTGAGTTTTTTCTACGACCATTTGCTCGCCTACTACTATTCACTGACTAGGGCATGTGCTAAGTCCTATGATAACACCTAACGTCTAGAGTTTTTGGCCTACCCAAGATCCCTAAAATGTGGCGTGAAGCGCACAAAACGCTTAAGTACTTTTTACATAACATTTTAATTCATAAATTTTTTATCAAATTTATCAAACGTTGCCTGTAAATTTTGATTAAACTTAACTTTAAACTAAGAATTTAATTAAAGTTTGTCTTACCTCGTGTCTCTCAATATTACTCACACAAACGTATCCTTTAATTTCAATCTAATTATATACGTTCTCACAGTTATAAGTATCGAAAATTGCATAACCACCGTGTTGAAATATCCCAATTTTAACTATGATAAAATAAACCATATATTATCTAACAACAAATAATTATCCTTAAAAATCAATTTAAAAAAAAAAAAATTATTATTCAATCATTTAAACTTAACTGTATTCACTGTAATGACGAATATCATTATGTATTCAAAATACAGAACATAATGTACAGACCAAATTTCATGTTCTCATTTATACTGCAAATGAATAATATCTTAAACCTCATGCGAGTAGTTATGCGTAACCGGACAAAAATAGATAACGTAATGATTTTAAGAGGGCTGTCTCAAAGATTGTTCGCATGATTTATGTAATGCGCGGGAAAAAAAACGTAAATTAAAGTTAACGGATTTAATTTATGATTTAAATTCATGATTTAGACATAATCCTGTTGAAAATATGGATTAGTTTAATACGGAAGCCATTTAGGGACATGACAAGAATTTATTCGACCCAACCCATGAGGTTCAAGGGTTTAGCACTAAAATATTATAGATTTTCCTCTGTTTTTCTTTTTTTAAAGAAAAGTCGAGAGATAGGTATGAATCCTATTGAACCCTACATTGACAGATATTGATTCATCGATGGCGCGACAATACCTTAAAGTATCAAAAATATATGTATAAATGGCCAAATGAGAGTATACAAAAACTCTATTGTAATTCTAGTTTTTATAGAAAACAAAAGGAGTTATAGAATGATGGCATTCAGAGCTTCCTGCCTCATACCATAAGAATGATCATACCGGTATGAAATATCTGTGTTGAGAATAACTATGTGTATAAGGAGAACTTGCCTGTTCTTGTAGAGATTGAATAGAGTGATACAAAAGAAAAGAATATATAAAAGTAACAAAGTTGCAATCAATCCTAAAGTCCTTACAGACACCTGAAAACTGAACTATTTTAAGTGCGGAGTCAAATCGCCAATATATCGATGAGTTGTGCGTCTAAATGTACAGATGTTTACATCGTCTGTATATATGGTTTCAACAATCGTCCGTATCAGGTTAAGTTTAAAGATCGTATTTCCGGACAGTAAACATTAGGATCATTTAAGGTTGATGGCATAGGTACCTAAATAGTGGTGTTTTGTTTATTTCATAACAGCATATACAGGTGTAATATGAATGGTAACTTTAAATGGTACTATGACAGACCCCTTCAGCTTCTTGAGATCTTAAGTCAAAGGTCATTTCTTTTAAATTAAAAAAGAACGTATATTCATTACTTTATATAGAAAAAAAGAAGTTACATAACTAGTTAAACACATTAGAAACACGTTAATTTCATGGATTAATTAACTAGTTAATTATGTATATCTGGTAGCAGAAATACGACACCATACAACAAGCAATGACAGCCATGTATCTAAATCAAACTAATACATACAGCGTACGGTGAATCTGTAAATATTTCCATCTGTACTAGAATGAACTTCCAACTTTTGATATGTAATAATTATAACATAGTCTGTCATACATAATTATACTTTAATTATGTCATGTTCCCATGTAAAATGCAATTTGCTACTAATTCTCATTATATAAGCCAAATGAATGGCAGTTATACAAGTTTAACGTAGTTTTAATAAGCTCATTAATTATTCATTAATTGAATCTAAAGTGCACCTATTTAAGCTCCTCTAAGCAGACTAAACGTAGAAATAATAGCCATGGCTCGTAAAACAGTAATTTCAAAGACCCCTTCACGTGAAATAAAACATGCAAATCATCTGCATGCGAAGTCTGAATAAAACTACCCAATAGGGATTGTTTGTTCCTATAACAAAACGCCACGGTATGAAAATAAGAATTGTAAAAGAATTACTTCCAGAGTATGTTATCTGTTCACATATGGTAATATGTTATGATAGAATATATATATAAACCAATCTATACTCGTATTTCCTGTATTCACATCTTCAAGAATGGTGCCAACACTGTCTTATTTGAATATGGAATGTATCATTTAATATGGAATTCACTATTTATAAACATGAGACTACATGTAGCCCCTTTAACCTTTACAAACATAAGACTTCATGTAGCCCCTATACAAATATGAGACTAAATGTGTCACATGTGTTGGGACATTTTCACTAAGAATTAAACACTAAAATCCAGTCCAAATTTAGTTCATGCGCCGCATGGACAAAATCCACTGTATACAGTCTCTATCAACCAATAACTAGTATAATGAACTAGAATAGAAATTTTGTTCATGCACGGCATGAACAAAATTTGAAAACTACAATACGATTAGGCTACATACAGTCTATTTTGTTGAACAAAATGAACTGTACAGTGAGTATAGTGAATTCCATATTAAATGATACATTCCATATTCAAATAAGACAGTGTTTGCCGTTTGTCTCTGGTGGATAAACTAATTCAGACTAGTTACTATTGTACATAGATACACTTCCATCAGTCTTTAACATTTGCCTGTAAAGATTTCATAAATATTGTGTTTAACATAATGATGTTTCATGCATAGCATGTTTTGCATAATGATAGTTTCGTAAAAAGCGATTTTCGCATTTTGACGATTTCATGATTACATGTAAGACGTTTCACATAATGGTCGCTGTTCCATCAACTAAAAGGAACATCGCTTTCAGTTTACATGTACAATTAAATCATGGAGGCACAAGGTTGAATAATGGTCACTGTTCCATCCCCTTAAAGGGATATTATTATCAGTTTACTCATGTACACAATTAAATCGTGGATATACAAGGTTGAATTTCTAAATGAGGTGACATTTGGAACAACCTCGGCGATATTCTACGAAGTTTATCCGCGTAGAAGATCGCCGAGTTTGTTCCGAATGATGAGTTGACAGTACAAATACATGGATGGCCCACTTAAAGAACTGTACAACTACAATCCTTTTAAACGAAGTCTAACAGTTTGATATATGATATCCACTCATGCTATTCAGTGTATTGCAATAATAATAATAGCAAAATATCACAGACATTATAAGTAGAACTATTACCTTCCAAAATAAGCAATATTTATTGGCCCTTAGATACAGACATATCATTCAATACAGCATGCAAATTACACGCTACTTCAGACGAACAAAAGTAAATATAGTATATATTTGTCATGTTTTTTTTCCTACCTAATAAAACAACGATCACTAAATCCTGTACGTACTGACAATAGAATTCATGAAAGCTTATCAAAGACCACTCGTAATTCATGTTTACACGACAGGTAAAATAAACAAATACTTTAAACATACGATTGTATAGTGTTGATATTATAATTTCTCATGTTTTTGTGTGTGAAACATGTGGACAGAAATACAGGATACTGAGTAAATAATAATAAGTTCTGGGAAAATGAGACACAAAAACTCATTCTAGAATGGACTTGTATAAATACTATACAATGCTAAGTTTCCAACATTCTAAACCATTTGTGACTGAACATTCAAGTATTATAAACACATAGGCAATAATCAATGTTCGTATTCAACAAAACTCTTTCATAGTTGTAAACCAGAGGCACACAATGACTTTCCAGTCGGTCATCATCGTCATACTCAGCCTACAGTCAGTTTGCTCGGATGTACCCAATGAACGTGTAACTTTGAAGAGTATTCTGTTTTGTTGCCGCGTCAAAGTCACATCAAACAGGAGATATTCACCCCAAGAAACAGTCCTATTTACCAAATCAAAGTTGAAGCTTTTTGAATTTGTTTTGGAAGAGTGCAGATTGGCAATCAAGACTTTAGATATAAAACTTTAAGTTAAGTTGAACCTCTATGAATCAGCATCATTATGATAATATCATAAGCTTGAAAAGGAGAAATAGACCAAAACCCGCGTGGACCACTTCTTTTTAGTAAATGTGTCACAGTCATGTAAAGTATACGATGAAGTCAACCAAGATGGCGGACAGAGAGCAAGAAAAATGGTAAACAGAATTTATTTTGTCCAGTTAAATAAATGCTATCTTATTTGTGACTTCTTAGTTTAGCAAGAAAAATGGTAAACAGAATTTATTTTGTCCAGTTAAATAAATGCTATCTTATTTGTGACTTCTTAGTTGTGTTCAACCAGGCATAGACTCTGAAACAAAATGTAGAATAGTGTTAGAGAGTCACGGTGCTGCAAGACAATGTAGTTGTAGCATGTGATTGCAAAAGGTCCTTTTGGCAGCCACCTTTGTGCATCAGAATTTGGTACGCAGCAGCTCAGCAATGTGATTAAATTAAATGTCCTTGCAAAAACACATGACAATGAATGCCCATACGAGCTCTAGTATACACGATTCACATATGATTTTATTATGTTACTTTGACTCCAAAACAAAAACAAAGAAGAAAGCATTGAAAACCAATTTAAGGTACTTATTAATGAAGTATAAATATGAATAATATAAACGAGTATGTCTTTTGTTTGAACATGTTTTAAGCTTGACAAAATGTGCAAAAATTTCCAGACAACTATTGTTTGATCTAGTTTGATTGTCTAGTCACGCTATCTGTACTATACCATGTGATTTCATGTAGCATAATCTTCGTTCTTTTTACCAAAAATATGAAAAATATATACATATGGATGCAATAGCAAACTTCTTTGTTCTGAGTTTCGTATAGTAAGCGTTTCAGATCTTTCTGACTAAGCACTGGGGTTGCCATATATACACGCGCCATATTTTGCCACAATGACAAAACACATTCCCATTGATATATTACAAGATAAAAGAATACTATACAACAAAGAAATTTAACAATGGAATACTTTAAATGTGATTAGTATAATACTGTCGTGTAACTTTTGATCTTTTGATACTTAAGGTATGTAATATTTTGTAACAATGAAATTCAAACCCGGGAAAGAATGACGCAATATCTATTTATGTTTTACTTATAAAATAATTATACAGGCACGTGTACTTTTAAATAATGCATTAGTTAGGTCTACGTTATTTTTAATTCATGACAACTGTCGTAAACCAAACAAAAACGCGCGAACAGTCTTGATTTGCACATACAAGGACTGCAGCGTGTTCAATTACTCCGAACGTTCCGAAACGTTCCGTAATGTTAGGGTCGGGACGACTCAGCCCAAAGACAATACACCGAGAAAACTCAATACCTCACAGACGGTTTGAGTTGTCCTAACTTTGGCTTAAATTATCCCCGGGTTGAGTGGTCTTCGGGTTGAGTTGTCCCGTATCCGTAACGTTTGCTAACAGTCGTTACTAAACACGCTGCTGGTTTGATTCTATTTCGTTCAGGTTCCGTGTTTCTCAAAGTATAACATGCAAGAGCACTTTCAACAAAAATCATTAAATTTGAACTCCTAGACAGCTGTCGGTGACAAAGAATTAGGATATAGAAGGTAGATCTTACAATGTCCAATTATCTTAATTTTCTCGTCAGTAAAACTCTCTAACTGCAGTAGATTTATAATAAAAATTGCTATCCAATCTGTTCGGCAAGACTGTAGTTATATACATTAATATGACAATTCTATTACGACATATTATTCTATTTGACATAAGTTCCTGTACAAAATAATTTTACAAATTGCATTTGAAAAAAATGGTTTCTACGTCCACAATGCCTCATTTATCAGTCCAGTAAAACCTGCCAAGATGGCTTGTTTGAAATTGTGCGAAAACCTTCCGCTACTAGTTTTAACGAATTTATTTTAGCACGTAGCGTGTAGTAAATACTATTTATTTTAGCACGATTCTGAAACAAGTTCTAACAACTAAGAATAACCACTTTTAAGTCCAATTCCTATTCGCCTAGTAACGAGCCAGTATGATAAAGTTTCTAGCCTGGCAAGGAAACAACGAGGTAGGTTTTTGATGTGATTAGAACCAACGCGGAGCTGGCTATCATATATTAATAATTACCAATTCAAAGACGTAACCACTCGGCCAAGCTCATTATTGTAGGTAAAGTTATTAACATACAACGTATACTGTCGTAAAATGCCATCACTCATTGTTTAGTCTCATTTCTCAAATCTAAGTTCTACATAATCACATATATTCGTGAAACATATAAACAAAGCCTGCAAACTGTAGATAATAACTCTTTTATGTACATTGAATATTACATTTTTGAAATTAATACCTGATAAAAACTTTATTTAAACGTAACACCTTCAAGAAGATGGTTTCTCATGCACCAAGCCATAACTCAACTCTGTTCAGCATTTCAATCTTAGCTGTATTTTTCACACGGAACAGAACAGAACTGAACAGAAGATCATAATAGTGTTCTAATAATGATACTTTTAAACTGTTTTGATTCTACTAGCATTAAAAACATGCCCACGATTAAAGTCAGCGGTTTGCACATTGAGGTATATTGTAAAGTCGGTGAAAGTGCATTTATAAGCATGAACATTATACTAAAATGCATTAACTTTATTCCAACATATGACACACTCAGACAGCATAATTATGTATAACAAAACCATAGCAAGTGACTAGTCATCTCTTTATGTGATGCTATAAACAGATTAAATGTTTATTTACTAAATAATGAACACACTCTTGGTACACCCATGAAATCAACAAACATACGAAATAGAAAACTCCTCAGTAAAAACAGAAAACTTCGGCAGATTTTAACAAATTAAAGTGTGAAAACAAACGTAATTAGATTCCTTCTAGCTTGAAATCTCCTAGCTTGAACACGCTAGTTATTTCCATTCTAAATATTTATATGATCTTTGTAATAGCGTGTATATGAATACCATAAGATTTTCAATGATGAAGTCCATTTCTATTATTTTATGAATATTTTTCTTATTTCCAGGAATATTTCTATAATTAGCATGAATATATATGTTAATTATATAGTGTTAAAATACAGTTAAGGTCCATAGGAAAAGCAACTTGGTTTTTGTAAAATTATGCGATATTTTACAATTTTAAAGTCCCAAAAGCTTAATTTTAGACGTGGTCCGTATATCATGTCCATTGAGCTATTAAGGTCATCTTTGATGGTCTTAACAGTGCATGTTTCTTCATATGGACGATTTTGTTTAATTTCAAAACTGATAGCGAAATTTTAAGATTTGTTTAAGTGTAAAGAACTTTACAAGAGTAATTTACAATACATTTAACTTGCCTCGTTGTCTCGAACATTTCAATCTTGAAACTTATTATAAGCAAACCAGCTTTATTCTTGCTGTGCATAAATTTATTTAAAGTCATCACTAAAAACAATTCATCTTGAGCTTTATCACTAGCTAAAACATTTCAAGTTTAGTGTACAAATGAAGTACATCATACCATGCAATAAATAATTTTCCCGCCTTGACCCGGACGCTCCCTATCGCTTCCGGTATTCCTAGAAGTCAAATAAAAACGTGAACTTGTTGATAAGCTGCACATGTCCTTGACCTTGGGAAAGAAAATATACAGTTTTACATGACAGTTCTTTATCACTGAACACCGTCTATGGCTGAGGGATTAAACTATGAGTTTGTTTACGTGGGAACCTATTTAAACATTCTGAATAGCGTACCGGTAACCAACTAATGTGTAAAATTATAGTTTGTCCTCTCAGTAAATTTCGTCCGTTTTCTCCAATGTAACATGGCGTCACCTCTTTGTAACCCCCATCGCATTAATATTATTCATGTCCTGTTTTACAACAAAAGTCAATAGATGAAAGATCGCATTAATGTGCTTTCATAGTTAGTTGTTGAAGTTTTGATAATTTGGCAGAGTTATAGTAATTTAACATAGGAATAGAAATTGCCTGGATTATCAGTTATTGACATAAAAACTTGGTTCTTAGTTAATAGGAAAAGTAATTGGTTTGTACAACTATCAAAATAATTATAAAGTAGCTTCAATGACGAAAGCATATGTGGTTTGCAAACTTTGCATGGTTCAAAACCAAAGACCCCATATGCAAGTATACTTATGTATGAATGGTGTTATGGTCGGGGCCGTGCTGGTCGTCTTTGTGCGAAAGCAACATAAGCTTAGATAAAAATAGCAGGATGGTGAACGCAGGTACAGAAGTCATCATTATCGTTGAAACTTAACCAGGAAAATGCAGAATGAATAATATTAGCTAAGCCTACAAGGTACCAATAAGTAAAATTCCAAAGATTACTTAAAATATGAAGTCACGAATAATTAATGCGCACATTTGGAATGGAGGCGTGGACGTATATTTCACAGGCAACTACATGTATCGCTATTCATACATTGAAGCAATTATTTCAAATTATTAATTCACATTCTTTAAAATTGACTGTATGTCTATCATTGTACAATGATGTACCAAAAACATCAGTTAGTCATACATGTACATGCCAGGGGCGGATCCAGGATTTTTTCTAGGGGGTCCGAACTTTCGAACCACAACCACATTATACACATTTTGCAGAAAAAATGCAACATATTGATAATAAAAACTACATAACCATTAGATCTATGTTAATCACCGAGAAAATAGCTTCATGCTACTTAAAAATGACTTGCAGTCAAAAAATACACTAATGGACAGGTACATTTTCCAAATTCTGACCCCCCGCTGGATCCGCCTATGCATGCAATTAATTGTTTCGTGACTATGATAAGTCTGGTGTATATCGTGACTCCAGTTGGAAGAGTATCACCAGAGAGTTAAGGGTATCATATACATGTAGATGTATTTGGTATCATACTAAACATTGATACAACACGGAAGTTTTCTAAGATATTCAAAAACTTATTGTGACACGTCATCCCTTTATACTCATAATCTTTACTTGAGTCATGTTTAGCCTATTCAAATTGAAATAAATATAGTACAAACTGAATATTAAGTTCATGGTTATTCTTTTTAAAATGGCTAGCTAGCTCTCTACAGTTTGGTTCGTGTGCTCCTTTCTGGATAGAGGTTCTATCTTGTCTATACATGCGGAACATCTCTGCGATAGCTGCACAACGCACTTTTCTCAGATAATCATGGTGCCGTCATTGAATATTTCAATCAAAATTGTTGATGTTCGCTATAGAAATTAAGGCAAATCGTTTGGTCATTTTAAAAAGGGTGATTTTAATACAAAAAATCCCTGTCGTTATATTGATTAAAAGAGTTTGTGAAACATGTCATCAATATATAATTACATCAACCTCAATGAGTGTATAAGGGATTGGCTCCTTATCAATTTAAAAAGGCAGTTCGGAAATTTAATAATTATACTTGGTCTTTATAACATTTTACTATTTCTAAATAAAAAACAGCATTTATATGTGATGAGAGCCACATCCCAGGGTCTGCACATAAGACTGCCATATGGCAATATATACCTCTAGTTTATCATCAACGAGAGGGTGCAAAGGTGGTCGCTACGATCCCGATACACCAAAGACATCACAAACGAGGGTTGTTGAAATGTTTCTAGATAAGTTTCATTTGTTTTTTACCACATTTTTCGACGATTTCCTTTCACATTTTTACAATTGAAAGTGTGAAGATTTTACTAAACATAGATTTGTGTTTCCATAATTGTCACCACAGCAGTACTGAGCGGGGCATCTCCATGAGAAAAATACATAATAATTATGTTTTCGTAAACAACAGATTTAAAAGCCCATACTTAGACTAAATACTTTCCCGCCTATTCTACACACTTCTGGTGATTATGCACCCACATATATCATGATATAGAATCGTCAGAGGATCTAGACTGTGCTTGCCGCCTTTAAAAGGAGGTAACATCTCAAAGATTTAAACTGATAGACTCACAATTTACAGGACATTATTAGTTACATTTAACCATTAATCATTTTATATAATTAATTTCCTGCACACGCAGTAGCATGATGTTCGTTGAGTAACAAGGAAAACAAAATATAAAATAACATTTACTGAACAGGAAAGTATCAGCTGGTATCAAGCTTAACATTTGACATTCGTCATTATACAGTAAAAACAAAGATCCCAACACTCTAGGGCCAGACAAACTTAAGATTTAATAAGTTTCCGGCATTCTTAGGGTATTTTTTGTATGCAGATGTTAAGATTACTTGTTTACAGATTTGCTAATTTTGTTATCTCAAAATTAACTGTCGGTTTCAGTATTTGCGTTAAGAAAATGATTTTGCATTATTTTAACGCATACTGGCCTATAGATCGTTAATATACAAAAAAAGTCACAAAATGCACTAAATTCGTCTATATTGTTACCAACAGGGTAGGTTTTTACACGAAAAAATCTTTTACAATCGTATTTTTATTTGCACTAAAATTAACACATTATGAGAACACTGTTTTACCGTTTCAAAAAATGTTTCTACACAATCTTTGGTGTTTTTAGAAAAAATGATTTTTAAGTTGAAATCTGTGAAGGGGCAGCTTAAAAAATGACAACGAAAATATTTAGACAATATCATGACATTGATACCGTTGTCCATTTAGGTACCGGATGGACGTACCACGTAATTATTTGCTAGAATTCCGAGCCAAAAATCGCTTTCATTGAAAATAAAAGATAGCAGTAAATGGTTTTACAAAATTACCAATTGATATAAAAACATTGACCGGTTATTTCGAACGCACTTCAGGAAATAAACGAACTTGAAATCCCTGGCCAGTAATGAATTCTCATAAAATATATGCTACATGTAATTTCAACTAATTAAAATATAAAAGATGCATGAAAATGACATGGTATGACGATAAAGATCGGAATAACTTATGTTGCTAATTCAAGTTTACATTTAAATAGTTGATGATTTTTGTTAAGGAATATAAAATGAAATTGAACTTAAATAATCAGGGTTAACATATTTCCCCGACTGTATTTCACTTGATAAATTAGGGAGTGCATGTACATGAATTTCCCAATTTTGTAACAAATTATGTGAAATCCTTTATTGGTCAGGAAATATGTGTTCAAATTGACAGGAAAATCTGACAATGCTTGAAATTCCTACAACTTTTCAGGATTAACATCTGTTCATAATTGCATTTTATTTGTTTGGGGAGTACATGAAATCCACAAGTCCACAATTTCCAGGGAACACGTGTAATTCTTAATTACGCAAATTGTCTAGGCCTATAGTGACATATACATGCATACGATTAAAGATATGTTTTGAAACGTATACGTAATAAACATCGAAATATTACGCAGTTGATAAACGCCTAGCAAATAGTCTCAAAATGCATTCAATTGTTAAAGTTATATACATATGAAAAGAAAATTAATATGCTCAGTGAAGTTTGAAATTAGACTCTAAGTGGCTTGCGAAATAAATATGATCTATATGAGGACCGACGTACATAAAATATAAAGTGGATTTCAATGTTTTTAAGATTTATTTAACATTCATGTCGAGACAGACTCACGGTTTTAAGGGGTTTTGTTATCATTAATAATAGTTATAGAACAGCCTGGTGTAATCATATAATATTATCATCTAATAGGAACCGAAATATTCGCCTTGTCATGATGAACAAAAAGTCTCACTTTGAGCTAAGCGATGTTACGAAATTACAAATTTAATTAGCTCTGATGTTAATTAGCAGATCGTTTATGAATAAAATTAAAATTAATTTTATGTCTGGTAAGATTACACAGTGTATAGTTACATTCACAATAGATGTATATATCATATGATAGCTGAAAATTAATATAGTTCATAATATTAAAATCCAATTTTTCATAGAACAGAATATACGTTGTGTCCTGTTCTGTTCAGATATAATTATAAAGGACAAATAAGCTGTAGATATAATTAAAGTTGAAGACATGGTTAATGACAATGTAATATCAATATTCAATACTTAATTAAGCACGGTAGCCAATAATACAAATATAAAATTGTATTTCGGTAAGTATCGCCTATATCTACTGATTCTAATTTGGGTAAAAATAATATAGCAGTACAGTAAAGTAGTATAAAGTACCGCTATAAAGACCATTACAATTATTACAAAATCGTGCAATTTTGACAATTTTAAGTCCCAAATGCTATATTTTCGTGTAGTTATTCAAGTTTTAAAACCATATCTAGAACAACTTACTTATTTAATATATAAATATTTAAATGAAACATCAATTTTCATATATACATGAATACGTGTTTATTTATTTTGAAATATCCATGTTTTTCGCGAGAACATTCACAATACCCCTACAAAATATCGTTTCAAAGTGTTATCCTACATAGATCTATATTAAAATGTCTCCCAAATTAATAATATCGTTAGTTGCTGGGAAATTACATGAATAAATTTGATAATATTCCTATACATTTTCTCGTAATGTTATATTGTGGCTTTTTTCTAAGATTGAATTCAATTCTGAACATTCTTTTTAAAGGAAACCACAGGCTATTCTTAAAACTAAGTTTATCAATTTAATGCAAAGAAAAACCACATATTTTGAAACCATAAAATGTATTAAATGTAATATTTATTACAGATTACAATAAGATTTCGTTAATTCTCAATAATAATAAGAAAAGTTTACAACTTCAAAACTTTACTATTAAAATTAATAAAAAATTAACTTACCTTGAGTCTATGGCTCGAAGTGAACGTCAATTGATTTAAACCACAAAACATATTGTGGTAATATCCGCAAAACCACTAACAACATACATGATTAAATTCACCAGTGTTTCATTTCAAATTAAACGAAAAGGTTTTATTTAACAAATAAGCCATATTTCATCTCGATCAAAAACCACGTGCTCTCTGAGCGCCGCCATATTAGCTAACACTCAATGCGACCAAATATAGACCCTAACTGTTATTAAATCTCTTGGTATCGCAGCGTCTTAAATATGAATGAATATTTCGAAAAAAAATTAAATCAATAAGTAACTTCCTGTCTCGACTTAACATATTTACATGCGAAGTAAAAGAGTACAAAAAAACCGTTTTATTTGTTTAATTTAACATTTACGAAGAGGTTTAGTGTAAAGTTTAGAAAATCCGAACAAGGAATTGAACCGTTCAGTGTAATTTCTTCAATATGTAGTATTTCCATTTCAATATTAAACTCCGAAACCTTCTTTCAGTTACGAAATAAACATTATGATATCAGTTTACTTGGACTCAGGTACAAGTTTAAATCATTAAAACGAATATGGTTGTTAGAAGTATTAAATATGTATCGCGTCACATAAATATGACTCACTTTCACATGGTTACTGTCTATATTTAACACATGCTCAAATTGAGCGCCAAAATTATTTTTTGCGAAAAAATAAAATCATGAAATTATGTAATAAATTTTGAGATTTTATTTCCTTTGTCGATTTTATTGTCCTTGTTTATGACCGAATTTTTGACCGTCTGTCTATACTATATTTCACATCGATGATTTTGGCGCGCTAATATTTTTAACAAATTGGATAAGGCCCTATCAGTCGGAAGTATTATTTCAAAATGATCTAATATTTGACTGTAACTAAGCGTTTTTTGTTGTAAACTTTTTCGGAATAAATGATTGAACAAGAATTTACGTGGGCTCATGGGCAGTGACGTTAAACATAAATTTCTTTTTTAATAGGTGCTTACAATGTATAAGTAGCAAATATATTACTCATGGATAATTAAGTTTTATCATTTCATAAATTGCGAAGCATATACTGTAAATAATTGTTTTAATGAAATTCTCATACGGGACCACTGAAGTCATGTTTTAAAATGGCCAGATTCTTTCTAGAATTACGAAGCTTATATTTGGGTTGGAAAAGTCTCCATAATACTCCAAATACTTAGCAAATAAGATTGAAATCCAAAAAATAAAAGGGTCTGATTGTCGAATCTCTCCATACTAGACTTGAAAAATGATAAAGTAAATTGCTAAATCATTTAGTTACAAAATTATCAGACAATTGTTCAAAATAGCATTTTAATACAAAGGAGAGCATAAAAATAAAACTCGACCGAACAGTAAATAACTAATGGTGTAAAAGCATTATGCCAACAGTACATTCGTAGACATGTACATTATCAAGTGAAGCCACGTGGTCCTTAATATTTATTCACTTTTCAAATCCTAAAAGGCGATTAACGAGTCGTCTTGGTAACGGAATTAAAAAGCATTGATTGTAATTCATATTGTGAGTGCCTGAGGGAGTATTCATATCGCTTACCCAAAACGCCTACACGGAGTCATTGCGACTTTAAACCCAGGCTGTACTGTGTACATGTTTACATAGTTCCCACAAAATGACAAAATATAATGTCACCCTTTTCTCGGTGGCCATATTGGTTGGTAAAGTTGAAAATAAGCGATATTTATAAATAATTAAGTAATAACATATACATGCTTTCTTGTGATTTTTTTTATTTCTGCTTCAAAATTCAAAATTTAAACATCAACAAAAAGCTCTTGAAATTCACTTTTTTATTAAATATCTTTAATCGTGTTTCGATGTATTTAAAAAAGGTAAACACAAAATGGAGAAAAATACAATTTTCTTTATAATCATACATTTGAGTAATTTATGTACGTTTTTAGTTTTTAATGTATAAAAATATCATCTCAATATCTTAAATATCTGATTCTTTTAAATATGATACAAAAAATATGTAATATTGGTCGAAAATTAAAATTTGCTGGTAGTACAAAATGATCATGTATATTTAAGTTAAAAGCTTGTCAAATATTCTCTGTTTAAAGTCACATTGTATAATGTTAGGACACAACAGAATCTGCTACGTAACGTCGATAAAGATCGGAGACCGGCACAGACATACACGAAATACTTTACTTTTATCACCTAAATTTGTAAACGACATTTTTCTGCGCTTCATAAATGAAAATGTACTTAAAGTTTCAAGATATGGTATTATCTATTTGTCTCAATTTTCACCAAATTTAATAAAGGCCAGTGAAAGAAAGCCTCAGTGGTCGTTTTACAGCAAAATCAACAAACATACTTGATAGTGATAAGTTTATTCAGTACATAAAGTGACCAAATTTGATAATAAGGTGATATAAGGTCACGGATTTCACTGAATACGGCCTTCAAATAATAACATGGAAATTTTAGTACGGTGGCATATTTCTGCCACCAGATAACTAGAGCGCAACTTAATAGTTTATTTAGTGGTTGATCTTATACCTAACTAGTAAACTGCTTACCACTATGGCTAATTTGTATTAATAATTTTTATTAAACTGTCAGCATGCATTAACCCCTCTGATTTAAATATTCATAGCAGTACTTTTGTACTTACGATCGATTAAAATAGGCGAGGTTAATGTATGTGCCACTGACAGTTGAATAAAATCAAACAATATGTTTTTAACTAATAAACATAACTAGTTAGCTACAAAACTAACTTTTTAGTTACGTAAGTTTTCTGGTGGCAGAAATTTACCACCATAGTTTAGTTACGTCAAGTTTATCATCAACTTGATAAAATAAGAGAGGACTATAATCTGGCAAGCTATTAGGGGGGGGGGGGGGGATCGGGGGTATTGTCCGTTTTTTTCTCAACTGTCAAAGATAAAAAAATTCACGGTGACTGAATTTATCGTTTTTGTACTGGCAGCCTAATTGTTATTAAAAATATCTTGACTACAACATATCATACGGCATAAGCAGCTTTACTTAATCATAATACACACTTTCGGAAACTCATGGATGTATTACGAAAATAATTTTAACTAACGCATTCCCCGTAAAAGTATTCATGTTTTGACAGTCGAGAAAAAACTAACTATAATTGGCTACTGGAGTTAAAGATGAACAGTAATTGGAACAACAGCTCATTGATGTAAACAATGCGAATTCAACCGGAGCGGTTTAAACTAATATTTTGGGTTGCAACACCATATCGAATTAACAGTTTAGTTGGTTAAAACGTATTTTACTAATGTGTCATCATATATAAGTTATGCATTGATATGTAATAATGCACCATGCATTTATAATGAATGTCGAACGGGTCTGTTTAAATCAGTAAAATAATGTACGCGGTCATCATCTTATTCACCTGTGTAGAGGGCAAACCCATTATTAATTAAGAGTACCGTGACAAATATGCACGACTTAATACAGTATATGCGCGTATCAGAGTGATTAAGATGATAGACAAACTGAACTTCTCATATAACGTGAAATATCAACATATTTTAAATAATTGCTAAATGGGATATTATATATCCTACCATTGAGAGACGTTAATCTGTTAAAAAAACATTAAATAAATACACTTTAGATAAACAAATTAAAGTGGTTTCGGTTTAACTTTTATCTACAATTAATTTAAAAAATTAAAAAATTGGAGATGCCGGGGATTGAACCCGGGGCCTCTCACATGCGAAGCGAGCGCTCTACCACTGAGCTACATCCCCTTGAATTAAAGCGAAGCTCAAATGCAATATATATACTGTACGACGGAGTAACAGAAAATTGTACTGTTCATTTGCGCGGATAAATCAATTGCAACGCTTAGAAAATTGATTACTTTATAATCAAAGCAAGGAAAATTGAATTGAATATTTTCTTCTTTCCAATTTCTCGAAAATTTTAAGTATAATTAAATATAAACTTCACCGCGACTTGCACGCCATACGTCGATAACTCCGTACAGTATAATAACATATCTCGCAATCTGATTGGCTCATAATTTCTATACTACTCGGGAAAAGCTACGCAAAACACGCAAGTTTTTCGATATTCTTGGTCGCATCAGCTGGGATTCTATAAAATGTCATATATAAAATCCCTGGTCGCATTTATATACAAAACTCAATTTTTATTTATAAATTAATTTTGAATTCATAACATAAATCACGCATTAGTTCGGTGTAGTTATTATGAAGTTGAAAACAAATTATGATAGACTGGTCATTTAACCATTTTGTGTGCAAAACAAGCGGTAGAATTTCAAGAGGGGACATAGATTTTGTTAACAGTATGGGATCCTGAGATTTTTCCATTGCTGGGACAGTAGATCTATTTGATATATATTTTGAACATTATTAATTTAAGAGACTGAAACGTATTTCTTAATGTTTTAGGAGAGGAAAGGGGACTTAAATTTCCATAAAGTTTTGCAACTAAAGCTATAGATCTAGATCTATAGTCAGACATATATAGATCTATAGGCCTTGCTAGTATGGTCTATGTCTCCGTTGTAACAAGGACCCTATATGGTCCTTGGTTGTAATAAATACTATTTCTTTACATATAGTATAATAATACAATACTTTTAAAACTTATAGCAAGCTCGATTTTAAAGTGCAATTAAATCATACACAGGGGCGGTTCCAGGATTTTTTCCATAGGAGTCCAAACTTTCGAACCACAACCACATTATACACATTTTTCAGAAAATTTCAACATATTAATAATAAAAACTACATACTCATTAAACCTATGTTAAGCACCAAGAAAAATTGCTTCATGCTACTTTAAAATGACTTACAGTCAAGAAATACACTAATGAACAGGTACATTTTGGAAATTCCAGGGGGTGGGGGTCTGGACCCCCCACTAGACCCGCCTATGAGTATAACATGAATCAGAGACATATATGTAATGGTACTTTGATCTAGGTCTCTGCCAGACAATATTATCTGATACCCCTAAATATCCTTGGACAACATGCAAGTATACTTGGCTTCCTAAGAAACATGGACCCCTATATATAATAGGGTCCTTGGAAACAAACCCCTATTAGGAACCTTGTAAGAAATTATTTAGTGGCAATATGAATATAAATAGATGAAATTATAGTGTTCTAACAGGAGACATTAGCTTCAGCTTAGGTTCTAATAGATGGGTCAATCAGGGTCGATAGCGCAGTTGGTAGCGCGCCCGGGTTCGGAATCTCTTGTCCCGATGAGGGTACGGCTTCAAATTCCGGCCGGGGAGGTTATACCCTTCCATGAAAATTTGACAATAATGTTGATTTTCCTCCATTGTTTAGATAATATGGATAAGTTTTTGGTCGTGTGGAAGGGTAGATGAGTACTGGTTATAGACAAGAGTCCAGGAAAGCTAGGTTAGGTGCACTTGACGCCGTAAAATGGCCTAAATTGTGATGACACGGCGTTAAATCCAATATAAAAAAAATAGATGGGTCCTTGCAAAACTAGTATAACTACATATGAATAAATAAGGATATAGACTAGTTTTGCAGTGACCCATCAAAATGATGTTAGAAAATTCTTCACTGTGAATTTAAAGGAAAACATGGCACATGTATGTCTAGGAAGAATGATGGAGCAATTTATTTGTACAATTTTATAGCATACAATCATTTGAAAAATAATATTCAAACAAAATTCCAAAATCATGAGGCATAGTTACATTGTAAATCTGATTGGGCAATAAATATTTTGGAAATACCCTTTTCCTCCCATGGCAGATATAATACTCAAACACTCCTTAAAATTTGCATACCTGTTAAAATATCTGTACAAAAATATTGTACCTGTCCACATTATTCATTAATCTTGACAGTATTTGATTATAAGGTAAAAATTAAAAACTGTTAAGATGAGGCGAGGCGTTTTAAAATAATGCAAACATACATGTATTATTCAAGGTCATATAAACAAAATGACAAACAAATTGATGAGCTGGAACATAACGAATATACACCCTTCTTTATTTGAATGTAGTTTAAGAATAAGCTGACCCAACAAAATAAAATGATTGTTCAAGGACAAATTGATCCTTTGAAATTTGCAAAACAGCATAATTTTATGACTAATATAAGAAGAGGAATTAATCAAAGATCTTTAACATCTTTCAAAAATTCAGTTTAAAAACCATGAAAAAAGCATCATGATTATTCATTATTCAAGGGAAGGGAACTTTACAATGATTGAATGAATTCTAGCTCTAGCTCATTGTAGATTCATTGATATCATATACCTTGAATTTTAATTAGTAAAAGTTTGTGGTTAATTCTTTTCACTATTTTTTTGGTAATTTCAAGGTCTAAGAAATTTAATCCCATAACTGTTAGGTATAATTCCTTTTTTCGACATAGGGTATCATAGGGTACCATTTGTTTAAGTTCGTGAACTCACCTGAGATTAAACCAACAACCTTCCGAGTCATTAGTACCAGACATTTCAAAAAGTGTTTTGACATTACTGGACATTCGGTCCAGTGATCTTGGAAGAATCACTTTTTTTTAAATTTATTTTTTATTACTAATTGGATTAATAAGGGGAAGTCAATATGTCATGACATATTACTGTTTTGTAGTCGCTACTCAGTCATTATAATTTATTTTAACCTTTAACTGAAGACATAAAATAGGTTCAATACTTATCGAGAAATTTGAGGGCTGATAGTTGTCCTGATTTTAATTTTAAAAAATGAAATTGAACTGGACATTGGGAACAGCTATGACAGACTTTTTACTGGGCCGAACAGAAATTTACCAGTCAGGTCTGTCAGACTGGCACTTTTCGGAATGTCTGCTTTATAAGTACACATTCATCATATAATATTGCTGGTTAGAAGGCAAGGGAGTACAAAAGCTGTATTAAACCTTTTCTAAACTTCTATTAAAACAAAGCTAATATATCAAAGAATTATATTAACAACAACAAACTTATATGTACAGAAAAAACAATTTATTCATATTTTATCTATATGTAGACAGTTAATCACAAATATCAAATACAATATACATATCTGTACATCAAACAATCATACAGAACAAAGTAATATGTTCATTATAATCCTCATAATTTCAAGTTTCTACATTCTCGTACCCAGAGTCTACCAAAGTAGGATTCTCAATACTAGAATTGAGAATCCTACTAGACTCTGGGTACGAGAATGAGTTTCTAAAGCTATATCATTCATTTAGCCAGAGGTTCGAGAATCTTGATAGCCTCTGGGTATGAGAATAAAGCTACACAATGTACATGTATAATTATGATGCTCGTAATTTTGACAACCTATCAGCTATTCATATTTGAAATAAGAAACATTTCATAAAACAAAATTATGACCTTGACATTTTACCGGTGGTTCCATTTTATAAACAGATGCTGAAGATATCACCTCAATACTAAGAACGTTTTTAACCCTGGGTACATCTTTAGACCAATCAAAATTAAAACATCTTGAAATTTGCATGGCATAAGCCATTAGTTATAGATTCATAAAAAGTTTGTATCCCAGAGCTTGGACACAAGATTTTGCAACATTTTCAGTAGATGAATCAACAAAGGTTGGACACTAAGTAAAAACTTAACATTTCCATAAAGGTAAACTGTAGCCTAGTCATTTTTGCTAGTTTTACACAAATGCAAAAAAAAATTGACAATGCAGAACGTTGCATCTCATTTTTAAATATATTATATAATAAATCAAAACAATATTTGATGTGAGACAAGAGTCTCGGTATTAAACGCAATGTAATTGTTTACCATACAACAAAATAGTATAAAATAAACATATATTCAGAACTCATTTGTTTATCTTATTAAAAATAAATCACAATCAAAATTAAAGTCATGTATAAAAAAATATACAGTGTATACTAATGATTAGAAGCATAATAGAGCTGGAAAAAAAAACATATCCTCCCTATTATGAAAGAAAATCTGCATCATTCTCACTGATTTTTTGCACCAAAATTGGGCTAAAAAAGAATGAAAATTCACAAAAATATTATCATAATTTCACAATGAGCAATATATTTGGGCACAAAAAGTAACTGAGAGTTTTTATAGTCTATTTGCAGCAAGATAAGAATGCTTCTGGAAAGACTCTTTATGACACAACAGTGAAGTCTTAAAATCTTATGAGAATTTTGAAATTTTGGATAATTGTCCAACAAATCTTTTTTTCTAAATTTTGGAAGATAATAGTGCATTAGTTTACAATTTAAAAATGAAGAGGTTATAGCAAAATTATAAAATGAACTCAGATTATTAAATTGTTGGATCAATAGTAATTTCTTGGGGCCATCAAAATTTGAATGTTAGAGAGGCCAAGGTTGAAACCATGCTTAAAATACCTAAAGTCTTAAATTCACACCAATTACTCATATAGTCAAAATAAAACTCACATACGAATGTTAAATCAACCCATAATATTTCATTTCTAAATATCTTAATATCATTTCACAAAAAACGATGAAAAAACATCTCAATTAAAATGTTGATGAATATAAATGTCAAACAATCCCCTTAGATATAATAAAGAGGTTTTATAATAAACACACCTCTTATACAAAACATATACCCACTTTAAAGCCATCATAATGACAGCTCGTAAACCCTATACATCTGTTTAAATACATCATCATGACTAAATTAGCTAGTTGTTATATGAAAAACTACATCAAAATTTACAAAAACAGATCATCTTTAGTGATGTAATATGAATACAATAATATACACTGCCCTCCAAAGGTTCCTTCACACATTCATACTTTACATTATACTTGATCGAATATCAAAAAGTTGTTTATTTGAAACAAGTTTTAATGTTGCTTTATGAAGTCAGTTCACATTCTTTTGCATATAAAATGTCAAAACTATCTCAAAATTGTTATTGGCATACATTGGCCACATTACATCTTGTGCTGCAACTCAATAAATGAAATGTACCAATAAAATTTTGTTTCCATTGCGTGAATTAGAAATAATATAACAAATGAAACTTATCATTCTTCAAACTTAAACTTATAATAGCAATAATAATAGCAATAATAGCAATAATAATAATAGCAATTCAATAGTTTGTACAGTGAAGGTACTTATGGAGGGCAGTGTACAAAGCCATGGAGACGTTAACAGTTATTAGACGCCCACGTCACATAACATTAAAATGCAAGATTTATACATACCTGTAACTGTGGTATTATCATAATATCATTTCATAAATTATAATGATTTATATTTATATAAGTTTATAATTATAATCCTACAAAATGTTTTAATTTATATGACATATTTAGGTGATATTTTTACAGAGCTAAGGTTTGATATTTCATAGGTTTAAAGTGTAGTTTGACACATGAACCATGGATGGAAGTTAAAAATTAAAAAAAAACTGAAAACCTACTTTCAAAACATACTGAAATCAACATATTTTATATAAATAAAATATGAGTAGTAAAATGAAAGTAGTAAAAAATCTTAAATTTAATAAAAATGCTGTCAAAGATTATGAAAAATTGTGTCATACATTGTGATAGAAAATAGTGACAATGGCATAGAAACGCTAAGGAATCTAACATAATGAAAAGTTCACCTCTTCTAAAAAATACCAAGCATTTACTGATACTGAATTTGAAATATAACAAGAACAATATTCAACAACTCATAACCATATCAGATTCTAGCAGTCTACACAGAGTTCAAAGATATATTGACAAGCAATCACAAGCACATTTTATCTTGACAGAGGAAACTGATCAATTTTATCAACAGTAAATTCAACTATCAAACACCAACTGTGACAAGTAGTCACTAATCATACAAAAGCAACTAATTAACAGATCATATCAATACATGCATAATTAGTATATGATTCAATAAAAACAGTTGAAAGACAAGGTACAAGCAATGTTATATCATGTTTGGATATTTACAGAGCTTGTAATATATTGCTGAGGCCAGTACTCATACTCATAGCTCTTGGATCAGCCGAGATCTCATGACCATAGCTTAAAACCCAGAACTAAACACAAAACTTTGCCAGTGGCTGCAAAATGCTTGTCTTGATTAAGATGTAGGCACAAGAATAACTAAAGAAAATATTACATAGCCACATATATAGATAGGGCTGTCACGATACGCCAGAAGCGTACCGCGATATATTGCAATACGCTGTCATCGTATCGCAATACGTACCACGATATTTTGCGAGCTTTAAGATTCGTTGTTCCTCCGCTGTATTCAGCAGAAAAATTGCAAATCTTATATGCAGCTACTGATAGAATCTAGCCTCTTTAGTATTTACGGTCATTTAGGACTGAGACGCACCCCAATCGGTTAGATTCTTGCAACTTCAGGTTAGATGGAATGAACAATGGAAAAACTGACAATTGGCTACTTTTTTTGCGAAGGAAAGAATTTTTTCAACAAAATAGATATTATCGCCAAATACCGGTACCATAAAATCGCACCGCGGTACATATTGCTGCAGCTGCGTATATCATGGCAGCCTTACACACAGGTAAAGAGGCCCAACCAAAGAATTGTGTCCACATTTACCCCTGACTTTGTTGTCAGACACAACACAGACTGAGCTAACTGGATGGTTTGAGTACAAGCAAACATGTATGATAGCAGGGCTGGATTTTAACAAAAAATTGGACTTACAAATTTTTGCGAGTTGATTTTAATTCAACATTTTTTCTCAAAAATTTATAAGCAAACGTATTTACTATTTATATGTGCAATAAACAAATTAGCACTATATCTTAAAATGGATAGAACAAGGGCATTATTGCAGGGTAAACAAAGGCTATCAAAAGTTTTTATGGTGAATCTTTAATTGATACTATCGATCTATCTGTCAGCTTCAACACTGATTTGAGCCTCGTAAGTTATGACATTGATTTCAACTCGCAAAAAAATTACCAAGTTAGAATAAAAGTTACTCACAATTTTCAAAATCCACTCGCATTTTGCGAGTATGCAAGCTTAAATTCGAGCCCTGTATAATAGTATGTTATGCGAATTGAAATTAAAAAAAAAAATTCAACTTGATTAAATGTATTTCATTAATTTAATGTAGAATTTCTCCAGGTTAAATGCTCTTGATGTGACATAGTCAGAAGCAAAGCTGATGCAAAAGTGAAAGAATAAGCTCTCATTTTCTATGAAAAGTTGAGCTAAAAGTGTTAACACAAACTAGATCATCCTGATGAAGTTGGAAGTCAGATCATGTATATTGTACAAGATATAATATGAAAATTGTCCCATCTATATACATTGGTAATGCCAGACCTTTTATATTTTCAGTCTTACAAAAATTCCGACCCTAATTTTTCAGAAATTGAAATTTTTTTCCTGATTATTGTTTTTTTTATTACCAATCATACTTATTTTGGCACCAAAAAAGAAAAAAACTGAACCCATCCCAGTATGAATATTTTCAATGCGTCAATTATTACACAGTTTGAGAAAATGTCAGTGAATTCCTAAGATAAATATCAATTTCACACAAAGCTTGTACAAAATATGTTTGAAAGTCGATTGTAATTGACATCCTACATCTTGTTTTTAATTTTTTATTTCTACCTACTGTACTTATTTTTTTAAGATAATTCTTGTAAGACTAAATATATAAAAAGTGTGGCCTAATTACATATACACATAATGTGTTACAGCAACAAGTGATATATTCCATTGTCTTAAATTATCACAATTTACCAATCTGGTTCTGTAAATAATTTACTCTTCCTAGATTTTTTACCTGAAACAAATAAAAAATAGTATTAAATAAACTTTAAAACTGTGAACACATTAACTCTGCAAAACAAGCAGGGTTTTTTTCAGAAAAACTTTGCAATGCATGTAATGAAACAATACTCTAGAAATGTTAAAATTTATTCAACTGTCTGTAGTGGTCCATACATTAACCCTGCTGTTTTGAATATTCACAACAGTAGTTCCGTGCACACAATCGATAAAACTAGATTTAAATCAGCTAAGTTATTGAACGCACCACTGACAACTGAATGAAATTTAACAATGCGTTAATATTTAAAAGAAATAAAAAATCCAAAATTTGCGCAAACTATATTAAAAATACCTATTCACAGATTTCAACTTAAATATCACCTTTTTCTAAAACCATCAAATTTGTATGACAGGAAACCAGTATTCTGATAATGACAATTTTAGTGCAAATTGACATTTAACTACAAATGATGGTGTTTCATGTAGTAAATATCTACCCTGTATTGTCATGGTATAGACAGTTTTAGTGCATTTTTGTGACTTTTATTGTATATTTCTTGCTACAAATAGATCAGTTTGTCTTTAGATAATAATAATTATTTTTTTTGACACAATGACAGACACTAAATGATATTTTGAAATTATAGAACAAATAAACCAAATCCGTAAACTAGTACCTGTACCTTTAATCATGATTACAAAAACAATATAGACATGTAATAATGATATCTCACTAATTAGATTATACATAAAATTGATGATGAGTTAACTCAAGTAGAAAATTAGACATTACAATAAAACCGCAATATTTACAAAACATAGAAGGATATAATGGACAAGATTCTAGATAGGTTATTCATGAACTATTTATATAGTATAGTAATTTGTTTCAGCTTGACTGTGAAACAAGCTTTCACAACTTAGAGTAATCACTTGAGTCCACTACAGGGTCCACCAGAACTGGACTAGTTGGATAAAGTTTCTTGCTCAAGGAAACAACAGGGTTAGTTTAAGATGGGATTTGAACCAATGCAGAGCTAATTATCCAATGATTACCAGTTTAACATTGAAAACCAATCTGGCAATCAGCCAATACTGCTCCTACTAATATATGATCTAATCAGTTACATTGTATGTCGTAAAATCACAATGTATTTAAACAAATTAACTTAAAGTATCTAATAAGAAACATAATTATAGAAGAAGATCAATATTATCGCCAACTACAAAGAATGATAGGACTTGGAAATTAAAATTTAAATACAAATCATTGTGTTCATATATTTGACTTGTTTTTTTTCCACATGGCTTATCATGGAACTAGTCCAAGATTTCATTGTTAAGATGCTCCAGGACAGGTTGGGTGAAAATTTGAGTTAATAATGATAACAAATATGAGAAGTTATAATAATCAATAATACTTGTGTCATACATAAGACCCAGTATCAAACAATGGTGAATTGAAACCTGAAACATTTTAATGAACACTAAAAATAACCTCTTGTCAGTATAGAACAGAACAGAACAGAACAAAAACAAACTTATTATTTGCTCATTCCAAAATACATAGTACATGAGAAATACAAATTTATACATATTCAACATAGCACAAACATTTATTGGTAAATTTTATTCAACTGTGAGGCAAACATAAATCTCACTGATTTAGATACTTGATTATAGATAGCAAGTACAGAAATACTGTAGTAAGTATTTAAATCAGCAGGTTTAATGTATGTACCACTGACAGCTCAATAACATTTATCGATTCATAGATCACAGTACATTAAATGTGTAATCAACAGCTTACAGCAAAACTTGCAGACAAAATAATGTACATTCTTTAAAATGCCCTTTACTCATTCACACGTAAGACCTAAAATTTCAAGATACTATGAAAGAGGTCAGATATTTTCTTATGATTCAATTCATACAATTTAATAATCTGTAAGACAGCCAAAAAAGTCAATTTTTTAAAAAAGTAAAAAAACCAAAATACAGAGTAAACCAATTAGATATTATGAACAACTTGCAAGTATCACCTTTGAATAATAGCAAACAATTACAGCTAACCTAAATTATATCTTAAACATGGATAATGTTTGACAAATATTGTTTGATGTTTTAGATGGGATGGCATGGGCATTATATTCAATGTTGAGACAGTATGGCATAGGTATTGTAATGAATGAACACCATATTAAATAAGCTATACCATTCTGATGAGTCAGTGCAAAACTAGTCTACAGATTTCTTTATTTATAAGAAGTTAGACATGTTTTGAACACACCAATTGATTCAAATAAACAATTTATAGTAAATTATATGTTAGATGTTTAACAGCCTCAACCATCTATTATTTGTCATTTAAATAAACAAACTTTGAAGTGATCATTTAATAATAAACTCAAAGTGACGTTGGTAACAGTAGAAATGTGTACCATTGTAAAATGGTGAAACCTTACAGTACCTTGTACCAGTGATGTTTACTACGGAAGCATATTTCTGCCACCAGATAACTACTACTGAACTACATAACTAACGAGTTAATTATGAGGTTAACAAGTTAACTAAAAGTTAACTATAGTTACATAACTGAAGTTAAAATTAAAGGCAAAGAGTGGTTTAAAGTCTGCTTCCATATACATGTTCAAGTGACTTAAATTACAATCATGTAAGAATTGTCAATCAGTGACAGCTTAATATAATAATGTAGATGTATTTATTTATTTATTGGATTTAATGCCGTATCAACACATTTTAGGTCATTTCACAGTGTCCAGCACACCTAACCTAGCTTTCCTGGACCTTTGTCTATAACCAGTACTCACCTACCCTTCCACAAGGCCGGAAACTTCTCCATATTATCTAATCAATGGAGGAAAATTGACATTATTGTCTAATTTTCATGGAACGGTATAACCTCCCGGGGTGGGATTCGAACCCGTACCCCCCTCGGGACACAAGATTCCGAATCCTGGCACGCTTCCAATTGCGCTATCGACCCGAGTTAACAATGTAGATGTTGATGTACAATAACCACTAATAATCAAAATTACCTTCAGACAGGTGATCCCTCTCTGAGTACCAATTTACAACTGAATGGAGTGGAACATCTGTAGGTATATTTCTTGCGCAAGGAAATTAGCAGTGCTAATACCTAGTGATGTTTGAAATCAAAACCTATCAATCTCTAAACATTTGCCCTATCACATGACCACTGCTTCTACCACTAGTTAAGCACTAACAAGTTAGCCATTTCAAATAAGTGGTAAGTGATTATCTAGTTATGTAACTTAAGTTAATAACCACTAAATTACTTTCGTAACTTGTTAGTTATGTGGTTATCTGATGGCAGAAATGTGTCACCATAGATTAACAATATTAGTACTAACAATTGTCTCAAGTTTATAACTGATACCTGTAACATTATGACAATGGTGGAAAATCTTCATCTTTAATTGAAAACTGGCTATGGTTTGGTTTATTATTGTTTTTATCACGAACTGACCCCTTTTGGTGACCCCTATTGTGAAATCCCTTTTTATTATAATCATTCAAATTCCTTCTTGCTTGAAAACGCTTATTATTGCCATAGTAGTTATTTCTATGACCATGGAAATATTTTTGACCATGATGATGATGGTTTCCATGGTACTGTCCATTTCTGTTGTTTCCATGGACATTTCTATTATTTCCATGGATGTTTCTATTATTTCCACAGTAATTCTTGTTGCCATAGCAATTCTTATTATTTCTGTATTGAGGAGCTCCCTCCCTCAGAGTAGCTGGTTTCTTTGGAGACGACCTTGGAGATCGTTTAAGAATCACTGTGTAAAAATCAAACAAAACTTCAAATGAATTAAACAAACAATTAACAAACTGGGCTTGATATGCCAAGGTCATGTAAAATCCAACAAAAGCTGACCATACCTGCACATTGAATTATTTCCGTGCGCAGGTTGATGAAAGCAGCATTTCTTATGAATATATGGTAAAAATTTAGTAAAAATTCAATCTTGAGTTCTAATACTTCATATATTTTACACATCATCGCTGAAAATCATGTACAATTGAAATAAACTTAATTAATTTTCTTGTTCTCTGTACTCAAACTTTTCTTTGTAGTGGTGCCAGACACTAACTTTCCTTATCATAATATACTATGAAAAAAGAAAATTTGTGTCTGGCACCAGTGCATTGTACATGAGGTAAAAAAAACTCATAAATTTGATTATTCATGATAATTAGGTCTATTTGTATAATGCTTTCAAACAAATGTACAAAAAACATCACATTAAAAACTAATACAATATTGACTTTTTTCGACCATTCAGAAAACATTGGTGTACATTTAATGTTGAGACTACATAATATAATGTGCAAGATGAAATCTTTGAAGCAAGAAGGTACATGTACAGAGCCCTCCATAACCTAAGACAAACTCCAGTTTTAGATTTAACAAGCACACAATTAGGCTATGCCAAATTGTAATTCAACTCAAATTTGACAAATCTAGGTACCTATTCACAAAAACACACTAACAAATATTTTTTACGACAAAAACAATGCATTTTATACATATTTTTTCAATGGCATAACATCTTCATAATATAAAACAAAGGTCTAAATTTAAAATAAAATGACAAGTGTTGTTTTTTTCACGTAAAATATATACATGTATTGTATTAATGATGTGATTATGATAAATTACTAACGATGAATAACGTCGTTGCCGAACACAATTTTCCCTGAATTAAATTGTCTTATTAAATCCCCCCAAAAAACAGAATTATTTAAGAAAAATTTACCAACAATTTTTTTTTTTTTTTTAATAGAGGACTCTAAAACCTACGCGCGTGTGGACTCTTAATTCTAATATGGCATGGCCTACACCCATAAAAAATAGAAACAAAGAGTCCATGCAGTAAATTCCAAAATCAGCATAAATGAGTTTATCAACATATGATTCAAATCATGTTACATGTTACAATGTAAAGTAAAAATACTTGCAATAAGCAGCATGATAATTTTTTCTCAAATTTTTAATTGTAAAAGAACTTTTGGAGGATACTGTATGTCAATCAGACCCATTACCCACTTTATGAGCAAGTCAACATGTGAGAAAAACATTGCCACTAAATAATCAATAAAATATTATTAAATATGAAACACTGTAATAGTTGGTAATATTAAATTTGGTAATACCGTCAACTAATTAACAAATGAGTTATATCACTGACTTCAATCAACCACCTCATTTAAAACTAATTACCATACTCATTATAACATTAGTATAATACTGTTTATAAATGATTTAAGGTTGAACATAGCAATTGACTTCTAAATAATGTATATACCTGCTTTAGAACTTCTATACATGTAGACCAAGGAAAAAGATTTCATTAATTTTAATACAAATTAAATAAGAAATATGAATGATTTCTTAAATTCATCTAAATGGATTTCAAACTTTTTATTTTCTTTATTGGAGTTGACACCACTTACCAACACTTTGTTAGGTTATGAATGGCACAGGCTGTCAGCATCGCCACAATTTTTTTAAACACTCAAACTGTCCATTTAATGTATATACTGTTGTTAAGAAGTTCAAAGGAAAGATTGGGCTTTGACTGTGTTGCCTCTACAAATAAAGTCTTCATAATTATTGTTACAATCTAGTGGGTTGGTGTAATAATGAGAAATAGGATTTTTCTATCCTAATCTGTAGAATCAATGTTCTAAACTGTAAAACAGTTTGCTTGCAATCAGGGCTCGAATTTAACAAAAATGGGACTTGCAAATTTTTGTGAGTTGATTTTATTTTAACTCGCAAAATGAAAAAAAGCACTGGCATTTTTTCTCCAAATTTTTGACTATATGAACAGTGTAAGAGTTTAAGTCTCCCCATTCACTAAGTAATCGAAAACAATATTTGGATAATATGCACGATCTATTAATAGATAAACAACAATTGTTACCAAGGTACGATACATGATTTGCAGATTTAACAGTAACTTTTCAATACCTCGGAATTTAGCTTTTGACATCGGTGACACATATACTTTTGACACTCATTGTAACATTATACAGGTAAGTAAAGCAAAAGACAGAACTATCGATCTTTCTGGTCATTCCAATGCCAATTTGAGATTTATTAGTAACTGTTTGAACAGTAATACTTTTGCAGCAATATCAATTCGCGAAAATTTGCGAGTTATAATAAAAGTTACTCGCAATTTCCAAACTCCACTCGCAATTTGCCAATATGCAAGCTTAAATTTGAGCCCTGCTTGCAATATTAGAGCTTACTCATCTAACCATATCACCAAATGCTTGCTTCTTAGCATTATCTAAACTTGTGCAACATTGAAAGACTGGGCTTGCAATTACATGCTGATTTCATTGAGTTTATCTGAAACCAACAAAATTTCAAGGCCAAATGTAACGATATAACATCTACTTATTTAAATAAACTGACAAGAAATCTACCATAAATTTCCAGTACACACCCTTAGCTTAAAACCACATCCTGCTTAAAATTGTGCAAAATTCTTAGTAAACTGGCTTTCCCAGGCTTAAAAATATTGTTTTCATATGCACAAATAAAGACAACCCCTAACCAAATAGATTCTGGCAAATGAAAAGTACTTATTTCTAACTAATTGATAATTTTGCCCATTACAGCTGTACTATATATATTTGAATAACAAACATGTAATGCATTGGATCAGTGCTTAAAAATATTAAGAGGATGACAAAACCAAGACTAAGCCTTATATTCAAATTAACCTTAACCTGAGACACAACGAGTCTGGGAAAATGAACGAAGGCACAACAGCTTTTCATACTTGTGGTACAAAAAAAACATGAACATTTGATAGCAAACAAGCTGATGAGTCAGTGCAAGCACAATCTACATCCTTATTAAATGACATAGAGTTAAACTAAGATTGCGCTAACTCATCAATGCAGTTACCAGGTAAAAATAAATTAACAATGTGCGTAGCTCATCAAGGCTATATTCTGCAAGGATACCCCACTGGTACCTCAACTATGACTCATTAAGGGTTTGGTGACTGGTTAAATACAAGGCCATGTCGAGTTTACAAGATATTTCTAGATAAGATACACTTCTTGATATCTGTTAAAGTCTATCAGCAAAGCCGAAAGTTTGCTTTAGATGAGTACAGTAGTGAATGGTTTTATTGCTATATTGACAAGCTCCTTTACTTTTAAGGGCCAATGCATGCATTTCTTGCGATTGACAAGATAGTGAAATGTTTTGCTAGACAACTTTTCCAACCAAATCTAGAAGAGCTGACTTTGCAAAGCTTGAATGTACTTTTTTGAAAAAACAACTTTACTTACAAAAAAAAGGTATACAGTTATTAGACCGGCTTTTCTAAACAATATTCAGACTGGAGGCGCATCCCCCTCTGGGACCCTAGAGGTAAATTTTGATGGGAAAGCATATTAAAATGGTATTTTATTAAAAATGCAACTTTCCTAAAGAGAAATGCATTAAATTCTGTTAAATGCAATGATTTTAATTACAATGAAGACCATTTTGAAGATCGAGGAAACAAATGAAACATAGGCACTTTAAATACATAAAAAATTAATAAGATGACAGAAAGTTTTTGTAACAACCCCTTTCACTTGCATGTTAGCATGTATCAAATAAAAGTAGAATTAAGTATATAAAGACAGACTACAAGTCAATCATTTTTACTTCCAAGTAAGGTCTGAGTACCGAGGTTTAATGATAAACAAGAGCTTAAAACATGTCTGATTGTTTACAACATGGATTAAACAACACACTTGAATAGAAAGTATCTAAACATGATAGACATTGTCAAAGCTATACAACGAGATGTGCTTGCAAGCATGTCAGTATGTAACAACAGGCATGTCAATTTAAAAATAGAAGTTTTTTGCATCATCATGCTTTATTCCTGTAATTCATCAAACCCTCATTTCTTTTATTTAAATGAGTCTGAACATGAATAAAAACTATTTTTTTCATTAAATTCAAACACAGATAAAAATTAAATACACTGTACTAAAAAATTTTATTGAGTAAACACAGTTCAAATCTAGTTAAAAACCTATCTTGAGTAAAAAGCTGTCAGACATTACTATATCATAAGCTCATTCAGGTGCCATATTGACAATGACAGTTGTTTCAAAGGCATCATTTAGCAGTATTACAAAAGACAACAATACCTAGCCACACCAGGATAAACAAACTATTGATCATAGAATCAAATAAAACAATTAAACAATTTTCACATCTTTTGTTCAAAGAATACATCCTTTTATAAATGAGATAAAACAATTTCTGAATGATTTACAGAAATAAGTGTTTACCCAGACATCGCAAAGTACGTCTGATTTAACATTATCATTATTAAAGGGATATACAGGCAAAAGTTCAACTTCATATTTCCTGATTTTGAATTATATTTTCTTTATACAGTGAATGCAACTGACACACTATTATATTACTTGGCAAAATATTTCTTTATTTTCTCGTAATATTTGAGGTGTTTCCTAACTAGACCCATGTGGGTCAGGTTATCTAAAAATAGATTAGTGTTAAAATATGCATTTCCTGATGCGAAGATACTAGAGCTTGTTAATAAGCAACATTAGTACATTTCTATTAAAAAGATATCTTAACCGCATAAGAATGTTTAAAAGACAAGAAGCGACCAATGAAAATGTTTAATTTCAGTAAGTACAACATAATTATAACAAATCTATAAATAGCTTGGTGATTCCCTCAGTATCCTACTTTTGTTTTTAACAATGTGTATATGCCACATGTTTTAATTCATTCAGGTGAATGTTATAAGTGACAAATGTTATTAGTAAGTGATTTCTTACGTTCTTAGTACTGTTTTAAAAATTAAACTTGGTTCTATACTTTTGGCACAGTCATTTGCCTGTATATCCCTTTAAACATAAAACCAAAGTATCTGTACTATATTAGTAGGTTTTTTTTATTTTAATTTTTTATTGTGCAATTTATGAACCCACTTACAAATCTTATGCAATTGTTCTTGAAATAAATACTATTGAATTTTCTTTTAAACAGTTTTTTACAGTTGACATGAGCTTTAGCAATTCAATAGCTCAGTGAAAAAATAGTCACTGGCATAAAAAAATGGAATAGGATAAAATAATTTGTCAAAGACAAATATAGGAAGCTAGGGACTTTAAATGTTAAAAAAAGAATGGAGGGGGCAGGTACTTATCATCCAGTATAGGATAAAAAATCATAAAGGTGGTTTCAAGATTCAGGATGGGATAACACTCAACAGTGGCAGGATGGGATCACAAATAAAGAGTCAGCTGGCTATTGGACTGATTACTAGTGCAAAAAAGAAACATCTTGACCAGTGGCAATCCTCACAGTCCTACAAGATAACTTGACCACATATCCACTTTACCTTTTCAATTTTGGCCTAGGGATAACACTCCTAAATTTGCTAGTTTCGCAATAAGGATGACCAGTGTAATTAAAGCTTGCTGGAGTCAAGAAAACCCAACCTAGTTCTTTAATACAGGATGTATTGTTATAAATAAATTGTTTAATCAGGACTTTTTTCAGTATTTGGGGAAGGGGCCCTGGGCCTCTTTTTATATAAAACATTTGGGGAAATTTTATCGCAATTTAACAGATAGGGGAACAAAAAATCCAAGATAAACTCCAAATTTGGAGAGAACTACATGATTTAAAGAAATATTTCAAAAGGGGAAGGCACATGTAATATGAAAAAAGGCCTGGTTTAATACTGGTGACATGAGTGACACTTCAAAAAATTTCATAACTCACATACATGTATGTCATGAATTTCATGATTTCCTAATTCATGATTAATTATATATTATTTATTGTTTGAAAACTCACATATGTCATGAATTTCATGATTTCCTAATTCATGATTTATATATTATTTATTGTTTATTTCACATGTAAGGCCTAGAACACTAGATTTAAGGCTAGGAGCATTGTATGTAAAAAAGTTAAAAAAGATTAAAAGTCCTGAATAAGCAAACCATATATTTACAGACTTTTTATGGCTCCCAGTGGCAATTCAAGGACATTTTAGGATAAACCTTGGTATATAATACACAACAAATCCTTTTTTTCAAATAAATGAGTGTACAACGTATAATAAGTTTATTGAGACAGGTTATAAGTAGACAATATCAAGACTAATTTACATATTACTAAATTATACTAACCAACTTTTTTCTCTGAACTATTGATATTATGAGGCCATTGTAATTCTTCTTCTTTTTCTGGTGTAGATGTTGGTGTGAACTCTGGTGCACTGTAAACAACAACAACAACAATAAGTTAAAGTTAACAAGAGCTCTGCTGAGTAGCCTACTCATGTGATGTGTTGCTATGGTGTTAAACCCAAGGAACAAACAAACAAACTTCATGCTACCGCTGAATACACTAATCTATAAGCTGTTGTTATTTTTGTATAAAAATCTAGCTAGAAACGAATTCACTACTTACTCAACATTTAAAGTTTTAGCTTTCTTAGCTGAGCCAGCAACTGTATCATCATTGTCTTCAGGTTCAACAGAATGTTCTCTTTTAGTACCTTTCTTTTCATCAGCAGTATCTTGAGGTACATCACCATTATCAGTAGATTTAGGTCGTACATATTTATAAGGGTTTACTGATCCCTCATGATGTTTAGGGTTCTTATGATTGTTGTACGATGTGATTCTATACACTGAACCTTTCTTACATAATGATTTTAATACTGAAATATAGATATGTATTTACTATGTTAAAGTTTGAAGATTTACAGAAATGTTCCACTAAATACAAACTCAGTTCTTGCAAGGTTATACCACTTCTGACGATTTATGAGTACATGTACCACCAAATGCTTGATTTTAGAAGAAAAAGTCCAAGTATAATTCAGATCATTCTACTACTAAGACCATAAATTTGATAGTCCCAAAAGTGGAACTTCACATTACATTGTATAAACCACAGGAAGTTATCAATTAATAAATCTTAGCTTTAGTGTTTTCAAAGATATTGTTATCATACCAATGGGTCAAACAGATTTATAACTCAAGTAAAAGGGTCATTCATATCTCTGGGTGGCCACAATTTGAACATAAGAGGTCCAGGTAGCAACAATAGAATAGATAATCTTTGATCCAGTATAAATTGTGTAAGTATAAACTAACAATCATGTAATCAACATTTTTGATGACTTCATAAATCAATTAAATAATTAACACAAATCAATTACCATAATTAGCACCAGATTTACTATGCAAGGCAACATATGCAGATACATCATCTATCCATCCTATTTGTACATTTCCTGAAATCATATAAGTATATGATTATTTGGTTTATAGCTAACAAAGTTAATAAGGTTGACCCTCACAGTATGCATAATATCACCAGGGTGGAGTAGAACAACTGTTGGTAAATTCTTGCCACAGAAAATTGGCAGTGCCCCTAGAGGGGTTCCAACCAGTGACCTCAAATTCTCTATCCCTAAGCAAATCTCCTATCACTGGAACACTGCTATAACAAGAGCAGTACACGGACAGCGCGCTCAGCTATTCAGGGTATTCGTGTAAACAACAGCAACAACCAATCAAAACTCATGCTAGAGTTATGCAACTTGGTATTTGACATCAATAAGTAACCCCGTTGACATGTGTGAAGTTTCAAGTAAATCCCTTCAAGAGTTTCAAAAATAATATGTTGCACCAAAAACTTAACCAAGAAATTTCTAAGTATAAAAGGGCCATAATTCAGTCCAAATTCATCCAAGAGTTATGTAACTTGGTATTTGACCTCTAATGGTAACCCCGTAAACACAAATAAAGTTTAAAGTGAATCCCTCCAGCTAGTACTTGCAAAGATATAAAAGATACAAAAATGTTGCACATAAAAACTTAACCAAGAAGTGTTACGCCAACACCGACGCACAGCTGAGTAGGATAGGCTAGCCCCACTATTCTTCGAATAGACGAGCTAAAAATGGTGGCTCTCATATAACTTGCATTATTTGCCTTCTTCAAACTTACATTTTGAGTATAATGCACGTAGGTATTGTACAAGAGAAGCTTAAAGTAAGCATCCTTTTTACATTCATAGATGGCATTGTATTGCATCATATGCATCTAATGTTAAGTAAAAGAATAAATCTTATTATATCACAGGAGAGCAAAATATTAAATTACCAGCTAAAGAAAAGATAAATCATTATTAATATATATTGGTATAGTAATTTTCATGATTGATATAATAATCAGCATCATCAGTTATCCCACGAAACACTACTTTGCTATGCTGCCTTATGTACCATGGGCCATTTGGTTATGAAAAATCTCGTAATCATAAATAATTAATGAGGCAGTTTCATTGGTTCTGCAAGGAAACCACTGCGGAAAACTGGCCAATAAAATTATGTTTTATATCTAAGGTTTGGTTTACCATTCAAAATGAAAAAATAAACATGTGCATTGATTTCTATTTTAAGTAACAAAACCCCAGTATGACGTCATTGTTATTGAAGAGTATTTAATTGTAACATGCGATTTTATAGGTAGAAGATTGGTCCCCCCTGCCTCATGCATATTAATGAAAATGAGATTTGGTCAGTCAAATTGCCCACGGTACGTATGAAATGTAACGGAAGCAAGTACCAGTTGGTTGCCGATGAATAATCAGCGGACAGTGCAGAAATGATATTCAAAATAAAATGGAAATATTCCAAATAGTGGGATAAATTCATTAGCAATTTTGTGGTTAATTTTCACCAATTGTACAAGTCCAGGCTAATATTAAAACATAAAGCAATGTTACCTACCAAATTGAGCAAAAAGTTGTGAGATATCTGAAGTCTTCCATTCTTTAGGAAATGCTAAATGAAACACATGATCTCTGGAAGGATTTACTGAAAATATATAATACATTGTCATTATACTATATATCTATTACATGTAACCCTTCACTGGTTGGGAAATTGGCTGAAAAACTGACGCATTTCTCACATTAACAGGAAAGGGCTATTTTAAGTTGCTCTCATTTTATAACCACCAGAGAGACACCCTAGGCTATTGTCTTTTAGAAAAAGCCATTTGAACCAAAATCCCTGTAATCAATGCATTGCAGGGGTTGAAGCAAAAGAAAACAAATTGTTTCACAACTCAATATATACCTACATGTCATTATGAAAGGACAAATAATATCAAACACTTGATCAAAAATACTCTGTATGAAATTGTGTTTAAACTGATTAGCAACTTAATAAATTCATGAAATTTCATATTCATAAAGGGACATAAAGTATTAAATAAAGTTGAGGCCTTCAATTCATTACAGATTTTTTTATTGGGTTTAAAGCCATGTCAACACAATTTAGATCATTTTACGGAGTTCAGCGCACCTAACCAAGCTTCCTGGACTCTTGTCTATAACCAATACTCGCCTACCCTTCCACAAGGCTGGAAACTTCTCAATATATCTTATTAATGGTGGAAAATTGACATTATTGTCAAATTTTCATGGAGGGGTAAAGGTGTGATTCAAACCCATACCCCCTTCGGGACACGAGATTCCAAATCCAGGCGCGCTACCGACTGTGCCATTGACCCAGGTTCATTACATTAAAAAACAAATTATTTTACAACTACAATTAGACATATATTGATCTCTTTATAATACTGCCAACAGCTGTGTAACAATGCTAAATGTAATACGTTTCTATTCTATAATAGGCTGTATGCACACTACAATTCACATTAATAAATTATACTTGAATAATCTTAACACTCACATGTGCAAACTGTTTTACAAGCCCTGCATTTATACTATACAAAATGTCTACAGTTTAGACACTTTGATTTATAATGTCTAATTATACTAATTTACTGAGCTGACGATATTCAATGCTCCATGATTAGGTTTAACAATTACGTACAAAGGATAATGTAATGATAGCCGTGTTTCGTGACAGGTTGAACTGATATGAGAACGTCATTAACTCATTAGCAGTCTGCACTTCGACACTAAAATATTAAAAATGTTTAAGAAAACTTGTCAAGACTGTGAACAAAGTATCAGCACATTATGAAGACTAACATGAAAAGTTGAGGTGCTAAAAGAAGACACAGTGTATAATTATAATCAAGATTGTTGAATGATAAACAGTATTTCCTTTCCACTTTACTTCATAATCTAAATAGTCAAGACCTGTCTTAATAATGTAATAATGAAGTTGTACAATATAATACAGAAAAAAAAATAGAAAAAAACCCCAATCATGATTAGACACACTGATAATATGTAAAAGACAGACTTTAAATGTCTCAACCCATAGAACGCCAATTTACTAAAATGAAATGATACAAACACGTGTCACCCTGTACACGTACCTCTGTTTTAAATCTTTAAACAATGGATCCAAGGTACATATGTCCTGGTGAGCTTTCTAATGACAGAAATTACTTATAGTACAAGTTATACTATCAAGTGATAGTAGAATGGTATATAAACATGTTGAACAAAAAGCAAGTTTTTTGGTACCACTATTATAACACAGTACATTTTAGGTTCTTATGTACTCTAACAATCACTAAAAGATTGGCAACTTCGGCATGTAGATGCTTTAATAACAAGAGCAGTCCATGGAATGTAAGCGTGATTATTCAAGTGCTTCTTTAAACAAAATAGACCATTTATTGATTAAATGCAACTTTTTAGGGAGTTTTACATGTAAAATTATGCATTAAAGCAAAATGGGTCTTTTCAGTTAAAGCTAGATACCTAACAGACCCTTTGGCCCCTAAATTTTTAACTCAGGTCAAACCTTTTTACTTTTGGATGTATACCATGGAACTATTTTAAAAGTCAAATTTGTTACACAATAATTATAAAGATCCAGAAATTTCTGAATGGTCTTATCCAACAATTATTTATTGAAGAGAGGTCCAATAATATCAATTTGAATTAAATTTCATTTCTAAAACTTTTTTGCCAGTATACTTAGATGCTGCTCAGCTAGCTCAGTTGGTATCACGCAAACCAACGACCACTCGATCTATGATAATCATAGATCTTGGTTATAAAATAATTTCTATGACCTCTCCTACCAATGTTTCCTTATTATGTAGGGCAGTTGTTAGTCACTGATGAAAGTATGTGCTTAGTAACAGCTGAACCTAGAGATTAAGCCTTTCCAGGAACAGTAAGTAGGTTGACTGACTGTCATTATATGATCTAAACAATGTGTTGCTACGACATTAAACCCAACAAAAACAAAACAAACAAACAGTACTTAGATAATTTCATAGCGTTGAAAAGAATCTTTGAGTGGATAACCGTTACTGTTTTGATACACCAGCTACTTATGCGTTATATCATGACCAGGTGTTTATCATTGATCATTATGATCATATTAATATCATAATACACCCATACAGGGGCATGACACATAGGTTAAGAAACAGGACATGAAATAACATATCATTACAAAATAGACAAATTCAAACCCACAAAATATAGTGATGTCATAACATGCAGCAATTAATTAGCTGTCAACCCAAGCAAATATGATAGCTCTTCACAGTTTTTTTAAGTATTTCACTAAAAAAAACCGCACCTATTTAACCACAAAGCTAACAGAAAACTTTAGAAGAAAATTATCATTTTGATGAAGCAATAATATTTTTATATCATGAAAAGGACTAAGAAACTATGGTGATTTATTTCCCCCCTCCATTTCATTCGCACCAGTACTTAAATATTATTTAACATACTCATTCACAGATTATTTTTTTTGTAATTTTAAAATTACATGTGAGTATCTGTAATTGTGATGAGAAAATGAATACTTAAAATCTTAAGACAGACCATGGATCCTTTATAAATGTCTTTCACTAGGTTGATGTAAAGTGTATGGGCAGGAATTAAATTAGCTTTCCTAAGTTGGCACAAGCTCTGTGTGAAAATGAAGAACAGACACCTTCACTGTATCTCACCACACCCGAGAAATAACGTGACCTCGCATTCATCAAGAATCCTTGCAAACTCCCTGCAGCGGTTATCTCCCCTTATCAAATCAATAACCACTGCCACCACAAGTAAATTCGTCCTTCAGAGAGCCGAATATTTTTTTTCATCTTTTATGTTCCATTTCAATGTTTTCTACAAACTGAGTCTCCTTCTAGTAAATTATGATGTTTAAAGTACATAATAGATAAAAAATAGTTTTAATTAATAATTTGTAAACATAACATAACGTGACGTAAGCACTGTGAGACATTTAGGCATTCTATAAATAGATGGTATTACTAGCGTCACGTGATTTATGTGTTGGCAGTGATTAAAGTAGCAAATCGTGACGTAAGCACTGTGAGGAGTTTGGAGTCCTTGTTGATAAAGGGACCTTGGACTGCCTAACCTAAAGTTTGTGAGAAATATGTAATAAAGGTAAAAAAATGCACCTTTATCCTCTTCACTAATACTGATGGAGTAAGTGATAATAAATAAAATCACCATCCATTACATTGGTAGGTTAATTTGTCATAAAAATTGTCATTATTAGAAAACTGCTTTAATAAATTGATTCCAAAGTGCTTCTTAGACAGTTTGAGGAGTATTTGACATTTTAGAAGGTAAAAATATTTATTTGAAATCGGGGGTAATTGTGTTCACAGTAACAGTGTCCACAATTTTGTGGCATAATATTATACCCCTCAATCTTTGATATTAAAAAAACAGTTTTCAGGTTTAGATAATTTTGTTCATGATTCCATGGTTTTATATGTATATATTCTGTATATATATAATTGTTTTATGTCATTAAATAAAAATTGACTATATTCCATTCAAAACTATGTTGCTTGTTGATCTAGTCTGAGAAACTGAGAAAACTTCTTGTCAAGAAAGGTAGACATAAAAATATTTATTTGAAATCATCTGTGAACAAGCCACTTTAAACAGTAGATTTGAAGTTAGCTACATGTATAGTTCTACCTGATAAAACTACAAGGAAAATGTTCACCTTAAACTAAGTTCAATATTTATGAGTATGAAACAATCAAACATTTTAACCAAACAGGAAATACATGTTATAAATCATAGATCAAAAGAGAAAATATTCAACAACAAAGACTATAAAATAATTTTAAACAAAACAGCCACTTTAAACTAACAGCATTAAACATTTCTAGAAACCTATTGGAAACTGTTTGATATTGTGAAATAGAAACTTCTTATTAATTTTGTTGAAACATGTCCTCGTGTCAGCAGCTCAGGGCAAAACTAGCCTATATCCTTATTTTATACATGAAGTAACATTATTGTATGCTATGCAGGTGCGGATCTAGGATTTTTTCTAGGGGGGGGGGGGGGGGGGGTGTCCGAACTTCATCTAGGGGGGACCAAACTTTCGAACCACAACCACATTATTCAGATTTTCAGAATAATGCAACATATTAATAATAAAAAACTACATAACCATTAAATATATGGTAAGCACCGAAAAAAGTTGCTTCATACTACTTCAAAATGACTTACAGTCAAGAAATACACTAATGGACAGGTACATTTCGGAAATTCTAGGGGGGATCCGGATCCCCCTGACCCTCCTGCTGGATCCGCCTATGCTATGCCGTCAAAATGCCTATCAAAATAGGGAAATTCATACCCTACTGAAAAATTCTTCTAACAATATTTCAAAATTCATGTACATGTACTTAAAAGTATGAATTAAATATTTGAGACTATACACGTGGGCCAAAAGGCTCAAAGGATATATGAACAATAAAGACATGTAATGAATTAAAAAAATTGGCTTGTATTCATTGTGCAGTACAAGGGTACTGCAGTGACAGACTATAAGCCAATCAGATAGACAGACTTGATTAAACTTCAAAATGGTATTGTTTTAAAATGATCAATAAGAATGCAGACTATGGGAAAATATCTGTCTTGTTCTTGATAAAGGTAAGTAGATAAATAAAAGAGGTACAACTACAAGAATTCATTCATGAATACATACATGTATATAAATAAGTCTTTGAATGAAAGATCATAGACAAGATAGCATATATAACCACAGGTAACTCTATTAAATAGGGCTGTGGCGAGTATCCGAATACTTGATAAATAACATGAATTTGTGATTCATGGTTTGATTCGTGAATTGCTACACATGAACCGTGGTTTGGATCGAATCGCCACTTGCTCAGCAATCCACAGCCCTACTATTAAAGTGAACTATTTGGCTTCTGTCTCACTAAATAATATTACAACATGGCTTGACATGATAGTAGGAGCAGTAGTCCAGTGGTAGGATGCGCACTTAGGGACCAAGAGGTCCTGGGTTCAAACCTGAATAGGGGCACTGCTAATTTTCTTGAGCAAGAAAATTACCTAGGATTGCTTAACTCCACCCAGGTGTAAATGGGTACTTGCGAGGGTGGTATAATTTGGGCCAATTTATCGGCTGCACTAATAAGAGGAGTAAAGACTCCCCAGGGAGATTTATAGATAGATATCAGTAGCCCGATGACCCTGGGTAATAGCTGTAAAGTTGGTGAATGTTCGTAAGCATGAAACTCAGACTATAAAATGACATTTTTACATTTTTATTTACATTAAAAGCCATACTTTTGCCCCTGATGACATATATTGGGGTTCAGACAACTTGTTACTGTTAGTTAACATTTGGTTTGAGCAAGTGAAATATATAGCTTGGTTGTTCAACCAAAAAATCTACTTTAAAAATTAATGTCAAGACCTGCTACTATAAAGGTCAAAAGCTGCCACTCAGAAAGTTTAAACATCAAACTCAACATTGGCAGCATATAAGCATAAATTCAGGTTCATTATATACATGAGTATAACTAATTTTTATTTTAAGTAATATTCTCAAAGCAATTCAATGTCATCTTTTTAATAATTGTTTTTTTTTTCAATATTTTATTTGCTCGAGAACTTTTTGGTGACACTGTATTTTGAGTGACATTTATCAATTTTGATTCAAAGTAGGAATTTTTCTGATATTCTGACAAAAATGAAAACAAAACCATAATAATATTGAGTCATTTACTTTTAGTTATAGTTGTTTACTTTTGGGTGGTACTGTACTTAGAGTCCTTTGTTACTTTTGTAAGCAAAAATAGGAATTTTTTACATATTTTGACAGAAATGAAAACAAAACCCTAATAATACAGTGTCCCTTCTAAGGTTACAATTTGATGGCCTAGGGAACCCTTATTATACAACTACATGTACAACAATAAATTTATTATAACACACTATATAATACTAGAATAAACTTTGTTCAAACTGTCAAAGATAACAATACATCATAAAAGTTAATAACCGACTAAACTGTCAATCACTAAGCACTTTCTGCTAATTAAGGCTAATGATCATTATCAATAATCAACACACTTCACTATAGAAACAGTAATACTAATAATGACCAATACTTTAAACCAATTGTTTGCCTCATTTTGCGTGTTGGTGGGCCGACAAGCAAACAAAATACATTGGTTACTCACAGTGTCTTTTCATGGTGTACACATACACTGATAAGGAGATAAATTTTTTTGTAAAGCATCAAGTTACGATTTAATGAACTGATTTCAACCAATGGAATGTGGTGACAGACACCAGACGTACACAACTTATTAATCTATTGTGGACCTGTTAACCTTCACATAAAAAATTGCAAGAAAAGAATTTTCAAAATTTTATGAATAATTTTCTTGAGCATGATTTTACATGAGCTCTATTTTTGGAAAAATCATGAATATGCAAATTACAATGTCATTCAAAAAATTGTTCAACATTCGACCTTGATCTCAGAAAACTTGTGTTCTACTTTAAGAACCCTGATACATAAGTTACATCCTTGAGAGCTTATAACTGAGTACTAAGATATATCAGTGTAAAACTACTCTATATCCTTCTGTATTTAACGAAGATAGACTAGTTTTGCACTGACCCATCATCGTTCAAACATTTTTGGCGGCAATTCTTAAGGTGCAGACGATGAATGATAACGCCATTTTTAGACATGTGTCATCTTATACCCTAGCCAATGAAATCATACATGGAGTATTTGACACTTTAAACTGTGCATATTATTTATTGACAATGAGGGGCGGTAAAAAAGTTCCATGTATGGAAAAAAGCTATGTCATCCATTGTTAAATTAAAATACAGTCAAGTTCCACTATTAGGCCCATTACATTAAAGGTCTTATTAGCAGAGTCTTAATATAGGAACTCTCTTTCCCAAACCAAGCATTCGGGACTCAAAAATCATCAAAAAATCTTTTTGCAATATCTGACATGGAACTTTACAATATTGTATTCATTATATATAAGACATCAGGGACATTTAAGAAAAGTTCTAGAAGTTGACTCCAACAGCTTTATCTAAGGGTTCAAGTTTCATAACATACTGCACAGAACAAAACTTCATATAGTCTGGCTAATTAATGACTTTGCTATTAATATAAAACATAATTCATCAGGCAAGTGCTCATGAAAATTAAAGGCAATTACTGTAAGTTACAACAAAGTGGACAAACTTACAGTTACCATACCTTTACTAAAATAAATACATCAAGTACATTAAAATAAAACCCAAGTATTAAAGCAGAGGGTACAATTCACTCAACAAACAGAAAAAAACTGTACAGAAATAAATCAGTACCCACTTAAACAATGTTTTAAATCTTATCAAGGGCGGAAATCTCGTCTCATAGCCAACATTAGATTTATTGACATATCTAGGAAGTTAAATTTATGGATCATGACCTTGCTATTTACATACATGATTTGTACACAACCACTTAAATCTTTAGTTTTAAAGTATTTCATACCCTTATCATGCAGACAGACTATTTAAAAAATTTAAAAATAGATTTTTTTATAAATTTTTAAACCAATTTTTAACACTTTTTGATAATCAAACTTGTAGATTTAAAAAATTGCATTTCCTTATCACAAAGACTATTTCAAATATTAAAATATGGAATTTATTTTTCAATATATCTTAAACCATTTTCAACATTTTTTTGGATAATCAAATAAAATTTTGCAGAATGACTATTTCACAATGACTATTTCAAATATTAAAAGGCATCTTTTATTAATTTTTACACCATTTTTAACACTTTACCAAACATAACAATTTTGTCATGACTATTTTAACGAGAACAGGTCACCTGAACGTGACCCTCGTAAGAAAACGGCCAGATCTAAATTAGTGAGTAGGCGAGCCGAAAATTTTAGATCGGGTTTTAATCAGATTGCCAGAGTACAAACTATTTCAAAAATTTATACATGGAATCTGATTTTCATTTTTGTACAACTTTGTTTCACAATTACTAATTTGTTTTACCCTAATGCATATGTACCGAGAATACTTGTGCATCTCAAACTTTCTATTTAATCCTTGACATGTTTGTATTTCTCTGACTTGACTGTAATATGCACAGTTACTCACATACAGTGCCCTCCTGAAGTCCTAGGACAAAATCCTGTTTTTAAGACAAATAGATCCACATTTACTCCCCCATATTTGCTTTAATTACAGTAAAATTACTTCAAGAAGAGGGCACTGTGTAATAAATAAATTTGTATTTGTACTTCAAAAAGGCAGGTCAAAACAATCTCAATTCTTAAAAAATGGCCATGTTAATGTACCCAAGTTTCTTCTAATCATTCTAAACTTAGCATGTTCTACATAGTTAAAACCACTAAATAACCCATCAAACTGATAAAATAAAGATTTGGAAGTGAATTGTTTATAACAAAAATACCATTTAAAGGGAGATAAGCAAAGCATAAATTGAAACTGTGTACAATGGTTACCTCCCTTGAAATATGTTAAAATACATCAAAGTTTGAAATCATACACCTTAGACAGTGCTTGAATAATATATTTCTCACATTTATTAAAACAACTACAAGCTATCGTTGCTTGGTGAGATGTCACCTTCTAATCAGCAATGCACTTACAATACGATACAGGTAAAAGTTTGAACAGTAAGCATGTGCTATGTATAAGTACATGAGCTCACTTCATCATTTATATACAAAGCAAACTTAAAAACAATTAATAAACATTGCCTGACATATCCAGTGCATGCAATAGAGCCGAAGCATAACTAAAATTAGAATTGTAATTAGACGTCTTTTTTACATGACTATTTTGAAAAACAAATCTCTTAAAAAATGTCTTTTTATACAAACACATATTAAGGCCCAGTTACACATGGTGAATGGTGACAGATTGGTTGTTTGTTTTTTCCAGTAAAGATGGAAACTGACGAACACCAATTAAGCACCAACGTCACCTATTAGCCGCCTATTTTTCACTTATCACAAGCTATTGGGAAAAATGAAGATAAAAAACATACCGATCTGAATTTTTAAATAGTTAAAAATTCTCGATCGGTAAAAATTTCAAACAAATTACCGATTGAGCTGTCTATGATCGATATTATGCCTTTGATAAGCTACCAATGTGCAAATATGAATCACCGATGGGAAAAGATGGTTAGTTTTCAACGATGAAACTCATCTTTTCCCAACAGCTTGTGATTAGTGATAAATAGGCGGCTAATTGGTGACGTCGGAGCTAAATCGGTGTTCGTCAGTTCCATGTTAAACTGGAAAAAAACGATTTATCACCGATCTCCACTGCCGATACCCTGTTACAAATAAAGTCTTAAATGCAGTTACCGAAGACATCCAATCAGGTCAGAGAAGGGATTAACCGATAGAGGACTAATTTAAGTCCGACCATATATGTAACTGAGGTGTTACATAAATAAATAAACCAAAGTCTGAAGCTACATATCTATATAAAGTATACTTACAATCCGGAGCACATAGATCCATGTAAGGTATATCTAATGATCTCATCATAAATATCCTAAAATATAAAATATTGTACTTTAAACTTAAAACTATTATTCACAGTCTGTAATTTTTCTCCATTTAATGACGTTTCGGCATTTTTGCTTTTTTCAAACATAGATATTTATAAAAATGCAACCACATTCATATCACAATGTATACTTATAATTGTTTTTTGACGTCAGTGACGTCATCATTTGAAAATCAAAATGACGTCATTAAATAGAGAAAAATTACAGAGAGTAGATTTTTTTGTATCCATTATTACTGGATCCTTTACTTGGATATTAATAGATTGGATTTAATCTAAAATACAAACTTTTCTAGGACGCTCAAAATTGTAAAGAATCAGTTGGAAGCTCTGAAAGTGTTTTTATAATTAGTAAGACAATTAAGTGCAACTTGACATGAAAGTGTAACAGCTTAAGTAATGTATAAATGCCTTTCCCCATAGAAATGCTATGGACAGTTTTTAGTGCTTATTAGGACTTTTATTCTATATGTTTCCCCATTCATTAGTCAATTAGCAGTAAAATATCAAGATTTTGTTTTCTTAACATAATATTATTTTAACCACATTAGTGAACAAGAAGCTTTATCATTGCAATTTTATCCTTTAGTGTAAATACTAGATAGGTCAAAAACTTATGCTAAACATAAAATTGATTTTAGTATGGCCTTAATAAATGTTTACATACTTACTTATTAAGAAATGGTTGTAATAAAGGAGATCCTGGGGGAATACGTTCACTAGGTGGAGACTGACATTGTCCTGGAATATATGAACAAATACTATAATAGAAAAACAACTAGAGCAGTTTATGGATGGCACACTTGACTTTTCAGGTAATTTGTAGTTGAGCTCACTCGTGTAGTGGACTTCATGTTCGGTTGTATATACAGTCTCATGCGTTCTTGTATCATTGCATATACCATAATACACAGACATGACATCTATACCAGTTTTTTAAAAGTATTAAAAATCACACCACAGTAAGAAAACAATCATAGCCAAATTTCTCGCTCAAGGAAAAAAGTAGACGTCTGGAAAAGATTCAGACCCAGGACTTCTTCATCCTTGAATTCTAAGCCTATATGTTACCTGTATGTTAAACCAGTTGAAAAAATTCAGAGTGGTGCTTCAGTGCAAAAGGATGTTAAGGGCATGTCCTCTCTTGAGCAAGATTTTTCTAAACAATTGTATATCAAAGAGAATGTATTGTATACTATACCTAGGTAATTAGATAATGCTATAAAACATTGACCAGTTATATAAGCATCATATCCAGCTTCATGCAACATTTCTGTTTTATATTTATTATCCCATTCTTCTGGTAATACTGTAATATAATATTGTAAAGTGTGACAAAATTAACCTGAGCTTGAACTACCTAATTATAATAATTACACACTTTACTTACTTTAAATCCTGAGTTTCAGTATGAGTGTATACGAATATACACATGTTTATAAAAACCTACATGTACATGTATGTGACTATTAATCAATTTTGTAAAAGTGGCATGTTACTGAACTTTAAATTTTGGACACATTAGGCGTTTTTTTGTTGTTGTTTTTTTATAACATTGCATTCAACACATATAATAGGTCATATACACGACGACCAGCTCTTCCCACTATAGGTTTCCTGGACACTTTCTATCACCAGTACTAACTTACCCTACCACAAGGCCGACAACTCATGTCTAGGGTAAGACCTGCCGCGACCAGATTTCGAACCCACGATCTCCGGATTGGAAGTCAGACATGCTAACCACTATGCCACAGCAGCGGCTTCTGGCACTTGTGTGGGTGAGCATAAACAAAGTAAAAAAAATAAAACATGGATGATCCAGTCCCTAGTCTACAAGATCTCACAGAATTTTATCTTTTATAATGCTCACAAAAATCAACATTCTCATATTTCAGGCACACTGAATCTTTAAGATAAATTCTTAATACAGCTTCATCACTAAACTAATTCAACAGCCATTCTTCCTCCTAACACTAATTCTAAATCATGTTAGGCAGTTTTCAGTCACTGAGAGAAGTATGTGCCTAGTAGTAGTAACTAGTTAACAGATAAATCCAGAGATTTAGCCTTTGGAGGAATGGTAAGTTTGTTGACTTACCGACATAGAATGACTTATATAATGCATTGCCAAGCCTTAAATGTAACAAAAAAAACCATGGCAGAAGCATGATAAGAATATATTTAAGATCACGTACCAACCTCTGGTTTTACAAAAGGAGGCATTTGTGTAAGTGTATGAAGATAACTTAAGCCTGAATTCTCTACTCTATCCTGAAATTTACGTAATAATGTTAGAATTATTTTATATTGAGAGACAAGTATTTTACAGCAATAATAAATGGAACAAAGTATGTATTTCACAGACATATTCAAGCAAATATAAATTATTACATTATTAATTATAGTATAATATAGTACAACTACATTTCAAATATGAAATTTCCAAAATTCCTTAACATGAGTAGTTTGAACAAAAATGCCTTTTTTTAAGTCTCAAAATCCTGAGCTTTAGGAAAGTCTAGAAAACTTTCACCAATGTCATTAAAGAGCTCTACAGAAGTTTGCTAGTAAAACAATGTTAAAATTCAGAGCAACTGCCACCATATTTTATAGTCACATTCCATAGAGCTGGGCTCTTGGTACTGGGGAAATTAGCAGGATGCCAGACTTGTACAACTCAGACCCAGTAAACAGAAAGGTGAGATTCGGGTCAACAGGTCACCAGAAATCAATTAGCAAGTTCTGCAACAGTAATATTCAAATTCGCAATGCTTAATAGACTTGATTACAGTGATTCTAGAATCAATGACGCAGTGCACAGCCAATTCTTACTTAAAATACAATACATTTGCAACAACTTAATACTTGTTTACTAGGTTGACTAAAACTTTGTTTTACCATTATTAAATAATGTAAGAAGTAAATTAACACTGTTAACAAACTCTTACTTTAAATGGTTGAGTATTTGCCATTAACTTTGTATCTATCATTCTGAAATGTTACACAAATACAGTTCTCATAAAAACTTTAAAAACTTCAAACTATTTTTACCTAATAACACAAATTTATTCCAAATATCAATGAAATATTAAAAACCAACATCTCTCCCGTCCTAAAACCTGATCAGCAACAATACATCAAACTATTCTCATCAAATTTTGTTTTTGGAAGTGAACTTTTTAAAATTAAATCAATCTGTTTATTAGTTTGTCAACAAATTTCAATATTAAATCAAAATGACTCTCAAAAAATTAAGTAAATAACAAAATCTATAAAATGTAGGCGAATTTTTTTTTTCTTTTACTGAACTTAAAAGTTTACAATCAGATCTGTATTTCAAATAAAGAAATATCTTACCTAGGGAACACACATTGGCACATTGATTTAAATTCTTCATAATCCTGAAAGAAAAAAAATGCATTCAATACAACATCGTTTTTCAGAGTGGCATAGCCACAAGTTGATTATAGCAATTGGAAAGTATCAGGTTCTTAGTGTCAGGCTATGCAATGAAATTTAACAGTTAAAGAAAACAGTGTAAACAATTTAGTCCTCAAAGTCATACGATCAGGCAGATCTGGCACTAATTGATGTCCCTGTATTTCACACTTTATACCTTTGTCTTAAGAGTGCTACATGGGGGATTTTAAACAATTTTTCAGTATTACTCTATACAAAACTTGTAACAAATAGAGTCATAACAGTGAGAGTAAAAGTGAAGCATAATATGAAACACATTTGTAGATGATATCACTATGTCATATGGTTTCAAACAAAAAGACTTATGTAACTATAATAAACTTGTAACCTCAGTGGCACATTCAATTTTGATCCAAGTAAATTATTTGAATAAAGTTTGAAGAAAACCTTAAGATGATGCTACAAGCTGAGTATAGTAGCTCTTAACTTATAGTGTAGACGAGAAGAGTTTAATGAAACTGTTCCTGACATACATACTGATGATTATAGGAGAAAGAACAGTCACAAGAGCTCATCTAAACCACTGTAATAGGAGGAAGAAAAGTAAAATGCCTGACACAGGAATCAAACCTGCAACCTCCTACTTGCAATTCAGACGCTCTCTTAACTAAGCTATGGTGGCAGATGAATATATCATACAAATACTTCAAACATATATTATATATATAGCCCTGCTACACAACAATGAGCTCAGATGACCGAGGTAAAACTTCGAAGCTGTCTTTATAACAATTTAGTACATACCTTAGGTAAAGGATATAAAAATTGATGTATAGTATGTGCAACATCTAACAACATATTATGTCCAACTACAAGTTTACCCTGAAATATATATATTTATGTAATAAAAATACAAGAAATCCATATATATATATATATATATACCACATAGCTGATATGTATAAAAATACCAAAAAGAAAAAATCCAGAGTACACAGTCAAGTGTACATGTAAATGATACAATGGAAATAAAAGCTCTAGATGAAAGCAAGACTGAAATTTAGACATATGTGTTCGTCATTTTATGCAATAGGAAAAAATAGCAAAAGCAAAGTAAAATAAGGTAAAGTAAAGTAATTAATTTTAAAGTCCCATTCTATGCTGTAGAACATTAACACACTTAAATGTAACATCCCCAGGTCACCAAGCTACTGATTTCTTTATTTTCCTCACAGGTGCCAGGCACAAACCCTCCACTCTCACCATATAGAAAATATATCGCCTTTAAAATGAATCAGAAGGGAGAATATAATAAAGCACATTTTTACAGAGTAACTATGTTTACTAAAGATACGTACACTTTGTGAGATCATCTTAATAACTTTAGTAAAACCTACAGCATCATCAACTTCAGCCTGTAATATATAAATATACAGTACAACCTCTCTTGAACAACACCCACTGGGAGAGACTGAAATGTGCTGCTGTTCAGAGGTTGTTGCTCTGCAGAGGTAAAATCCAGTTAAAATTATGCAGAAGGGAAATATCGAAAGCTGTTGTTGTGCAGAGGATTTTTTCTGTAGAGGGCCGCTCTGTAAAGGTCACACTGTACATGGTTAAAAGTGCTTGTTCACAGATTTTGACTTATATATTAACATTTCTAAAACCCTCAAAATTGTATAAACATTTTGGAATTAGTAAAGTAGTACTCCATTAAGAACAATTTTTGTGCAAATGGAAATACAGTAAACCTCGGATATAAAATACTCGGTTATAACATACACTCGGTTACAACATACCATTTTTTCTGGCCCGTTTTTCATCCTGATATATAATATACTTAGTATGCTATATGGATATAACATACCTCGTTTATAACGTACCTTTTTTCTATGGCCCAGCGAGTATGTTATATCCGAGCTTTACTGTACATTAATTAAATACAACTGTAAAAGATGGTGGTTTTATGTTTTAAAATTTATGGCATTAATAATGGTACAGATGATTGCCTTAAATATCAACAGTACATTAACTTATCACAATTACAGACATTGACAGGTAATTTTAAAATATAACAAATAACCAAATGTGTGAATGAGAAGCTTTAATGGTGAGTAATTTATCATCTTTTATACCTAACATGTCACCAGTATCTCAGTCTTTCAAAGACTCTGATTCTAATTTTATACTGCAGGGCTCAACAATGACTTTTGAATACATTGCCTAGTAGGTAAACCAACAATTAATTGTATTAGCCCAAATCTAATTTTTACTAGCCCTAACAAAATGGTACTTTAATGTTGAACCTTGTACTGTTTGCTGCAACTTTAGCGTTACTAACAAGTCACATGTTCACTATAATAAAAGTGGGCTTGTCAATACACTAACTTGTTTTCAATTCCTTTCTATGTCTATTTTACTTAGACAGTGAAATCAGATCAAAAGAATACCAATAATTTTAAAGGTGATGATGCATATGTTGTTATCCAAAGAAGATTTACCACAAAATCAAAATGCAAAAATACCAGCAGGCACAATAATTATAATACTAACCAGATCTAGAGCTTGTTTGTTTTCTTCTATTCGTTTGATATCATCACCATCTTTAATCTTTGTTACAACTATATAACGTTCTTTCTTATCATTAGTTTTACCTTGTAAATGTATTTCACTACCAAATCTGTAAAAATTCACATAATACAATGTGATCCATCATACATAGAGTGTAAGAGAGAGAAAATTCATCCTCAGACTTAATGTAATGGTGTTCATTTTTATGAGAAAACGGGTAAGCATTTTACCCTTCAAACTGTCAGCAAACAGTGTGAAATAGGTCTACATGTGAATCTTCACCTGTCTTAATATTCACATGTCCACTTTTCAGATCTTAAACAATTGTATCAATCAAAGGTGAATATACACATCAATAAAGACCATGCCAGTGACCTAGTTTTTGACCTAGTGAACTAGTTTTTGACCTAATTAGACATAAAGTCAAGGTAACTTTTATGCTATAACATCAGCGAGTCAATATTTCAATCACTCCAATATCTCATTGATAATTAATCATTATATACCTAGAAATCATTCACAAGACCAATAGAATCCTATTCACCCCATTGTTTGTAAGGATATGACACTCATTGCCTTATATATTTCTTTAGCACTAGCCAAATTTTTAATATAAATATATTTATTAGCTATCGGCTAAGTTCAGCCTTTGGCCATTTCCATCGAGATATTTTATGGCAAAGACAAAAATACAAATTTTATACATTACATACAGAGAATCTACATAAAAAATTAACAGGATATCTATGAATAAAATTAACAGAATATATATGAGAAATTATACAATAATTAATCATCCAAAACATTATACATTTTCCAAAATATTTTTATGTTTTTAAGACTTTCTGAAATAAATTTGGCAGAGTTTATGTTATATTTTTTATTATTTCATGACATTATATTATTAAATTTATGGATACATGCCCATTTCGCATTTTAATGTTATATGGAAAGAGGCAAAATTATCAACAAGCCAATCATATCAAATAAGTAATTTCCACTAGCTCATATAAATTTTTACCATCCCTAGTCTTCAGGCTATGACTATGACAGTATAGTAATGACCCCATAACAAATATAAGAAGACGTTTAAGTATACATACTTAGCTTCTAATGATTGATATGTTAATTTTCTCTGGAAACCATTACATGGTGGTAAAGAATAACTTTCATGTTCTCCTGATTCTAGAAACTTCTCAACTCTTTTACTGTAATAACAAGTTATACATTGTCATCTTATCATGATACATTCAAAGTATTAAATAATTAAATCTGTGTTTTTTATTAATGAAAAGCAAAGAAAACTCTTAAGATTGTCCTAGTTTACTAAGGGCCACTCAACTTTGATACTGCATTGTAGAGTCAGTTTCATCCCAATGCACATTTCACAACTTCATGCCAATTACCTCTGATCATCAGGCTTCTGGTATCCATCTTGGGAGTAATTACTTGGCGTATGTGCAGCCAAAAGATTGGTACAACTGGATAATACCAACCTGACAGGTATTCATTAACACCTGGGAAGAATGAAGAATTTGCAGGTAAATATTGTATCAAAGAAAATTAGCAGCACTTGATCCTAGTGGGTTCCTAACCTCGGACCTCTCTATCCATAAGCTTGCACCACACTACTGAACTAATTTGCATATAACAAACATATAAATGCATACAGAATCAAACTTTCTATAAAAGCCACCCTATAAAAGCAGCCACCTGAATACACTGAACTCAAGTGTTACAAGTAAAAAGAATCCTTTCCACAGCAGTCATCTTTACTTTAAAGCCAACAAGTAAATCTGTGAGCTAATGCTCACTAGTGATACCCCCGCCAAAATCTAAAAATATGCGACAAACAGGAAGTAGATGAGCAAGGAGCATGAAATCGCTTTACACCACATGGGACTATAGGATGAAGCAATATGCAAAGTTTTAGGCTGCTGCATGTTATAGTTGCTGAGAAAACTGCGACGGAAATTTTGTAACGGACGGACGCACGGACAAGGGTAAAACAGTATACCCCCCTCTTCTTCGAAGCGGGGGTATAATTAAGTATACATGTATATGTAGTTATAAAATTGGCTGTTGTAAAAAGATAACATATAGAAGACCATAGAACCAAAGATAACCATAGAACCTATAACATACCATATATCATCAACAAAGTCCTTTTGTTCAGGTGGTATTTCAACGGGCCCTTTATTGACCCCAGGAGGTTGAGAGCCACCACTAGGGGATATAAATGCTGGGGATGATAAAAGTTCATGTTTCTTTATGATTAAATCTCTTAAACTGGCTTCATCAGCTGGTCTAAGATAAGATACTCCTTCACTGATCCATTTGTTAAAATCAAAACCTTGAGAGTTCAGGAAACCAAGGCTTGAACTCTGAAATAAAAACAGCATTGATTAAAATAACATCATGTACATCATTGATATTTCTTTATTTGGTGACAAGTCAACAAGTTTAACTTTTTCTATGATTTGTTTAAATCTTTTTACTAACCTCCTTTTTATTAGAATATATTGAATGCTTAAATGATTTTATTAACCTATTAATAGCTCTGAGTCTAGCTTGGCAGACAATTCACCTTATTAGAATACTCTCATTTTGTCACTTTTTGTGAGACAGAGAGCAACTTTCCTGAGTTGATGGTGCAAGAAATGGTCATTTGAAACAAAAGTCTGGTACCACTGGCCAAAGAAATTGCATTTTTGCATCTTTTATTCATCCAATTTCAATTGAGTCCACTGTATTTCTCAAAGACCCAAATGTGCTCAAACTTTTTTCAGAACTTAAAAGTTTACTGTGTATAACCAAATTTGCCTTTTGACACACTTCAATCCTTAACACTGAATTAATGTCATCCTCTTCATGGAATGGCAATAAAAATGTGACAATAAGACATTAGATAGAGTCATATGAAAATAAACTACTTTTGTTCATTAACTTAAATTAATCAAACAGAGCTTTTATGGTATCTCATCACTTGTAATAACTTACTTAATCATTTCAGTAACAACAAAAACAAAACGAGTATTGAGCAATGTAAAATGAATTTTAACTAATAAGCAATTTTCATATGATTAACTTTTTTTACCTGACATGTAAATCTAACATCTGGAGCAGCCCTTGAAAATGGTCTAGGAAAAACATAAAAATTAAATGGCTTAGCTGTGTACCTGAAACATAAAAAGTTGATCTAGAGAGAATAGGTACACATAAATTTTAGTTAAGAGATAACCTGAGCCAAATTTATTTATGTCAGCCTGACCTACCAGTAAATCAATTTCAACCTATGGCATCTCATGAATATCCTCCTAATTTTCTATCAAGGAAATTATATAAAGAATTGTTACATAGTGGTTCCTCTAATAAATTATATCAACACTGCATGAAATACAAAGAAATTAATGCAAACAGTTAACATTTTTCTGACCTCTGCATTAAATTGATATTACATACAAATGTAGCAAACAAGCAAAAATCAAATTTTACAATGAAAGTATTTTTCTCGTAGTTGAAAAGTCATTGTTATTTTCAGATCAGATTTTGCGTGCATAGGCCTACTTACGTTTTTGTCTTTCCATCATAAGTGAATGCACAAAAACCAAACTGGTTTAAAAGAAAGTCACTTGCACCCTGAAATGACACAAGAAAAGAAGATAATCATGACAATATAATTAATCAGGGCTCGATAAATCTTCTTGTCCGCTCGTAATAACGAGTAGAAATTGGCTCAGGACAAGTTGATCTTCTGGCAGAACATGTCCTGCAGGACGAGAAATATTTTAGCCGAAAATGATCAAATTTAAGTTTTAAACTCATATAAAACAAAACTGTCAATGTAAGGCAATGATTTATCACATGAAATGAAAGTTGCTTGTCCTGCAGGACGAGATGCTTCTAGAATATTTGTCGAGCCCTGTTAATTATATTAATTATGTTAATATTCAATAAACAAAAATAATTGCTATGTAGTGTACTAAGTTTCATAAAAACAAATTTATACCCAGATGGTATAAGAAAGCTTCAACAGAGATATTATAATATTTTTAAATCTACAGCATTCTAACAAATTACTCTGAGGTTCACACCAAGACATGACTAGAGTACGTTTTGAAACTGGTCTACAAATTGTGAATACCTGTACAATTTTATAATATCTCTCTTCTGGTGTATCAAATATAGCAGCATGTGGCATTCCAGCATGATTTAAACCAGTAAATTCTCCATCAAACGCAAGAAAACTGCATTCGTTTATGGCTGTCTCTATTAACTCCAAGGACTCTTTGAAATCTGAATATAGAATAAAATATGACTATCAACTAACTAAACAATCTTTAAACAGTTCAATGAATTCAATGATAAAGGGTTAATTTTTTTTTAATAATTAATACTGAAACCTAAAAAACCCATATTGTGGTGTATCTTGGTTTTTCTCACACTTAGTCTGACACAACAATAACATAATGAAGCACTAAATAAAAAAATACTTAAACAGCATGTTCAATCACGCGAAAATCCGCGTATTTCACGCCAAAAAAGGAAAATTCACGCGAATATTCGTATCCTACCGGGTACGAATACGCGGACCGAAATATATCATAATGTAACGAACGGTAACTCTGTTAATCTTATTACGTTTTTACTGGCATTTAGCCTTTCCGAAATGACGTCAGCAATGCTAAGCGGGTTGTTTTTGTTTTCGTCGCAATAAAAGAATCATGGCGCGGTCCATCTATTTACCCCAAGACACCCCAAGACACCCCAAGACTACCCCAAGACACCCCAAGACTACCCCAAGACACACCAATACCTCTTTTAGTGTTATATCTGTTTTAATTTCACCTAAAAAAAGTCTATCTAATGAATTTTATGGCACACGAACAACTGATTTGGCAAAAATGTTGTTCATAATCTAGGGGAGGTCACTCAGTTGGTTCATAGTATGGGTATTGATTTACTTCCCTTAAATAGTTCGAAATTTGGCGGGAAATTGATTAGTTTTAAGCATTTACAATAGATTATGTTGTCACTTGGATTATTTACATAAACAAAATAAATAAATAATATTAACTTGTTCAAACATCGTTGGACAAAATGTTCTGATGTTTGCTAATATCAGCTTACTTAACTCAAATAACACAGGCTACAAACAACATAAAGAATATTGTTATTTAGCTGATTTTACTTCAATGAAGGTGTTGTAAATTTATGATGGTCGGTATTGTTTACAAGTTGAGCAAGTGATAAGAGCCCATTACATGAATACTTGTTTTCCTTTTGTTTGCTGATGTCAGAATTATACAAACAATGACCATTGTTATGTGTAAGGGAGGTAATTCCGTCATACTGGTGTAATAGTAAAAACGTAGTTTTTCCCCTTTGTTTTACTAGACTTTATCTCACATCACGGTAAAATCGATATAATATAGCCGGTTTTATTTAAAAAAAAGTATAAATAACAGGTAAACAAGTATTATTATGACATTTATTACACATCTAAGAGGTGTTTGGTCCTTCTTTAGCCGTCTTGGGGTAGTCTTGGGGTGTCTTGGGGTAGTCTTGGGGTGTCTTGGGGTAAATAGACGGACCCATCATGGCGTCGATAGTTTTCTGCTAGAGAGCGTTGACGACGCGATGATTTGTACCAATAATTATGTCTAAACAAAGGAATTTTAATTATTGTATTGCCGAATTATAAAGGCGTTAATCTAAACTTTAATGATACGATCAGATTTGTGAACGAACGATGAATTATCACCTAATTTTAGTGATTTGTTGACGACTAGTATTGCACACGAGCGCGAGCACCAGATTCACTTACAAAAATAATAAAAGAGGCTACATTACACGATTTTCTACCGCCATTCGATGATACTGTGTTCATCTGGACTGTTTATCATAAACTATTGTAGGGGTAAAGTATAAGATGACCTGGATTTGCCGAAACTATGTTCGTTTTTAGGACGAATCATCTAAAGACGAATGTGACTGTCTTTTCGGAGAATAGGGGAGAAATCATCTTGTACTTATGTCAAAAAAAACTTTTTTAAACTGGTGTACCCACTTTTATTTCCTCATACCCACATTTTTCAACATTGGTGGGTACAATACCCACTCTAAAAAAAGTCACTGAACATGCTGCTTAAATTATTGGCAGTGGCTAGAGTTACGGTACCGTAACTCTAGACCCAGGTTCTAGAGTTACGGAATTTCCGTAACTGTAGACAACCCTGTCAGGGTTGTCTAGAGTTACGGAAGTCAAATAACATGCGTATGTTTCAACTTTTTAACATCGAAAAACTTGTTTATATTCATTATTTCTCGAAATAAACAAATATTTACCGACGTGAATTATCCAATTGTTTTTAAATCCGCCATTTTGGATATGACTAATAAACTTACCGGATGTTTAACATACGGCGATATGACGTTGTCGTCTTCAAAGTGTCACATACATAGTTTACTTTTCAAGAGCGATTAGTTATATAGAGCTGGATTATAATTTGGACCGAATATGTCTAATTTGGACAGAATTAATATATTATTATTAAATTGACGATTCTTTAGTATTTTTCATTAAAAAATTTTAATTGTCGTATAAGAAAAAACGGCGATTTTCGAATGCAAAATCGACCGTATTTTTGAACAGAATCAAAGCAAAATGTCTTCAATTTGATAAAAAAATGTTGTGAACTATATATTTTTACATTGTCACGTTAGCGGCGATCTTTACCTAAAACATTGACAAATTCATTGAATTTAAAAATCTCGGCAATTTTCCCAAAGATTTGCATACTAAAGAATCACGGCGTTTTACTTACATGTATATTGTACGATAAGTATACTGAGCTTATTTGGTGGAATTAGCGAATTTAATTGAAAAAATAAAAAACGCGATTTTTTTACAGGATAACTGCCGAGTTTTTAGTAAAATTGCTGACTTTTGGTTATGAATATGAATGGGTATTTTTTAACGAGATCGTTTATATTTTCGTTAAAATTTTAAAGATTTGGTGAGGAATGACAAGCTGGATTTTTTTACAAAAACATCGACTTTCTAACTATTCATTTAACGTTTTCCCCCAAGTACTAAGCTCTTTTTATCAAGCTATTTTTAATTCCCATTTTCGTTCACGAAATTTAAGTCAATTTAACGTTCGAAAATCGCCGACTTTCTTACTAGACACTTGCAAATTATTCACAATTAAAATTACTCTAAGAATCGACTATTTCCTAAAAATATTTCTTTTAAATTCCGTACACAATTATACATATTCAGTCCAAATTATAATCACACTCTATAACTTCTCGCTCAAGTAAACTTATTATGTGACACTTTGAAGACGACAACGACATATCGCCGTATATTAAACATCCGGTAAGTTTATTAGTCATATCCAAAATGGCGGGTGTAATAACAATTGAATAGGTCACGTCGGTAAATATTTGTTTATTTCGAGTGATATTGAATATAAACAAGTTTTTCGATGTTAAAAAGTTGAAACATACGCATGTTATTTGACTTCCGTAACTCTAGACAACCCTGACGGGGTTGTCTACAGTTACGGAACTTCCGTAACTCTAGAACCTGGGTCTAGAGTTACGGTACCGTAACTCTAGCCACTGCCTAAATTATTAACATGTTTGACCAAAATCTATTGAAATCTTTTACCGACCTCATCAAGCTGACGATTTGCCCAAAAGACCAATAGAACAAATTATGACTGTAATTAGTTGTCACCTGCAAATAATCTCCAAAATAATGAGGATAGGCAGTATACTTAAACTTAACATAGATCTACAAGTATACATGTGTTTCTCCCCACAATCAATACTGATTATTATAACAGGGTTGTCGATAAGCAGTCCATGTATCTTTTGTGTTTCTAATTACATTTATCACACCTGACACTTATTACTACCATAAAACTGTTTTCAGCAACCGATTATGAAGCAGCATTAAAAAGGACTTGATGCATTTAACCGAAATGCCATTTCGGTTAAATTATGCTCTTATCCGAATTACGCCACACTTCAATGCGATAAAATGTCATCCAAATTGGGCGAAAGGTCGATTATATATAGTATGTACGAAAATTAATTTAAACGAAACTATGATAACTTAAACTTTATCAAATGCAACAACCAATTTTTTCTTAAATTTACGTAAAAACAAATTTGTTTACTTTTACGAGTGATTTCCATTTTGATTACCTCCCTTGAAATAGCGGCAGTCGCTTAAGCCAACAAAAACAAAATCTTATACGCGTCAATAAATAATAAATGGCAGTATTTTGGCTGCGCTATATTGTGTGATACTAATATAATTCATCATTTAAAATATATCTGTCGATAAAGCATTAAGTTCTAACAATAAAATCAAGAGATGTAAGCGGCTTTCAGCGTCTGCAAACACTCAAACTCCTCACAGTGCTTACGTCACGCTTTGCTACTTAATCACTGCCACCACGTAAACCACGTGACGCTAGTAATACTATTGATTTGATAAAGGGAGATAACCGCTGCGGGGAGTTTGGCAAACACTCCGGGGGATTCCGTAAACATACGATCAATCGTCGAGGTGTTCCGAATGATCGGACCGTAAAATTTCGTATTTTTCACGGGGCTTTTAATTTGTATTTCATTTCGTCGTCTTAAAGTCAGAGCTGTCAAAAATATCGGGATACGGAGGGTGCTGTTTCCAAACCTGCCATGTTTAAAAAATACGCCCTACGTAAACTTTACATGGGAGTCAACTCTACAATTACCGCACTTTAATACAAATGTACAGAGATAACCTGTCTATAGCCAAACGTCACACTAGCAGTTGTTTTAATTGTTCACAATGTTCACAATGTTTGACTGCCGGATTTGGGTCGGTCAACCCAAATAAACTATCAAGTTTCTAATTGGCAGTTTTATTTTGCTGTTTCTATGTTGAATTCTCAAGAGATCGACATTATTTTTAAGTTCTTTATTGTTCTTCGTTAGAAAATTCATATACTTAAACTTGCATTTGTATTTATTGGTATAGTTTAACACTTGGTTGTTGTTGGTGTTCCGGTGGCATCACTTATAAAAACACTATTGTTAACACTAACACTATGTACACAGTTCATGTTAGAAAAAAACAGCAACACTATATTTTAAAATTATATACAAGTCTTTCATAAATGTACTTTCTGATCACTTGTAACGACTTACATATTGGGTAGAGAATTTAATGAAAACTTAAACATTTAGGTCGGAATTTGTCTGGCCCCCCAGTCCAGTCCTTGTTAATGCGGTTTTTGAAGGAATTTAGAGAAGGCGCATTGACAATTGATTGTGGGAGATTATTCCAAGGATCTACAACAAATTGATCAACTAATTCCTGTAGAGTTACTTTCACAAAAGATATTTCGCAAAAAATAACTCGGTTTTGTTTCATTCACCCCTACCCCCTCAGGCCTAAGTTTTTATTGCATTTTTTGCATTTGTATTCTTACTATTTTTTGGACCAATGTTTATGCAGCTGCGTACTGGTAGAGCTCTACGCGCCTGGCTTTTACCAATGTTTTGGCAGTAGATCTGTCGAACTCCTTACATAGGTTATATTTAGAATTGATGAAAAATAATTCCCATTCTATAAATAGCTGGTGATAATATCCCCTCTATACCCATTCGGAACTACCTCGGCCATCTTGCCGAGGTTGTTCCGAAGGCTCTATACTAAGACTTAACGTGTCCCATGTTCTATTATCCAACGTAGTGATATTAGTTCAGGGAACCAGGGTATACTAAGACGAACAACCATTCCCAGTATTCGGCGATTTTGGTACGCACCAGAATATAGTGTGGCGTATGAAGACAAAATTGTTGGATATTTTCGTGTTTTTTTTTATACAATCAATATTAAATTGTAAAATAAATGATTGCTTATAACTACAGGAATAATAAACCATAGATATAAAGTACTTTTAAACCTCATAAGGTGCAGATGCACTTTCTCGTACCCCCCGAACAGGGGCGGATCCAGAATTTTTTTCTGGGGGGGGGGCAAACTTTCAGCCATAACCACATTATACACATTTTGCTGAATAATGACACATATTAATAATAAAAACTACACAACCATTAAATCTATATGTTAAGCATCGAAAAAAAATTGCTTCATACTACTTAAAAATGACTTACAATCAAGAAATACGCTTATGGACAGGTACATTTTGGAAATTCTAGGGAGGGGTCCGGACCCCCCTGAACCCCCCCCCCCCCGCTGAACCCGCCTATGTCGAGGTTATCAAGATTCTCGATATAACCTCTGGCTCCACACAGCCAATTTCAAGTGCGCGCATGCGCATTCGATATTATCGACACACCAATGCAAATACGCATTCAAAAAATTCAGCGAAATGCCATTTTGAAATAGCTTGTTTGCAAACAAGTTGGCCACATTATGACACTGTTTATGCATGTGTAAAATGTTGGTTTTAATCTGTTGCATGTTTGAAGAGACTAAATCAAACCCAATCAAGTAGTAAATGTATGAATTTTCGATTTGTTTGATTTAAAGAAATTTGTTAGAGAGATATATATGTAAAAAGCATCATTTACATGTACTTCATTAATTGCCTTCAAGCTAGCTGAATTGCAATTTAGATAGAGCTGCTGTTAAATAAATATTCAACACACAACACTATTTCATTAAAACTTGTTTTACAATTAAGCTTGTGTCTGTTAATGTTCGTATATTTACAAACAGCAATTCAGAAATAATCATATTTCTAATTGTATGACCGTAATTTGTATACCAATCTGATTAAAACCCGATCTAAAATGTTCCGCTCGCCTACTCGCTAATTTAGATCTGGCTTTTTCCAAACTGAACGTGACCTTTTTTCAACATAATATTCATGACGAAATTGTTATGATACGTAACTTGTTTACATCGTCTACGTTACGAAATTTGAAATGAGCCGCCCAATGGCAGACTGTGAATAATACCGCTGTTAAATTAGCTTGCAAACCTTGGTCTAAAATTAGAAATTACGAAATCAAAATGTGAATAGTGTTTTCGTCTAGATGAAAGCTACGAATTGATTGGTCGACACAAAGTTCATCTCGACGTGACCTTCCACAGAGACAGTAGAGATCCTGTACGACAATGCTCTACAGGATATCTGTTTACGGAAATTGTTTGTATACGTGACTTCTATTTATGACAATCTATCAACAATGCGTGTAAAATAATGAGGCTGCTATTAACTTTCCAATTTATCAAAGGAAATACTACGATATATATATCTACGAATAATAAAACATATTTATATACTTCAGTAAACAATATTCTCCCAAAGCTTATTCTTAATCCAACGCTCTTTGTTGTTGGGAGGTTAAAAGTTCGAAGATCATTGTCAATTGCTATCTAAGACTGAATAATAAAAAAATCAGTCATGACGTACATTGTTTGCGAGTACAGACATTATTAATATCAATTATTAGTGTTTCGCACATCCAATCATAGCCAGTCTAACATCCTGTTAACACCCTTACATTTAACTTTGTTGAACAATTAAGCTCATGTCTGTTAGTTTTCGTATATTTTTGGACTGCAATTCAGAAATAACCATACCACTCTAGTTGAACTTATATGATTGTAATTTGTATATGTGACATCTATTATTGCATTCTATTAACAATGCATTTATTAATAATGAAGCTTTTTGTTACTTACCAATTATTAGATGACTAACTTTAAAATTAGATATATTTGATCAAAATCTTACATAAATTTCTTACATCTAATATGTTTTATATAAGTTTATTTTCTAAGGGCTGCAAAAAGCATTACACGACAAAAAATAGAAAACAGATTTGAATGATGTTTTTCTTTACCAAAATATGCAGAAATAACATGTACAATTTCAAAGACATACCCATAGATTAAACCAAGGTCCCTATATACATGTAAACTGAATCACTATATAGGGTCCTTGATGAAACTGACCACGAATCCGAAATTTCATGTAAGTCATTATATCAAGCCAACATGCACAGGTTTTGGATGTCTGGATTAAAATTGTATTGATTGGCTTTTTAAGGTCATTGCTTGGACAATGAATACTGGTGACGAATTATTGTACAATGGGATCGAGAGCGAATCGTACAAGGATTCGTCACCAGTATTTAATTTAGTTTTGATTTGTTGATAAGAAATATTTAAAGTACTTGGAAGTTTATTGTTGCTTGTACATTATAATATATACTGTTTTCTGGTATTTAATTTCAATTGCACAATATATCTGTGTTTGAATAACAATAGATTGCAATATCATCTTCAATTTTAAAAAATATATATATAAGAATTTGTATTAAAGTGAAATAGATGTAAAACGAACTGAAACAAATAAGCTCAGTTAACTTATTCTGACCATGTGATTTGTACGTACATGTAGCGCTAAAATTACAGCAAACAGTATGGTATCTTTCTTAACACTGTACCTTTGAAAAAAGATATTTATGAAATTCGAGAACAAAAGATCGCTACTGATCTCTAACCTGTCAACATTTGGGAACAAAATGATGTCAGAGTAGAAATTTGTTCTAGATTTCTCTGTATTTTTGAATAACTGTTGGCACTTTGATGCAGTCAGTTGGACAACAGTTCAAACTACATCATTGTTGAGAACCTTTTGCTTTCAATACATTGTTTGGCAATAAGGTAGCAACAAAGAGCTGTGACTGTTTCTCGATTGACTGAATCCTCTCCCTAAAAGATAGAAATTGAAATTAAGTGAAAATATGATAGCGTCAAGGAGAAAAATGAGCAAATTTTTGCCAGTCTTGAAGCAAAAGCTCTGAACCCTGCTATAATTGATACTTCTGATTATTTAAGTCAGGATTGGTCTTTTAGTTTAGATCAGTATCTCTGTGTATGTAAGTAACCAATGACTGATCTCTACGTATATTGGAAATATATCTGATAGAAAACATCTATATAAACCTGAAACTATCGTAAATTTGTATATAATCTCCAAGAGTATATGCTGCGACATCTAAATGTTTGTTTCAGTGAATGATAGACTTGTCTTAAAATATTTGAAGTTTTTATTTTGAAATAATGTTGATTTTAGTCTGCACTCGTTTGCATACGACTTTCATAAAAGTGAACAAATTTTCTGAACGAGGACAAATTCAGAACAAGGGTACATTGTAAACGAGGATACATTCAGAACAAGGATACACCCAGAACGAGGTTACATCCAAAACAGAAGGATACAATTAAAACGAGGATTCATTCAGAAAAAAGGAACATCCAAAAAGAGGTGCATAAAGAACAAGGGTTCAACGAGAGTTCATCAAAAACAATGTTTGCCACGATTCTCAAGTCGGATAATTAAGTATACAAACATTCATTTTTTTAACAAGCGACTACATGTAGTTCGTTATATAGAATTGAAGAATCATGAAAACTCTTTATGCATCAGCATTTGTATACCTTTCATTTATGTTTTTAGTGTCATCTTGGAACTTTGTCATAAGTGGATTAACAGCAATTTGTTTTTACAGAAACAGAAAATCAGAGTGGCCGTTTCATGCTACAAATTTATTTTTTATGACAACTAATATGTGCTTAATGGGATTTTCTATTGACGTGTTGATTATTGTATCATTTATATCAAATACGTTTGAATTAAATCATATGATAGAGTTATGTCAAGTCGTTCTTGTGGCCTTTGTTTCACAGTTGGTGCAAGCCTCTCTACAGTCTTTGTTTGTCATGTATCAACGTTGCTGTACTTTGTTAAAAGTGACGGACACGCCTTCATTTGGATACACAAAAGAAGAAAGAAAACGAATTCTTATATTTAACATTGCAATCTTTATTGTTTGCACAGTATTTTTCGCCATATATTTCTCAGTGCATCAAACATATCCCGAGTTTGAGACACTATATTGTACCATGAACATGTACCTTGATGCAGGTTCCTTACAATTATCAGTTTCTATGTTCATTTTTACCCCTTTAGGGTTAAACATTGTTATGTACATCTACACTAAGTACCGACTGATGAAGGCTGCAAAAAGTAAAATTAACCCCATCAATGAATCATCACTGTCACCAAACACTGCTAGCACTGGCATTAGTATGCCATGTACAAGCAACATTAAAACTAACCCAAGCTTGGATAAAAGAACACCACTTGCTAAAAAGGCATCGCTTGTCGAATCAGCATTGAAAGAACTTTGTTTCTTACTCATTTTTGAAGTTTCAGTAACTTTTATATATACGATATTATGTATTGCCAACATATTTTTTAATCATTTTCGTTTAAATTATTACCAGTCATTATTATTAACTCTGGTCTATATTAATGTCTCTTTCAGAACGACATATATGCTTATTAGATTTAAAATTATTAGGGATGAATTAAAAAAAATGTTGAAGTGCAGATAAGAGATATGCGTGTTTACCAAGATGCAGGGAATTTCTTAGAGGTTTAGTTGCATAAGGCCATGCCGTATCGGAATTTTGTTAAGCGTCCGCGTGCGCCTAGGTTTTAATGTCCTCAATCAAAATAAAAAAACAAAATTGTCGGTAAAAATTTCTTAAATAATACCGATGTTGCAGAATTCGATACGACAATTTAATTCAGGGAAAATTGTGTTCGGCAATGACGTTATTCATCGTAAGCAATTTATCAAAACCGCAGCATTAATACAATATATATATTACGTGAAAAAAAAACACTAGTCATTTTATATTAAATCAAGACCATTGTTTCATATTATGAGGATGTTATTGCATTGAATATATATATATATACATGTATATATAATGCATTGTTTCTGTCGTAAAAATATTTGTGTTTTCGTTTTTGGTTTGTGTGTTTTTGTGAATAGGTACCTAGGTTTGTCAAATTTGAGTTGACGCTTAACATAATTCCAATTTGGCAAAGCCTAATTGAAATACAAGAAAACAGTGGGTAGGGTTGTCACGTTATACCAGTATACCGGTATATTGCAACACACAGCCGCAGCAATACGTACCGCGGTATGATTATAATGTACCGGTATTTGGCGATATTTTTTATTTCATTGGAAAATTCTTCCCATCGCGAAAAAATAAATGTAGCGAAAACGTCAGTTTTTCCATTGCTCTTTCCATCTAACATGAAGTTGCAAGAATTTAACCGATTGGGGCGCGTCTCAGTCCTAAATGACCGTAAATACTTAAAGAGGCTAGATTCTATCAGTAGCTGCATATAAGATTTGCAATTTTTCTGCTAAATACCGAATCTAAAAGCCCACAATATATCGCGGTACGTATCGCGATACGATGACAGCGTATTGCAATATATCGCGATATGCTTCTCGCGTATCGTGACAGCCCTTGCAATGGGTATAGTTAATTCACTGGAATTTTAATCAAGCGATAAGAATCTCTGATCGCTGAATATGCTAGTACAGACAAGATACCAGGCTAGCAAATATTAAAATGAATAAATATTTATATTGATATATAAAGCATAAACTCCTATGTCACAAACTACAGCTTTATATAAAGGACATACGTAAACGAACTTTTTACGATTTAAATTACTTGAGGCCTAGTTCAGTGCATTGTTTTAAATGATTAATTGTATGAATATTTTTAATTAATTAATGCTCGTTTCATAAAATGTATATTTAGAATGAAAAAAAAAATTTGGTAGTATTTTGTTGTTTTTTTGCTTTTCATTTGATATCATAACCTTCCTATGTGGATAAATATCAAAGGAAATGGCAAGGAAAGATTATTTGACGTTATAACCTTACTATATTGATAAATAACAAAGAAAATGGTAAGGTGGGGGTCATTTGATAGTATAACCTGCCTATGTTGAATAATAACAAAGGAAATGGCAAGGTGGGGTCATTTGACATCAGTTGCTTTTTAGACTTTTGGCGATTTCGCCGAAAGGCTTAAGTTATACCACAAGTCGAAAACTATCGACGATTCAAATGCCTGACCAGTTTAACCTGTGGAGTGGTACACGTGTCTCTGATATACTACGCAGTCAATTTTTAAGCGATAAAAGTAGTATCGTCATCTGACAGGTGTTAACATCAATTGATAAGGATTAGGCGCAGTCAATCTTTAATTCACTAAGCAGTATACATGTGCTTAGTGGTCAATGAAGTGATAATATTTACCTCAGCAAATCAAAGGTTTACATTCCATGTTGAGAAATTTATGTATTGTCCATTTTTTGTCAACTGTCAAAATTTGAATAATTCCACGGTGATTGAATACACACATATCGTAATATCACGAGTGTTAGACAAAGAACACAAAGTCACCGTGAAATTATTAATGTTTTGACAGTTGAAAAAAAGAACTGTAGTAAGAGCAATAAAATGATTTGTATATTGATAGTGTCTGTAGCTGTTTAATGTAATGATACTGCGGTCATTCATTGTATTGTTTGAAGTCAAAGTTGTTTTACAATTGTGTACTATCATTATAATACATGTACCAACAGAATTTATTTGCAAAGTGACAAAGTGTACTGGGAAAACTGTACTTCAAGATTGTGTATGAGAAGAATGGGAAAATTAAAATCTTTGTATTTTAAACCGACAATTTTTTCCAGTAATACAGGGTAGAATTAACATTTCGTCCGCATTTTTTGCTCGATTCGTACTTGAATCTACTGTTTAAGGAGTTATCATTAGTATGGATTTGTTAGGTTTCAATGTGCACGAAAGTCTTTCTGTATTTCAATACTTTGATTTAACTTTCAGTGGCACATACATTTACCCTACTGATTTAAAGTACTCAATACATGTTTGATACTCCCTGTATATAAATACGGGTGTCAGTTTTAATTGATCATGAATACAGAGTTGTGAGCGTGTTTAATGTTTGGAACACTTATAGATGAATAAAATTTAACAATAGTTGAGGTAAAGTTGATTCTAAATGTTTACTTGTTAGTTTGTATCAGTCATTTCTCTAGCAGTAGCCTCATTATTATACATGTATTGCAAAAGGGAATAAAAATATCAACTTGTTCTACTATTTGCAATAAGTTGATTTTTTAACAGCATCTTGCTATGCATTTTCTGCCGGTAAAGCCAAGCGTTTTAGGCGGACAATATTTTCTTTTGATATGTTAAGATCTTTGATTGGTTAATGCCTCAAATGGTTCAAAATTGGAACTGAATTTTTTCCCCACTTATCCCTATAAATCTAAAGCTGGTTAAATGCAGTCAGAAATAGAAAGTAACAATGCCATTATAACCATAAAGATTAAAGAAGTTATAGAATCAAGGCTCAAGTAACTATAAATACGTGAACATTTCAAGCAGTATATAATCCATAATGATACAAATTTTAATTAATTGGGAGTGCTTTACATCCTAAAGATGTATGTATTGACGAAAGTATGTTTAAGCTTAACTTCGTTAATTGGGATTTCTGTACACAATAAAGTTGTTAATCAACACTCACATTACTAATAAACATTTACATAACGCTGTCGCTTTAATTATTAACGCTACTAAGTGATTCGGGTGACTCACGTTTTCCGTTGTCTGTTTTGCTATTTTGTCTTCTTACTTATTAATATACTATTATTTAATTATCTAAGTTCAAAGGAGATCGTATAAAGATGATAAATGTTTCATTAAAATGTTTGTTTAGCCCATGATAATTTCGTGTTCAAATTATTATAGTTTGTTGGATCTGACAAAACAACGCTGGCATATACTGAGTTCATTAATTAATTGCTGTTAATACCTCAAATGGTAAAAACTCTTCTTTCCCAGTGTAAATATTCATTATATTTTGATTTATTAAAGAAATATGAATGGAAAGTAATTACTACGATGTAAAGTATATACGTGCATTATCATCATCATATTACATTAAAGGGAGATGCAGGCAAATGACAATAAAATGTTTTTATTTATTCTTATAACTCTAGTGAAACGAAAACCCGTCTAAATAGACTTGGTGACTAATTACGCATAAGTGAACAAATTAAATCATATGATATACACATTTACGAAAACAAAAGTAGAATACCGAGGGGATTCCCATGCTATTTATAGATGTGTTTCTGTTAAACTTCTTGACCTAAAACATTTCCATAGATCGATTTTTGTCCTTTTGTCATTCTGGGACGGTTTGGATATATTTGTGACATTATTAGTTTTATGCTGCGCAATAATAAACGCTGGTAGCTACATATCAGTAAATGCTTATTTTGACACAAAGTCTATTTTTAGCTAACCTGACCCACGTGGGTCAAGATAGGAAACACCCAAATATATTAAAAGAAATCATAGAAATAGTTTTTTAAATCAATATACCAGTATGTCTGTTGCGACTACAATTATAATAATAAATGCAAAACCAGGGAAATTGGAACTGAAAATTTTGCCTATTAATCCCTTTAAATCAACATGTTATTATACAAAATTATATCACATATTGTTTACTGTTGTTATTGATTCATTGCCAAAGTATCAACCGAGTTAAAACGTCGAATTCTTTGTTAATAAGTTATTTTCTTGACTCTTTCTAAACATAATTATATACATCAGTTTTTAGGTGCAGCATATCTTTCATAACTATGAAACTCCTGAAATGTAATGATAGAAGCCTGATACCATACTCTTCATATATACCATGATAGATGTAAAGACAGAACTCACTTGTTATATTCGATTCGATATTTTTTTAATTAATATGAAGTTCAAAGGATGTTGCAACTAAACTATTTGAAGAAATATTTGAAGTCTGAGAACTAAACCCCATATACGTCATAGATATAATGACAGAACTCAATTAAGTTTGTTCAACAGCTTTATGGACAGAGTTTTATTGTCATTGATATAAAGATATAATTCATATGAGTTTGTTCAATTGTATAATTGTAATTTGAAGCTTTAAGGATGTAACTGGATGTTGCAAAAAAAGTATACCTGAAGAAATGTTTTAAGTATGATACATAACTTACAACATGTCATTAATATCAGGGATTTTGCATTGCATGGACGTGCTTACAAACGCCAATACTGTTTTCTCTGTCAGTGATCTTAATCCAGACCTAGAATGCAAGATAATTGGAAAATTTAATCAATGGTACATGACACGCCAGAAGCTTTTTATAAGCTATCTGAGACTGAGCATATTGAGTTTTAGTAATTTCGTGAAGATAGGATTACTTGAAATAAAAAAGAATCTTAATACCATTAAATAAGTGAAATTTTTGAGGATAAGACTAAATTGGACGCTTAAAATGTGTTAAGTCAATGGGAATCTACCACAAATGAACTCAAATTTTTAATTAATAGATTTACATGTACCTTATCCTGCACTTTTTTGGTTATCGGCGACGCACCATTGCAGTGTTCAGCCGTTATGATGTCAAAATTCTTCATAACTTCAGTTTTTATCACTTCAACCTCACATAAAGTACATTCTTTTTCCACGGACTCTGTTCTTTTTGTCGGCAGACGAATCCATAATTAGCGAATTTTCCGCGAAAATTACGTATTTGATGCATGATGGGACGGTTTGATTATGGTTAAATTCAAACCATTTCGGTTAAGTAACCTTTTGGTTATCTCGCTTTATACAATCAGATAACCAAAATGGTTAGCTAACCCAGCCTAGTTAAAGATAACCCAGGGTTAGCGTTTAACCCAGGCTTAATGTAACCAATGTTTATACAATCGGCTGCAGGTGTGGTTTTGAAACTTCGCTGTTGTCACCGTTCGTAACAGGCTGTTACAGATGCATAAATTATTCTTAAGTTTACATCTCTATAAAATATTACAAAATTTTAGGTGAAAATCTTTATTTTAACCTACGATACTTGTTTTCGGTGTTGGCCAAAGCAACAGCCATGAAGGTGAGGTTACATGTAGATATAAATCTGCTTTGTTGCTGGTTCCTGTCGTGTAAAATACGTGTTAATACAAAGATAGAACTCACTTGATTTTTTTGTTGTTGCTTTTTTATTTCTTTTCTATAAATATTTTGACCTTATTTAAATAATCTTTGCTAAGTATTGTTCTAGTTTTGATACCACGTGGATGTTAAATCTTCTGTTCTAACTTAAAATAGTGTTTAATATGATTTAAATCTCACTATATGTAACAGATAAACACAAGGTTGGAAGTTTTCAGTTTTAAATATTGATTCTAGGATATTAAGATTAATATTCGCCATATTAAATCATATACATGTTAATTTTACGTAATTATCACGTATTGTTTACTGTTGTTATAGATACATTGCCAAAGTATCACCCGAGTTAAAACTAGGGCTATGGATCGTTGAGCAGGTGGCGATCCGATTCGAACCACGATTCATGAGAAGCGATTCACGAATCGAAACACGATTCACTAGTTAATGGAGAAGCATATATAGGAATTCATGTTGCAATGTATAACAAAAATAAGCAAAGAATTACAGAAGCTTTTACTAATTGGACAACTATGTACTTCTTCCATTTCAATTACCAAGCGTTTCATGGAAATTTTCATTGATAACATTTTTGCTTAAATGTGTTGCAATCGAAATTTTGAATTAAATTAAAATTTTCTTTAGTAGTGCGGCTCGTTTTTAGCGGTAATTAAGCTGAAAACGTTCTTTCATTATTTCAAAAAATAGATCACGATTTGATGATTTCGGACGTGACGAATATTCATACTCGATTTTCTGGTCGGAATCGCGAATATCCGAGTACTCGGATACTCGCAGTAGCCCTACTCTTACCTCAACTTTTAAAAACTTTATCGTTTTCATCATCTTTTCTAATTTTAGCCAAAGACTTATGAGATCATTTCGGACACTCGGTTCACGCTGGACTTACGGCAGAAACTTAAAAATTGTAAAATCGCCCGCCATAGAAGACAATACAAAAGTTGGTGCGTGATGTCACGCGCACCTGCTAACTGGCCAGATTTCTAACTGGTTGGCAGAAAATAAAACTAAGCACGCCATAGACCAGTTTAAAGTGTTACTTATATATTACCGGTGATATTTTTGGATTGCAGGACTTAGACATAAAAGCTGTAAAATCGCGTGTCATTATGTTTGAATTGCTATTTATATTACATATTGCCTGGTCTATTTTCAGATTCTTTACATAAGGTTTCATAGAGGTTAAATTAACTGTTGATAAAGCATTATTTTTGCTTGGGCTAAGAAATGTACAACACTGTCAGATTTACAAGTTGTTGTCTTACTTTACAGGCGCGTAGAAAGGATCTGAATATTGGGGCCGCAGATGTGGTGGGTACGGGAGCGGTGTCCCCTCCCGCCGGTCGAAATTTTTTCTGAATGTAAGCTTCTGAAACTCGATTTGCAGCACTTTCAGTACCCTCTATTTAAGAACAAATCTTAGTATTCTAACGAGACCTTATGATGTTCAATATGTGTAATGAAAAATTAACTCGCAGCCCCTTTGCCGCTGCTTGCAAAATATTGAAGCCGCGGCCCCTGCGACACCTGCTCCTACGCGCCTGCTGTACGACTAAATTTAATCTCCAAATCGTGCGATAGAAAAAAAAAGAACACCAAAGCTATATAAAGTAAGAATCATACGAAACTAGCGCATATGTAGATGCATGTCAACAAACTATGACATATTAAAGAAGCCACTCAAGTTTTGTCTAAGATTAGAAATTCTTGGAGACAAATCAGCAGAGTTATAAATACGTTACCTTTATTGCATAAACTGATCCCTTACAACGGAATCAGAAAAGGATAAAACTCAATATTATCGTGAGACAACACAGTTCATTACCTGCAAGAAATAAAATGCTAGAATTCTCCAATCTACCACTTATAGTTTTTGACATGGATTGCGTTAGCAATTCAGGTCTTAGCAAGCGACATATTTTGAAACGTATCAAAAATGTCGCGGACGTAGACATTTGACGGTCATGCGCAATTAGATTAGCACAGCGGTATGTTGTTAGATTGAATTAATACCAACGCGTGAATAAATAGTCCCGTTGATAACAATATCTGACAGTATCAAACAGTCTTGTTGTTAACTCACAATATATAAACCATCCTTGTTCATTCTGTTTTAACAGTTTCAATAAGGAACCAACATTCTTCCGCTAAAATATTGATAACAAGTTAGCGTTAGCCAAACACAGTTATCGTTATGAACGGTTAATTGAACGACCCGTTGAAGTGCGAACGTTTAATAATGGCGGGCAAGAGAGTCGTTACTTCTATTTTATTAGAAGAATTCGGAGAGGAGGACTTGTTTACTTGTTTTTTTGTATATGTATTGATCTCAATCAACGGGAGTATCAGTGCCGACTTCGTTAGACCTAATCCAGAAATTAAATTTATGGGGTTTTCCGCCCGTGCACAGGCGGTACAAACAAAGTTGTCTACTCATTATTGCTAAACAACACGAACTATGGATTAAATACTATAATTTGCTGTTCTATAG